>CM017440.1:19786611-19982982 GCA_007726485.1 Eragrostis curvula | reverse complement strand
ATACTACCATCGCCCCGGAGGGCCATGTGGGGCCCACCGCCCTAACCATCAGAAAGGAGGGGTGTTGCCGGGGACCGCACTCTACATCAGAGGAACATGAGTAGCGGATTTGGGGAGCACGCCGCCTTTGCTAGGGGACCTTGCCGCGTGCCATCAAAAATGCCCCGCGTTACGCTCCCATGAATGTTGGAGCAAAGTAGATATCAGATCAAGCAGGGGGCAATGTAGTGGAGATAGAGGAGAGAGAGGATAGGGTGTCGGCTTAGGTTTACAAGTGCATTTATACCAATGTGAGTGAGCTTGACGAAAGCTTCTAAAGGGGGCGCAAATTAAGGAGCATGGGCTGGAGGGAAGGAGGGTTTCGGGCTAGATCAGTCAAAAATAACCATTGTGAGAAATATGTTTTTTCAGTTTTCAACAAAATAAGCCACTCTTGTGGAGTAACATGCAAATGAAACTAAGATATTCAATAAGAACTTGACAAATTTAGAGAAAGCTCCCCCTAAATGTGTGCATGAATTGAATTCATCACAAATGGCCTAACAATGCCAAATACACATTTTCAAAAGAGACAATATGAGAGCTCCCCCTAAAACCTTGCATGGACCAAATATCATCATATAGGCAATAAAAACATTATGCAACACATCAGAGCAATAAGCAATTTCACACAACCTAGAAATATAGAAACCAACAAACGTCATTACACCACATAGTCTCATGCATAGGACATAAATAAATTTAGTCTTACAATCAAGCACTTAGTTCAACACAAATAATAATATTCCTAAAAGTCCATCACTAGGTAGAACGATAAATTTCTCCCCCTTTTTGGCATCACATCACCAAAAGAGAAAGAAGACAAGGTGAATCACTCATCATCTTCGCTGCCCGCTGCTGCATCTTCCTCCTCACTCTCCTCTTCTTCTTCCTCTTCTCCTTCACCTTCAACCTCAGTGTCCTCATCACTTTCCTCTTGACGAGTAGGCTTCTTGGAGAAGTTGAAGATGTCCTCCTCATCATCACCATCGGAGGGAAGATCGGGATACGGTGGAGGAGCTGCATATGGAACTTTGTTGGCTTTGCACAAGTTGCGGATATTGCGCTCAGAATTCTCTTGACGCGCTCTTGCTTCCTCACGTGCCTCACGAATCTCAATAGCATTCTTGGTGCACTTTTGATAGATGGCCTTGAGAGCTCTAGCAATGAAAGAGGAGCTGCTAGGACGACGTCTGCGACGTGACTGAGAGGTACCAACATGAGGAACAGTAGGATCAATAGCTGCTGCTGCCGAGGTAGAAGAGGGAGTGGTAGTGGTCACTTTCCTGATCCTGTAGGGGGCATGCTTGCATTCCTTATGAAACTCGACCCCTGTTACATGCTCAATCATCCTCATTATGTAAGGAGCATATGCACAGCTGCGACTAGCATCCTTAGAGATGATGTAGATCTGCCAAAAGATGAAAGCAAACACACTGAACTCATCTTTCACTTCATCCTTGTCTGACATGTACCACAGCAGATTTCTTGCATAGCTCAAGATGCTTGAAGCGTCCCCCTTCTTGGGAAGAAGAGTGTGCCTAAAGAGAGAGTTGCAATACTTGTAATAAGGCTTCAACCCATGAGTAGTACCAAGCTTGGGGTGTCTCCCTTCATACATGAAAGCCATTTGCTCATCAGCAAGACAAAGGTGATCAGTGATATCCGTCTTGCCAAGATCATCACCAGTGAAACAAAGAATCTCTGCAAAGTCACCATAAGAGACCTCAAAAGGATGTCCCTCAGTCATCCAATGAATCACAGGCTCATCATTGTTGACATCATCAATCCAATAAGTAGCATAAAACTGAGCAATGACTTCTTCATTCCAATTATAAGGCATTGCCATAATATTTGTCATCCCCATACTCTCACACTTGGCAATGACCTTATTGATAATGGGATCTTTCAGCTTCCTCATATGATCCCAATCAACAAACTGCATAGGAAGGACAGGAGTGCTCTTGCTTTGTATGACATAATTATACCAATCCCACTGAAACACAGTCTGAAAGCGATAGTCAATGATGTGAGTGTCCTTAGCATACTCAAAAGGATCCTTCCTGCGAAGAGATGCCAAGTCATGCTTCCCTTTCGAGTAGTCAAAATGTGCCATACCCTCCATCTCCCTTTCTTGACTTGCAATGGGAGCATGCATCCTAGGAAACATGTTGGGGGACAAGGGAGGAGGATCTCTGTCATCTACAGGTGCCTTTCCTTTGCTTCTACCCCTTTTTGTTGCACCTCCCCTTGAGCTTGAAGTAAGTGGGTTGACGGTCCTCTTCTGCCCATGGCGCTGTCCACGGCCTTCCATCTGACACAAACATCCATGAAGGAGGTTTAAACATTGGAAGTTCAAGGATGAAATCAAGAATTAGGAGTATGGATGAATTGTTCAAGTGTTAGGTTCTGTCGGATTGTCCGGCTCTGTGCCGGATACTCCGGCACACAGTCGGATAATCCGGCAGACCCTAACATTTCAAAAATTCGTCGAAACTCCCAAAATAGCCACAAGATTCCAACCAAACTTCTAGCATTGCTAAACAACCTCATATCCAACCACTTCACCGAAGGGAATCCACTAGAACATCCAAAACAAGGAGATCGAAGAGCGGGAAGACAAAGGGTACCTTCAAGCACTTCCTCGGTTTCCGGAGGAAAAACTTGGGGGCACCGGAGTCTCCGGCGTTTGGAGGTCCTTGGAATCCTTGTGGGAGTCGAATCCCGCTCCAAAACAACCTAGAATCGACGATTTTTGTTGGGAGGAAGGAGAGAGGCGGCGAGGGCACGAGGGCGCGGTGAAAAGTGAGAGGATAACGTTTCACCGCGGGGGTCAAATCCTTATATAGGCTGGTAACTGACCGGATATTCCGACTCGGTGTCGGATGTTCCGACAGTCCCAGGCCCGGATACTCCGGTTGCTTCCCGGAATATCCGGTGGGGAGAGTCTGTAACCAGGCTGACCAGGCCGGATACTCCGGCACCATGCCGGATAATCCGACGATCCCAGATTTTTTAAACTGACTTGATGAAGAGAATGAGATTCAAAGGAGTTGAGGGGCAATGGATGGACTTTAAAGAACATTCTCATCATATATGGTCAGTAAGCAAGCAACAACCATAACTATGACCATATACAACAAGATAGGATCAAAAAGATCAAGAACCATTCAAATAGTTTTGAAAAAATCACTCAAATCTTTTTACAATTCATTTTGTTTTGCAAGACTACCAAACTAGTAAACAACATTCAGATGTGCAACATTCTACTCCACATTAGAAGAATCAAGGATATTTAATTCACTTCTAAGCTCACAAAAGCGCTTTTCATCTAGGGGCTTGGTGAATATATCGGCAAGTTGGGCATCGGTTCTTATGTAACTAATAGTAATATCCCCCTTGATAGCATGATCTCTCAAGAAGTGGTGCCGGATATCTATATGCTTGGTTCTATTGTGATCAACGGGGTTATGAGCAATAGCAATGGCACTCTCATTGTCACATAGAAGAGGAACTTTGTTCATAGTGTAACCAAAGTCCTTTAGAGTTTGCCGCATCCAAAGTAATTGAGCACAACAATTACCGGCTGCAACATACTCCGCTTCGGCGGTGGAAAGGGCAACGGAATTTTGTTTCTTGGATGACCATGACACTAGGGACCTACCCAAGAATTGGCAAGTCCCGGATGTACTCTTCCTATCCACCTTACATCCGGCGTAGTCGGCATCGGAATAGCCAACTAACTTGAATTTGGAGCCCTTTGGATACCAAAGCCCTAGGTTAGGTGTGTGAACCAAATATCGCAAGATTCTTTTAACGGCCACCATGTGGCTCTCCTTAGAAGCGGATTGAAATCTTGCACACAAGCACACACTAAGCATAATATCGGGCCTAGATGCACAAAGATAAAGTAATGAACCAATCATATAACGATATACCTTTTGATCCACGGGCACTCCTTTGGGATCAAGATCAAGATGTCCACTAGTTTGCATTGGGGTCTTGATGGGTTTGGCTTTGTCCATGTCAAACTTCTTGAGCATATCTTGAGTGTACTTGGCTTGACATATGAACGTGCCTTCTTGGAGTTGCTTGACTTGAAAACCTAGAAAGAACTTCAACTCGCCCATCATGGACATCTCAAACTTCTTGATCATGATCTTACTAAATGCTTCACAAAATTCTTGGTTAGTAGAACCAAATATAATGTCATCGACATATACTTAGCACACAAAGATATCATTATCAATTTGCTTTGTGAAGAGCGTAGGATCAACTTTACCAACAAGAAATTGATTTTCAACAAGATATCCCTTAAGGCATTCATACCATGCTCTAGGTGCTTGTTTTAGCCCATAGAGCGCCTTATGGAGTTTGTAAACATGGTTAGGATACTTTGGATCTTCAAACCCCGGTGGTTGCTCCACATACACTTCCTCACTAATTGGCCTATTGAGGAATGCACTTTTCACGTCCATTTGTTGTAGCTTAAAACCATGGTGAGTAGCAAAGGCAAGTAATATACGAATTGACTCAAGCCTAGCTACGGGAGCAAAAGTTTCACCAAAATCCAAACCTTGCACTTGTGAAAACCCTTGTGCAACAAGTCTTGCTTTGTTTCTTGTCACAACACCATGCTCATCTTGTTTATTGCGAAACACCCATTTGGTGCCCACAACATTTTGCTTTGGTCTCTCCACCAACTTCCACACTTTGTTTCTCTCAAATTGGTTCAACTCCTCTTGCATGGCGATCACCCAATCCGGATCCTCGAGTGCATCTTCTACTCTAAGTGGCTCCAAAGAAGACACAAAAGAGTAATGTTCACAAAAATTTGCAACTCGAGTTCTAATAGTTACCCCTTTTTCAATGTCACCGATAATGTTCTCGACGGGGTGGTCCCTTTGTACACTTTGACGAACTCTTGGATGTGGCACTCTTTCTTCATTCTCTACTCCTTCTTCCTCTTCCTCATCTTGTACATCTCCACCACCACTTGAAGCTTGATTTTGGTTGTGATCTTGATCTTGGTCGTCACCTTGATCTTGAGCACTTCCTTGATCTTGCTCTTGTGTGGGCGGTGGAGTTTCTTGGCGTGAGGATGAAGGTGGAGCTTGATCAACTTGAGGCTCTTGTGGTCGAATATCTCCTATGGCCATCCTTCCAATTGCCTCATGTGGAGGTTCTTCATTACCTATCACACTTGGATCAACTTGCTCTACTTGAGAGCCATTAGATTCATCAAATGTCACATCACGCGTGACCTCAACACAACCATTGGTTTTGTTGAAGACACGGTATGCCAAGACATTTGATCCATATCCAAGCAAGAACCCTTCATCGACCTTAGGAGCAAACTTTGAGGACTTGGGTTTCTTGTTAAGTATAAAACATTTGCTCCCAAATACACGAAAGTATGAGACATTAGGAACGTTACCGGTGAGTAGCTCATAGGGTGTCTTTTGCAAGATTCGGTGGAGAAATAACCGGTTTGATGCATGGCATGCGGTGTTCACGGCTTCGGCCCAAAACCAGTCCGAAGTCTTGTACTCATCAAGCATTGTTCTTGCCATCTCAATGAGTGTGCGGTTCTTTCTCTCGGCTACCCCATTTTGTTGTGGAGTGTAGGGTGCCGAAAACTCATGCTTGATGCCTTCTTCATCAAGGAATTCTTCAACTTGAGTGTTCTTGAATTCACTTCCATTGTCACTCCTTATCTTCTTGATCTTGACTTCATGTTCATTTTGAGCTCTTCTCACGAACTTCTTGATTATCCCTTGCACTTCACTTTTATCATGCAAAAAGTATACCCAAGTGAAACGAGAATAATCATCAACAATTACTCAACCATATTTGTTACCGCCAATGCTCAAGTAGGCTATTGGACCAAAAAGATCCATGTGTAGCATTTCCAATGCTCTTGTGGTAGTCATCACATTCTTGGCGGGGTGAGGTGCTCCATGTTGCTTTCCGGCTTGACAAGCACTACAAATTCTATCTTTCTCAAAAGAGACATTGGTTAGTCCATGGATGTGACCGCCCTTTTGGAGATCATTAAGATTTCTCATGCCAACATGGGCTAGCCGGCGATGCCATAGCCAACCCAAGCTAGACTTTGCCAACAAGCATGTATTAAGTTGGGTTTTATCCAAGGAAAAATCCACAAGATAAAGCCCTCCTTGCAAAACGCCATTAAAGGCAATTGAGTTATCGCTCCTCTTGAAAACGGTCACACCTTCATTAGTGAAATAACAATTAAAGCCTTTCTCACAAAGTTGTGAGACCGACATCAAGTTAAACTCCAAAGAATCTACCAAGAGAACTTTTGAAACGGAATACTCGGGAGTGAGAGCAATGTTACCCATTCCAAGTACTCCTCCTTTACCATCATCACCAAATGTAATTTCACCCATATCGGTTGTGTTCTTTTCAAGTGATGTAAACATCTTCTTCTCTCTGGTCATATGACTTGTGCATCCACTATCAAGCACCCAACTTGTTCCACCGGAGGAGTATGCCTACAAAAACAAATTAAGCCTTTGTTTTAGGTACCCAAATAGATTTGGGTCCTTGAGCATTAGTAACAAACATCTTTGGCACCCACACACATCTTTTAATCATGATGTTGTGTGCACGGTGACCAACATATTTAGCAATAACTTTGCCATAAGAATTTCTAGTAAGCACATAATCGGCATAAAAGGTGTCTTGAGGGGCATGCACTTTCTTCTTATCTTTTGGTGCTTCACTCTTGTTCTTCATAGCACTTGTGGTCTTGACTTGCTCAACCTTGTTCATTTTCTTTGACCCCATGTTCCCTTTGTAGATTTCTTGCTTACCCAAAACATAAGGTCGAACATGGGTATCCTTGATGATGAAGCTTGAGTCTTTCTCATCACAAAGCTCACCACCATAAACGGTGAAAGGTTGGAGCCTATTGAAGCCATCACTTGCCATCTTGAACCTTTTTTCTTTTTCACCTTCACCTTCACCTATCATGCCTCTATTGATGATGACATTCATCCTCTTGATTTGCCCTTTCAAAAGCTTCACCTCTTTCTCATGGTTAGCAAAAACATTGATATCACATTTATTACATTTTGCACAACTTTTACTTGTGGAGGGATCGATTGCTAAAATGACATCTTTTGTAGGTTTTGAGGTGCTAGACCAAAGAGCATCAAATTGCACTTCAAGATTCTTATGGGCCTTGACTAGCCCACTATGTTTTTCTTGAAGAGCAACATTTGAGCTCTCAAGACTTTTGAGAGTCTCCTTGCTTTTCGCAAGTTCTTGGCCCAACTTTTTCCCTCTTTTCCTTTTTACATGCCATGAGCTTGTTGAGTTCAAAGTTTCTCTCCTTTTCAAGGATGAGTAATGCTTCTTGTTTCTCAAGTAGCTCATCTCTAGCAATCAATTCCTTCATAAGTCTCTTAAACTTGGTGATTGCATTTTTATCAAAACCTTTAAGCAAGCTTTCACAATCACCATCATCATCATCATCACTATCATCACTAGCATCATCATCATCATCACTATCTTCAAGAGTAGAGGGAGAGACAACTTTAGTAGTTACCTTCCGGCCCATGGCCATGAGGCAAACACCACGTGGTTTGTTGTCAACTTCATCATCGGTGAGGGTAGGTTCATCATTGTAGGTGGGAAATAGCTTCTTGCTTGATGATGTTGTCTTATTGATAGCAATGGTGGCAATGCCTCCCTTGCCGGAGGCTTCTTCATGTGAGGCTTCCTCCGCTACATGAGCATAACCGGTGTACTTCTTCTTGTATTGCTTCTTGTCCGCTTGATGACCTTTCTCTTTTCTTTCATCTTCTTCCTTGACGGGACAATTTGCAATGAAATGTCTGGCCTTCTTGCAATAGTAGCAAATTTGCTTTGAGCTTGATCTCTTGCCCTTTGAGCCACGTTCTTTCTTCATGAACTTCTTGAACCTCTTCACAAAGAGAGCTAGCTCTTCATCATCGGAGCTCTCTTCTTCTTCATCTTCACTTGAGCTTTCTTGGACCGGTTCCTTGCTCTTCTTCTTGCTTGCCTTGAATGCAACTTCTTTGTTCTTAGAGTTGGAAACGGCCGTTGCTATTTGCTTGACATATTTGGCTTCCTCCTCCATAATCTCATGATTTATGATAATCCCAAGTACTTCATCCGGAGACATCCTCTTGTAGTTTTTCATTTGCCGGATCATGGTCACAAGAGTGATGTTCTTTGGTGAGAATGCTCTAGTTAACAACTTCACCACCTCATGATTTCCATACTTGGTGCATCCAAGTGCCTTAAGCTTGTTGATCTTGACCTTGAGACGGTTGTACATTTGTTGAGGTGTCTCATCATCCTCCATCACAAACCTACCAAGCTCTCCTTCCAAGATTTCAATCTTGGCTTGCTTCACGGAGTTTACTCCTTCATGAGCTATACGAAGAGTGTCCCAAATCTCCTTTGCACTTGTCATACCACCAACTCTTTCATACTCTTCATTGCTCAATGAGGTGAGGATCACGGCTGCCGCTTGTGCATTTCGATGCCAATCTTGTTCTTCCTCTTTTGTGAGTTCATCATAGTCTTTGTGTCTTTTCAAACCTACACACACAACTTTCCAAATACTTGGATGAAGAGAGATTAGATGCAACATCATATTGTGCCTCCACTTGGTATAATGCGTCCCATCGAAATGAGGCGCCCTACCCATTTGCACAGCTGTAAAGTTAGTGTGAGAACTCAATTTTTCATAACTAAATGGCATAGCATGTAAGTTTTCACTTCTCTTGCTTCTTCTAGAAGCATGTGACCTTCCACCTTCGGAGTGTGCAAATACATTTTCTTCTTCTTCTTCTTCGGACACGCTTGTGTACACATCCTCCACCAACACATCTTCATCTTCATCTTGGTAGTCGATCAAACGAGGTTCCTTTGACTTCTTCACGGACTTGTCCTTCTTCTTCCTCAAACTCGAGGGATCACCCAGAGTTGCCTCCATCTTTCCTCCAAGCGGTTAAGCTTCAAATGGAGAACCTTGCTCTGATACCAATTGAAAGTTGCCTAGAGGGGGGGATGAATAGGCAACGCTAAAAAATTCTGCAAATTAGAACTTAATCAAATCGTCAGAACTACCGAATAGTCCGGTACACTACCGGATACTCCGGTATCGGAATATCCGGTACTGTGTCGGACAATCCGGAACAGGGGATAATCTTGCGAAATTTGAAAACTATGAAGTTTCTAGCAATTCTACTTGAATCAAAAGACTTGTATAGATGCTATCAAGTGAATCTACACAACAATTGCGGAAGGAAACAAGTAGATAAGTAGATCGAGGCAATATAGCAATATATAAGCAATATGAACAAGAACAAGTATGAACAACAAGAGCAATCAAAAGATAGACAAATTGACACACGATTTTCTCCCGAAGTTCAGGCACACACAGTGCCCTACGTCTCCGTTGAGGAGTCCACAAAGGACCGGGTTGCTTTCAACCCTAAACCTCTCTCAAATGGTCACCAAGACCGATTTGAGTGTTCCATTAGCAAATCCCTTGCGGGAATGGGTAATACAAACTTCTCGGAGCTTCACCACACGAATTGGGAGCTCCCGGGCAACCTCTAGCCGTCTAGGAGCACAAAGCTCCAAGAGTAACAAATGAAACAAAGTGAGATGATGCCACAAGAAGCTCAAGAATGGGATTGCTTGCTCTCAACACGAATCTCTTGTTCTCACACACTCCCTTGAGTGAATCACACAAATCTTTGGCTTGGGAATGAGTAGAGAGTGAGAAAGGGAAGCTTGGGTGTTGTTCTTTCAGTGGAGACGAAGAGAAATGGCCGTTGGAGGTGTATGGATATTTATAGGCGCGGCCAAAAATCAAACCGTTGCGCTGCTGGTTAGGTCCTACCGGATACTCCGACACAGTGTCGGATACTCCGGTGGGAAGCAACTGTAACTGGGTTTCAGCAGGGCCGGATACTCCGGCAGTGTGTCGGATATTCCGGTGGGAAGCAACTGTAACTGGGTTACAGGGGCCGGATACTCCGGCAGTGTACCGGAACTTCCGGTGGGAAGCATCTGTAACTGAAAATTGGTAAAACTTTCAAGCTTGAAATTGGTTGGTTTTGGTTCATGCAAAAGTTCTTGTGACATCAAAATACACATGATTACCATCCCTCTTGATAGTACGGCATTCCTAGACTCAATGAAAATATAAAAGAGATAAATCTTTGTCCATTGAGCACTTAATGTCATTCTTGTCAACACATGAAGGGATTGTAACTCTGAAATCATTTTGATTCTCCATTGTGAGACCTAGCTGAACATTTTCTCATTGCAAACATTAGTCCTTTTGATCGTTTTGACGTCAATCATACAAAACACATGATTAGGGGCCTAGATGCACTTTCAGTTACAAATCAGAAATGAATAGTTGCAACCCATAGCTTCTAAGACAAAAAATTAGATTGATAATATCTGATTAACTGACTTTTCAAAGACCGAAAAAGAAAATGGAATGCATCAATGGTCATCCGATACCATCCGTGTCCAAATCCATGTTTGGGAAAAAAAATAAAGGGATGTGATACGAGATGAGCGTTCAAAATAACAAAATCATGTAACTTGATTAAGTTTAAATGATTGTACCCTTTAAAAATATGATAAGATATATGTATACTTATATAAATAGTGATTCATTTCCATATATTAGCAATCGGTATCCAGGGCCGGATCTGAGGCCTGGCGATAGGTGCGACGGCCTAGGGCCCATGGATGGCAGGGGCCCAGCCTGAAGTCTGCTTATAATGTGTTTTGTACAAAGCAGTGTGTGCAAAAATGTAAGAGCCCTGCTTCTATGAGGCACGATGAAACACTGTCCCCGTCGCACGGCATGTTTCTTAATCGCTAGAGTTGCTCTTTTCTTTCATCTTTCTCCAAAATAAAAACTACATTGTGTACTAGTTCCATTAATTCTTATATTACCCTGTTGACTCTAGTGATTAGTGGAGTTGAGGACAATCATGTAGGTCTAACTTGATGTGTACATGGAATACTCCATCTTTTGGCCTTTGTACAATCATCATCGGTGCAGCTATGAAGCTGATTGATTGATAGATTTTGTTTCCTCAATTAACCATTATCTAAGATAAGGCAATATAATCTTATAAGTTTACTTACACTTTTGTCTAATAAATAATTATTAGCCACAACAATGGCACGGATGAGTACTGCCGCTATGAAACTGTAAGTGGAAACCAAGTGTTTGTAGTAGCAGTTTGACACTCGTTGCTACAAAGCTAGAAAACAAGAGATTGGTGATGGGCCCATGTCCACCACTGCCGGGCATGGCCGTGCTGCTGCCACGCGGTCATCTTTGTCATTGTACACCATCGACGCTACGTTAAGCCTGCTGCCGCTACTACCATCGCCCCGGAGGCCATGTGGGGCCCACCGCCCTAACCATCAGAAAGGAGGGGTGTTGCCGGGGACCGCACTCTACATCAGAGGAACACGAGTAGCGGATTTGGGGAGCACGCCGCCTTTGCTAGGGGACCTTGCCGCGTGCCATCAAAAATGCCCCACGTTACGCTCCCATGAATGTTGGAGCAAAGTAGATATCAGATCAAGCAGGGGGCAATGTAGTGGAGATAGAGGAGAGAGAGGATAGGGTGTCGGCTTAGGTTTACAAGTGCATTTATACCAATGTGAGTGAGCTTGACGAAAGCTTCTAAAGGGGGCGCAAATTAAGCAGCATGGGCTGGAGGGAAGGAGGGTTTCGGGCTAGATCAGTCAAAAATAACCATTGTGAGAAATATGTTTTTCAGTTTTCAACAAAATAAGCCACTCTTGTGGAGTAACATGCAAATGAAACTATAATATATATACCTTTATCCATTTTTATGTGTATATATCTTAGCGTAGGAGTTTCATTATTATTTTTATTTATTTGCTATTTATTATATCCTAAATGATTTTTGTTTGTGTTTGTCAAAATTAATTCGAATTTGTGTGCACCTCAAAAAAGATGAAAGTAATTATATTTTGGCTCGTGTGTTCCATTATAGTCCATGTCTGAGAGATAGATGAAGAATTCAATTGTTTGCTATGGATAATTCAATTTCTATCTTAAAGTTATACTTAATAAACTAATTGTAATGATATCTAAATTTGGTAATGAAATTCTAAAAAATTATGGATGTATGTTCCATCGGCTGGAAACAGTCAGCTATTCAATGCGATCTTTCATCTATCGAAACAATTGGCCTGCTACATTTATGTGTTCCATATCTTTTTCCATATATTTTTATCATTCTCAGTTCCATAACACATTCTGTCTTGCCGTATATCAGTCATGGCTACGCGCATTTGTATAGCAGATCCATCGACAATGATTATTCAAGCAATTAAAACAAAGGCTAGATGTTTTTTTCACTCTAATTTATAGGATTTTAATTTCTAGGATTTAACATGGCCTCCTATTAATAAATATAAAATTTGCTATTATTTATAAATTACCTTCCTATAAGCGGATGATATCATTTTAGATGAAGTACAATTTCAAGCACCATAAAACACCTAAATAACTTTATTTGAATGGCTAAATTGCAGGAATTAGTGTTTTATTGATGCTTAAATCAACAAAGTTGGCCACGGAAAAAGATTGTATAATCGAAAACAATTTACGGACTTTAGTGGCAATTTGCCTTGTATATCAATAGAAAACAAATAGTAGCATCAAATAAGTTAAGTACGTACCGGAGGCGTGCCGCGCTGAACAGCTACAAGCCTTTCCAGAGCTACAAGCGGGCAGCTGGTTTCCGATCACCACCATGTCGGCCTGGAATTTACCAAACAAATAGGTGAAGCCGTGGTTGCTGAATACAGGGTCGTTGGCAGAGTAGTCTTTGTCTGCTTGGGGTCCAGAAAAAAATTCAACCGACCTCCAGATCTCCAGAAAGAAGCACCCGTCCGTGACCATCATCTCCACGAAGCGGTCTCTCTTCTCGCCTCGCCATTTGTCATCTAGGTCTTGGTAGGCGTCCAGCAGCTTGTCTGCCACCTTCTCGATGGTGGCGACGAACTCTCGGAGTGGCCACCCGGCCCGCTTGACCAGGTGCATCACTGCCCGGCGCTTGTGCTCCTCCATGGGCAGCAGGTCGGGCTCACCGTGGTGGAAAGGGCCTAGCGACACCAACCATGGCTGGTAGGCCTTCCTGTTGGAAATGTTTTTCTGCCACTCTGGCACCCGGTAGATGGAGACCTTCTTCCACCGCTCCTGCTCCACCGATGGGCTGGTATCCTCAATCATCTTCTCCATCTCCACCACCCAGCTGCTAGAACCATCTTTCTCTGTTGATGGCTCCGAGCTGCCACCACTAGGCACCTTCCCTTCGACTCCCATGGTCGTAGACCCATCTACCAATAGTTTTCCATCCCCACGCACAGAGGGCTCGATCATCTTCTCCTTCTCCATCTCCTCCGCCTCCAAGCTGCAAGTTTTCCCCTTGGCTCCTGTGATGACCACCTTTGCTCGCAGACACCACCTTCCCCCGGGATTTCAGATTGTCATTGTCTGGCAAAACTATGTGTCGGTCTGCAGTTTCCGAGTGCTTTATAATCTAGCACTCAGGTGGTGTCGTCATGAATCTTTCTAGACCGTATAACTAGACTAATGCCCTAGCTTTTCCCATTCACGTCCGGTACACCAACTGGGATCCTACATCTCATTAATACACTTTTCGATTCAGTTTGCTAGGTTCGTTACGTTGCAAAATTGTGCGATTGCACAGCGGTAACGACTGTCTTGGGAACTACTGCGACCCTCATGGATTTTTCTTTCCATTGACACTGATATACTCTTCCTTTTTCTTTGCTCAGATGGTTTCCGTCGGTGTGGCTGCCAGGACCAGCACCTTGTGAGGGATGCTTGCTGAATCGAGAAGACAAGAACAAAACATATGTGCGTTGCTTCAGTTCGATCAGATCCGAAGATACTACTATGTTACAATGACGACAAGAATAAGGTTATATGCTTTTTCTGCGTAAAGAAAGACGAGTTCTGCAAGGTTGCTGCTGTCAGGACGTGGATACCATCCCGCGAAGAGATGCTGTACCTGTATACGTACGTACAAGGATCCCGTAAGAAGCGTGTGGCTCAAGTACTGTTACAAATATTCATGATACAGGTTTTGTACTCGTCAAACGGTCAACTATGTTGTAATATATGTCAAATATTGTACAAAAGGCATTACGATTAGGATTTAGTGTTCTATTAGCGGTATAGGGTAGAGTCGGAGTCGAACTCTTATCCAGTCCTTCTCATAAATATGAGAGGAGAGCTGTTGTTGTAGCCACAACGACATAGACACTTCCGCGTAGGCTTTGGCTGAACCTCATCAACAAATATTGTGCCTATGGCATCGTCTATGATCTTCCATCGTTCATCTTGGTAGATCCATGTCACTTCCGCGTACGGATCGGTAGGCAGCGCCTCGCCGCAATGGCTAATCTTATCTTATATTTACTAATTGGAGGCTCTTTTTGGAGCCTCCACGTTAATCCTAGGAAAATCCTAGAAATTACCATAAAAAAGCAAAACATCCGGCCTTCGATTTTGCGTAATCTAAATAAATGTTGATGATCAACGGTAGATATTCAATCATGTAGTATCCTTTGCACGTGGAACAATACCAAAACAATAAACGTATCAAGCTGGGATTGCTTGGGCCGTAGCCTCCTCACGTTAGTTAAATCAAATCAGCTGTCCTCAATTTTTTACGTCTAGCACACATAGCTTCCTCACGTTAATAATAATCAAATCAGCTGTCC
This sequence comes from Eragrostis curvula, assembly GCA_007726485.1. NCBI lineage: Eukaryota > Viridiplantae > Streptophyta > Magnoliopsida > Poales > Poaceae > Eragrostis > Eragrostis curvula. Next base: position 19,968,111 of record CM017440.1, on the reverse strand, counting down.
TTAACTTTTAAACAAAAGTTGTGACCAATGGATCTTTGACTCCGTAATATCAAGGACACACATACTAATATTAATGCGACCTGATTTAGGGGGAAAAATACCCTAAGTCGGAAATACAGAAAATGCCACCAATGAGATGGGATCGTAATATGGGAATCATGCAACAAAGGAATTGTTGCCAAACACGAGTTCTCAAGGCCACGCCACCATCAATTCCAATGAGCTCAGACTGCTTATCATCTCGATGGCCCATGTCGTCCTCCTCCCTGACGCTGGCAAGGGCGTGGTCATTTTTTCTCCCCAACATTCTCATCATATATCAGTTAGTACCGTCGTCAAGCTTCTATCCAAGGAGAATGCATAGAGGATGGTAGAACATGTCCCTGGACAAGGGAATTTGGTTTGAGATGGATCACAGATACAAATATCAGGGGCTGCACTGCTGAAGGGATATATGCAGAGATCGGTGTGGATTAGATCAAGTTGCAATTTCATCGTGATGTGGAGAGGAGGTAGCAGGATGTGGGATCAGAATAAATCTGGCAAACTCAAGCAAAGATCGACAGTTTCGACTTCTAAATGATCTTTTTATATATTCTGCATTCCATGGAGATTTCTCGTCGTTGAAGATGGCAACAGAATTCTATAACGAGCATGAGCTAGGGCGCCATGATTGTGTGGTCCAAGAGATGCAGAGCTGTTCCAGACAACATCCGTTTCCTACTCATCTTCCATCAGTTCAGGCTTGAACAGGTAGACCATATTAAACCTTAGCTGGACGATAGTAAAGGCCAGGGAGGGAAACATGAGCTTGTGGTTGGATGCATCCTAATTGCAGGAACACCGAGAGATCAAGGTTGGCCTGTAGGAGCGAATTTAGGCTGATGCAAGAAGCATTGGCTCGCTCACTCAAAATCCAGTGCAACACTGCAGATTTGGAAGAAAACAACGAGTTCGTACAAAGAAGAAACTGCTATATGAGGGGAAAATGCGGTGGAACATGATCAGATACTCCATGATTATAGGTAAGGTATTTTTCTTCTGTACTTCTGTCCAGCTAGCAAACCAGTAAAAAAAAAATCAGTCTACAATTAGTAATTTGATCAAGGATAGAGTCCAAGCCATAAAATATATCAATCAGGGAATATGACCAGGAATGTGTGTTAAGATATACTCTCTCCGTCCCAGATTATTTGGAGTATGAAGAAGTGATAATATGACTGCAAGGAGGGCTATCTATGAATGAGCACGTCAATACTTGCATGGACAAAACTTTCAATGGGATACTTTACATCCTTGAGGTGGCTGTTTTCTTGATTTTTCAGCCAATGTCTTCCCCTACGGAAAGTGAGCGGCGGAGATCACAGCGTCCAGTACGTTTCCAGGATTTAGTGATATCCAGGGTAGTTGGAGTCCCCTGCGGTTGCGGCGAACGGCGAAGCAGAGCCAAGAAGTGGTTGAATTTTGATTTAGCGGTCAGGTATGTTGACATAAAAGAAGAAAAATCTTAGCATATATAGTTGTTTAACTATTTTTTTTTGACAACCAAAGGATATCAAACTAGATTCCAACATCTTGCCATCTTGCTTTGACATTCATCGGATCCATAAGTTGTCTATTGGATTTGAGAGATAAATCCATCGATATAGGATAGAAACAAAAGTTTCATATGACAACACCTAAAGGTTCTTAAAAGTATGAAGCTTTGTTGTTTGTGGTTATTTAAACCCCACTATTGACATAATTTTAAAAATCATAATTATTTCATCAATTTACATTTTATCTGTAAATGTTTTAATCAGTGAAACACAACTGATAAGTGGATTAAATGGAAACCGATTTCAAATGGGAAATGTAACTGTAGTATTACAAAATCTTGGTACTACGTGAATAAGCAAAAAGAGAAGGATTGCAGTAACATCTTAGTTCATCATTGCAACAGAAAATATATATTTGTTTTAAAAGAATCATTCAGCAGTATGGCAATCTACTATTGATAGACGTAGATAAGAGAGTATGCAGGCATAAAGCAAGATATTATTGTGAAGTTAAAGTACAAGGAAGGAGGCAAGAGAAATGGGAGATCAAGTATTTCTATCAGTTGTTGGTTTGGTTCAAAAGTTTAAAAGGGACAAAATACTATGTGGAAAAACTTTAAATTTGTGTTTCGTGATTTAATATGTATAAATTATTAAGGTTCCAATACAATCAGAAAAAATGGCATCTAACTGATTAAGCCTCCTGCAATTAATACTATCTAGGAGGTGTATCTACTACTTCAGAAACAAATAAATAGAGCCATCGTTACTGTTGACTAGATATGTTTGTTTAAATTATTAATAAACAAAAATAATTTAAAACACTAATATTTTTTTATAAATGTTGTAGTTTTTCTATGAAAAAGTTATACTCATGCATCTTCTATGGTTACTAGCCTGTGCTGGTGCACGGGTTGATAGACTAGTACTCCCTCCGTTTCTTTTTTGTTGTCGTTTCAGACAGCAACTTTGTACTGGCCATAAGCTAAATGGTTTGGTCGGAACGACAACAAAAACAGAACGGAGGGAGTATTAACTAATTGGAGGCTCCTTTTGGTGCCTCCACGTTAATCGCAGGAAAATCCTAGAAATTACCACAAAAAAGCAAAACATCCGGCCTTCGATTTTTATCCTCGGTAGATCGTAACCATTGATCAGCAATTACATGCAAACGTATTCCTACCCTCCTTGTCGTAGTCCTATCCTCTTTGCCCTAGCCGCCTTGCGTCGATGCCTCTTAATCTTTCCAGGCGCTCTGCTTACATCTTCGTCTCCGCCTCCCCTATCTTTTCCTATTTCTCTTTGTTGTTCCTCAAGAAATCGCTAACAAGTCTCTGTTCTAGCACCCATGCCACGAAGAAGCAGAATGGGATGCGGTCAGGCTGCATGGAGGATGGAGCGAGAACTGCTGTGATTACGCCCGGGTTTCACGAACCCAAAACCATGGCTACAGCCACGCCGATTACTATTAGATCTATCAGCAACCAAAATGACCTTCTCCGTGGGCTTCAGTCTCCTGTACGCCTCCCTGTTGACCTTCTTCATTGTTCCTCAAGAATTCGCCAACAAATCACCGTTCTGGCATCACACTTGAAGAAGCAGATGGATGCGGCCAGGGATTGGTGTTAAACGCCCAGACATGCATGCTGTCGATTCAAAGCAGCGGGGACGGATCTCAGGCCAATGGACAGGTTTTGACCCGAATAAAAACGCCAAGAAGATCGTGTTCCTATCGGTCCCAAGTCCCAACTTCATATAGAACGGCAGCAGGGATGAAGGAGTAGGGCACTCGATCTGCGTCCTACCTTGCAGTAGAGATGCAGCACGCAGCCCCATGTCAATAGGCAATCATGTACTATCACCTTGGCCTATAGACAATCTGCAATTGGCCATGGCTAACAACCAAATTAAAGCAAACACCGATGGGTTCTATAAGCCTGCAACAAGGTACAAGGTATTATTTCCTATATTTTCGGTTTGTGGGATTTTCTCCGACTTTAATTATTTCCTTCCTGATCTGTCCTCGATCTGCATGAAAAAGGTTCAAAGACTCATGGGTACAACAGGATATTGCATTCCAACTCTAGCTTTTTTCAGGTTCACCGTTTGTGAAGCTGACAAGGTGTGTTGTTGAACAAGATACATGGCTCTATTCTATTGCAGTAGTTCATCCCAAACACCGAATCATGACGAGCTAAGGAACCACACCAAGGCAGAGGTCGTATTGCATACCACAGTGAGCTCTTTCGAGGGCCAAGGCCAGCAAAGTGTGGTGCATGTCCGTGGCGGTAGCGGCGATTGATGAGCTCCGGATGGTATCAGATGCATCGTGTTGGGATCGCGCCATTAGCAAGGATCTCCAGACATGAGTAGGAAATAGCGGCAAGGAAAAAGTAAAGAGAACATAAGAGAAATGCGACCAACACAAGATTAATGCGATGCCTTTTTATTCCTCAAGGGTCAAGAATCCATCGATCCAATCCGACCATCCGTCCCCCTTACAGTGTGCCCATGGGCGGGTATTTATAGAGAGACCAAGGGTCATTTTAGCTCGGACTAAAATGCCCTTGGTCATCTAGTACATTCTTATAAAGATGTCCAAAGGATAGAATGAACAATTTACACCAGTTCAATTGTCCGATCAATAACCCTAATGGCTGACGTCATTCTAGAGCCATCGCCATTTCCAAGCCGTCGCCCTTTCTGAGCCGTCGCCTTTTCTGAGCCGTCGCCATTTTGGCACATGTGGCGATCCCCAACACATCGTCAAGTAGTGACTGGAAGACAGGCAGTCCGGCGGTTTCAATCGACAAAATTGGCGGTGAGCCCCCCGAGCCAAAATTGGCAGAGGCAGTCGATGCCGATGCCGAAATTTGCGACGAGCCCCTCTTGCCGAAGTTGGCGGAGGCGTAGTTGATGACGATGCCGGAATTGGCGGCGAGCGCCTCGAGCCACAATTGGAGGCGAGGTTTGATCTGATGCTAAAATTGGCGGCGAGCCCTCTTGCCGAAGTTGGCAGAGGCGAAGTTGATGTCGACGCCGAAATTGGCGGTGAGCCTCTCTTGCCGAAGTTGGCGGAGGTGTATTTGATGACGATACCGGAATTGGCGGCGAGCCTCTCTTGCCGAAATTGGCGGAGGCGTAGTTGATGACGATGCCGGAATTGGCGGCGAGCCCCTCTTGTCGAAGTTGGCGGAGGCGAAGTCGAGGTCGATGCCGAAATTGGCTGTGAGCCCCTCGAGCCAAAATTAGCAGAGGCAGCCGATGCCGATGCCGAAATTTGCGGCGAGCCCTGTAACACCCCAAAATTTTCAAGCAAAACAAAAAGGAATGAAAAATCACTCAAAATTTAAATTTTTGTCTCACTCTTACCTTTCCATGAATTTTCAAAAACAAAATACACTAAATAAATTCAAACCCAGTTAGAATATGAAATTTTCTAATATTAAAAACTAGTGCTTAAGTGTTTGCTTTCATTAAAATTCACTAAAAGTTTGAACTTTTGAATTTACAACAAATTAAAATAAATGCATGATTAAGATCTCTAGCAAATTCACCTTGAATTCAAAAAGTTTTGATTTTGAAATCTTGCAAAAAGTTCATCATGTGCGTTTCTGGTTTTATTTGAATTTATTTAGCTTAGCTGTTTGGTTTTTATTCTTGTTTGAAATTGAAATCCATTCAAATTCAAATCCTGTAAAAAGAATAAACCAGAAATCCCTCTCTTTTCCCTTGGGCCGAAACCCCTCCTTCCAGCCCAGCTCGCCGTTATTTTCTTTTCTCTCGCAGGCCGCAGTCCACTCCGGCCCGCCTCAGCCCAGCCTGGCCCGTCACCGCCCGTCGTCTCCCTCCTCCTACCTCCGGTCAACACCGCTGCCGCACCCATGCCGCCGTGACGCCGCTCCACGCCACCCCGCAGCGTCACGTCGCGTCCGAGTGGCAGGAGAGCCGCGTGAAGACCATGTGCTCGCGCCCAGAACCCGGCATCTCGTCCCATCGAAAGCGAGCGCCCGTTCCCTTTCTCCTCGACCGGCGACCATGACCGCCAGAAAATCGACGAACTCCCATGCTGTGACGCCGTGCCACGCGAGCCAAGCTCTCGCTCCGTCTCGTCACCACCGCTGTGGCCATGCCAGTGCGCTCGTCATCGTCGCCTGTAGCCGCCCCGTCCTCTCCCATCGCGAGCTATCCCATCGCCATTAACACTGACGACCGGAGACCGCGGTCACGACCACCCTCTCGGCCTCCATCTCTCCTCCCGCCTATAAATCCGAGGGCGCAGCACTCCTCTCTTCCTTTCCCCACTCGCCTCTTCCCTCCCCGAGCTCCCTAGCTCGGCAATTTCTTCTTTTCCCCTTTTCTTCTCCACCACCGGCCACCGTCCGATTCGTCGGCGTGAAGCTCTTCCTCTCCCTCCTCGCTCGCGCGCTGGCTTCGCGTACACACCCTGCCTCGCCCGCGACCCTCAGCGCAGCTCGGGAAGAACGGGAGCGCGGTTCCCGCCAAGCGCCACCGCACACCATCGCGCGCGCTCGGCGCCGGCGACCCTCCCGGCCTCGCCTCATCCGCCTTGCGCACGCGCTGCCTTCACCGCGTCTCCGTGCCCGTCCCCAGCCCACGCAAAGACGACTCGGTGCTCTTCTTCACCGTAGCCACCGAGCGCAGCCGCCAAGCTCCACGGCCCGACATCGCCGACGCTTCTCCGCCCACACGCGACGTCGACAAGTCCCCTTGGTGAGCACCACTCAGTCTCCTCTCTCCCTCGGTCCTTTTCCCGTCAAATTTGGCCCACGGGAACGCTGGGGAGCCAACTCCGACGAGGTCTGGCCATGGCGCCGCCGCGCCCGACGGCGCTGGCCACCGTGCCCAGCCGTGCGCCGCCCCTGGCCGTCCATTCCTAACTCAACGGCAGAGATTAGAAGTTGCGTACCCTTTCAATTTCATTAAATCTCAGCCATTCATTTCATATCCAACGCTCCAGATCTGTCCGGTCCACCGTGGTCTACAAGCCTGGGCTCGGTCCACATATCCTGTGGACTCGGTCCATGATTTTCCAATTGGAAAATAAATCTATAAAATTCTGAAAATCCCCAACCCCTGTTTTTCTTGCAGATAAGCCCCTGATGTTTAGAATAATTATGTTTAGGTCCTGTCTTTTTACATAAACAACCTTATACTTTTCTGTAATTATATTTTAGCCCCTGTCCTTTTGCTCTAAAGCCCTTAAACTTTTCCATAATTACATTTAGGTCCCCAAGACCTTCTGTAATTACAACTAGGCCCCTAGAACCTTTTTGTAATTACAGATGTACCCTCTGAAGGTTTCTGTAATCGCGCATAAGCCCCTAAAACCTTCGAATAACTATAACTTCATCACCGTAGCTCCGTTTTGGGCGATTCTTGCGCCCACGCGTTCGTAGAAACGCGTAGTACCCTTTGGTACTACTCTCGGAGCTCTAGAATGGACCAGCAAGCCGTCAATACCTTATAATCTTCCCTTTTTGATGTTCTTCCATATCGGCAATTTATGCAACGTCAATCTTGCATGTTGTAGCTACCCTCTTTATCGTCTAACGTTGAACCTAACCAGTCGCGCAATATCTCTTTGCCTCACATCCTAGTACCCTCCTCATCGCAATACATCATTCCGCCTTAACCTTGTATGTCACACGTACACCCTCACTCGCTAACAATAAACCTACCCAATCTTTCGTGATGTATCGCTCCGAAATCTAGTATCCTATTTACCATAACGGCAAATCAGGTGGCGTCGATATCGCTTGTCACCAATGCTCATTCACCTCCTAACGTGAGTCTAACCAATCTTGTTGTATTGTTTCACACCAAAACCTAATATATTTTTATCGCAACTCAGCTGCAAGTCTAACCTATCTCAACCATCGCTCAATCAACCTTAACCTATTGTTTACTACCGATCCTTACCAAGCTTTGTTATTTATTATTATTCTCGTATTTATGTGGTCTTTCATTGGAGCTTATTGGATTTATTGTTCATTGTTATTTTAATTGCTAGTTGATCTTATCGATTGAGCTATGTATTTTATTTGCATCCATGCATTCATGCCATACATGATCACGTACATATACCACCGTATACGATTAGCTCATGACAAATAATTAGTAGCTTAATCTTAGTAATTAATCAATATAGTAATTAATTTAATAGCTAATCACCATTAGTTAATACCCTAACATAAATAGGTAATTAAAGTGACACACCTTGCACTGGTATGCTTGTTGCATGAGTCGTTATACAGGTTACGACCTATATGAGGACTTAGTGTTGCAAGTGTACGAAAAACACGTACACACGCCGTTTCTACCCACACATATGCAAGCATGCACTTATCATGCTTTAGTGTCTCTCATACATATCAAAAGCCTTAGTGCTCGATGCATCGCTCCTGATAGTCTTTTAAGATATTAGAACCCTCTTACTGTAAAACCTAATGCATCATGCATAATTTGTGTTTCTCGTCTCTCTTCGGTGTTCTATCGGTTCTTTTGGAGTTAATTGGATCTTATTTGGTTCTTCTCGATCTTTCTTTCTTTTGCGGTAGTTGGTTTATACGGTGTTTTTCTATGCGCTAGCTTACGTGAGCTCCGAGGAAGAGCCAGAGGATTCAAAAGAGATTCAGAAGACCCAAGCTTTAAGGACGAGCTTCGACGAAGGACTTGAAGACATCGACCCCGACATAAGAGTCAAGGTACGAGCTTCTATGAAGGAATCGGAAGACCCGGATTACGAGGACGTGAAGAAGAAGCCTTTAGCGAAGGCAAGCTCTACATCTCCTTGATCATGATTGAACCTACTGCTTTCGCAATGCACCTATAGAGCCTACTCTAGTATTATGCATTAATTGTTATTTTACTAATTGTGTAGCTATGGTCCTACTTACTTATTGATATTGATGTCTGTTACTTAGACGTTAATATCTAAATCCTTGTTTACCCTTGTTTACCTGTCACCTTGATAACCCTAGGATAGTTCCATCATTTCTATGATGGCACTTTTACCTTGCTACTAGAATGCTTAGGACCCCTGCAATGTTTCTACATTGCTACACCTTACACACTTATATGTTTTATAACTGTGTTAAATGAGTTTGGTGGTGTGTGTGTGACATATATTGGGGTTGGGAGTAGCACAACTGTGTTAGGTGATGATGTTGATGGTGACGGTGATGATGGGATGGGTTGGATTGCGGGCAAGGCCACTAGTGAATTGTTGATGGTGTGATAGGCCTCTAGTGTGGGATTTGGTGCTTGCCTGGCCATATAAGGACCGGTTCTGACGCCCGTTAACATAATGATTCTCGTACAACCACGGAACCCCTATGGGAAGGACCTACCCTACCTTCTTGGTACTCTTGCAAATGCCATCTGGAGGCCAGTCGAGGCAACGAAAGCTCAGGAAAAGGACATGGGATACGTACCTATGATCCGGCTCGCGGAACCCGCTATAGGTTACGGGAGTGTCGCCTGTCCTGGTATGTGTTACAGGATCCTGTTATGTGTTACAGGAGCACGACGTACCCTGTGTACAGTGCCAGATGTGACCTTCATGTCACAAGCCCCTGAGTGTGATTTCGTGGTGGAATTGTGAGACTACTCGGAGGAGAGGGATTAGGCGTTGTGTACCCCCTTGCAAAGGGTGCATAGCCCGTGGGAAAAGATGTACAACCTCTGCAGAGTGTAAAATTCATCCGGATGGACGTTGTCACGGCATATGACACATTATTGTTACGCACGTATGGATTAGCCACCTCTCTCTTTCCTTGGCGTGTGAGTGGGTTGTAGTCAGCCCGTGTTTTGGAAGTGATGGCAAGTATGCCGGGTCGGTATGATCCTTGAGGTCAGAAGGCCCAACTAAAACTTGGGAACTGGCGGAAATGCCCATACTCCCTCAGGGCCAACAAACTAAAATATTGACAATTAATTCTCTGTTTTATCTATGAACCCTTGTCTTGATTTAGTGAACCCTGGATAAAGTTTGCTTTCTGCGAATGAACCTTATAGCCTCCTCCTTGCTAAGACCAAACATGCATGTATGTATACCCTTGTGTAGTGTAGGGCTTGTTGAGTACCTTATGTACTCACGCGTTTGCGATTGTTGGTTTAGTGGGAGAAGACTTCGTAGAAACGACGACGATTGGGTTTTCGGTTCTGCATCTCAAGTGTGCTTGTGGCTTTGGGCCAAGGTTTCCGCTGTCTGCTTCACCGTAGCTGGTTGGTTGGACTTGGATATTTCCTTGTCGTACCGCCACTAAGGGTCCTATATCAGGTATTATGCTTATTTACCAATTCGAAGTATGCTTTTGATTATCATATCTGTGTTCTTGTGCGTATCAGCTACTGATCCAGGGACTGATACAGAATGCACAACATATTCCAGAAATGGGGTATGACAAGCCCCTCGAGCCGAAATTGGCAGAGGCGAAGATGATGCCGATGCCGAAATTTGCGGCGAGCCCCTCTTGCTGAAGTTGGTGGAGGCGGGGTTGATGTCGATGCCAAAATTGACGGCGAGCCCTTCAAGCCGATGAAATGGCGAAGACAATGTTGATGTTGAGGCCGAAATTGACGGCGAGCCCTTCGAGCCGATGAAATGGCGAAGGCACTATTGTCGACAAAGACGAAATAAACAGCGAGCTCTTCAAGCCGATGAAATGGCGAAGGCAGTATTGATGTTGAGGCCGAAATAAACGGCGAAGGCAATATTGGGACGGAGTTGAAATAAACGGTGAGCCCTTCAAGCCGACATAAACAGCGAAGGCAATGTTGATGTTGAGGCCGAAATTGATGGTGAGCCCTTCGAGCCGATGAAATGGCGAAGGCACTATTGGGATGAAGCCGAAATAAACAGCGAGCCCTTAAAGCCGACATAAACGGCGAAGGCAATATTGTGATGAAGCCGAGATAAACGGCGATCCCTTCAAACCAATGATATGGCGAAGACAATGTGGATATTGAGGCCGAAATTGACAGTGAGCCCTTCGAGCCGATGAAATGGCGAAGGCACTATTGGGATGAAGCCGAAATAAATAGCGAGCCCTTAAAGTCGACATAAACGGCGAAGGCAATATTGTGATGAAGCCGAGATAAACGGCGATCCCTTCAAATCAATGATATGGCGAAGACAATGTGGATATTGAGGCCGAAATAAACGGCGAGCCCTTCTAGCCGATAAAATGGCAAAGGCAATAATGTAATGACGCCGATATTGACGGCGAGCCCTTCAAGCCAATGAAATGGAGAAGCCAACATAGGTGATGAAGCCAGAATAAACGGCGAGCCCTTCAAACCAATGAAATGGCAAAGACAATGTTGATGTTGAGGCCGAAATAAACGGCGAGCCCTTCAAGCCGATAAGATGGCGAAGACAATGTTGATGTTGAGGCCGAAATAAATGGCGAGCCCTTCAAGCCGATAAGATGGCAAAGGCATTAATTGTGACGACGCCGAAATTGACGGCGAGCCCTTCAAGCCAAAATAAAAAGCGAAGACAATATTGGTGATGAAGCCAAAATAAATGGCGAGCCCTTCAAGCCAAAATAAACGGCGATCAATAATTGTGACGAAGCCGAAATAAACGGCGAGCCCTTCAAGCTGATATAAACGGCGAACCCTTCAAACCGAAATAAACGGCGAAGGCAATGTTGGTGTTTGAGGCCGAAATAAACGGCGAGCCCTTCAAGCCAATGAAATGGCGAAGGCAATGTCCTAAAAAACAAACATAGGTGCACCTTGTATCTGAAGGTGTCAATTTTTGTCTTGCTCTTAGTAGAAGAACCTCGCACAAAAATAAAAAAGAACGAGGATTAGCCCCTTGGGGATTTTCGAAGGCGTGTTTATCGTTCATGTGAAACCAGTTAGGCGTTTCGTAGCCTCTTGGGCAATGTTATTGTCGTGTTTTCCCTTCTGTTTATGGAAATGCGACCATGAGCCCTTAGGCTTGGTTTATTTTGTCTATTTTTCTTCTTTTCAAGGAAATGCGACATTGAGCCCATAGGCTTGAATGTGTCGTCTTTTTCCTTCTTTTCAAGGAAATGCGACATTGAGCCCTTAGGCTTGGGTCGTGTCGTCTTTTTCCTTCTTTTTGAGGAAATGCGACATATTCAGCCCTTAGGCTTGGTTTATCTAGATGCTTGCATAAAAAAGGAAGCCAATGAGAAAAAGTGAATTTGTTACTTTTTTTGAGCGGCTTCGAGAGAGGGTTTTGACCCTTAGTCGATATGGCGACGTTTTCTCCAAAGGTCGCATCGACAATAAGAAAGACGAGAGACTAGCATTATAATGCATTGCTTGGGTTACGAAGGTCCCAGTTCGTTAACTATCTAACCCGCTAATTTTTGGGTTCCCTGAAATTATCAAAGATATAAAGTGGAGAAGGAACAGGCATCGACATTTCCTTGGAAAGTCCTGACCTTGTACTGAGATCATCAATGGTAGAAAATGGAGGAGGCGTATGCCTCGATATTTTACTTGAGATCATCGACAATAAGAAATGGAGAAGGCATAGGCTGCCGACATTTCCTTATAAAACCTTGATCTTCACTTGAGATCATCAATGATAAGAAATGGAGAAAGCGTTGTTGTCGACATTTCCTTAGAAAACCTGAAAGTTCACATTCGAAAGGAAAAAAAATTGCCTCGATGGAGGTGTAAGTTGTGCAATAGCATCATGAACTGAGCAAACATACAAAAATAGGGTGAATAGAAATCATGAGAGAAAACGCGACGATCTCCTTCAGGAGAATGAAGCAGTGAGGGCAAAGTTGAAAACGATGCCGAAAATGACGGCGAGCCCATAGAACCGCTAAAACGGCCACGACAGAGTTGAAGACGATGCCGAAGATAACGGCGAGCCTCTAGAACCGCTGAAACAGCAAGGGCAGAGTTGAAGACGATGCCAAAGATGACGGCGAGTCCCTCGAACCGCTGAAACGGCGAGGGCAGAGTTGAAGACGATGTCGAAGATGACGGCGAGTCCCTCGAGCCAATGAAATGGTGAGGGCGATGTTGCTGACGATGCTGAAGTTCACGGCGAGTCCCTTGAGCCGATGAAATGGCGAGGGCAATGTCGTTGACGGTGCCGAAAATGACGGCGAGCCCCGCTGAAACGGCGAGGGCAGGGTTGAAGATGATGCCGAATTTCACGGCAAGCCCCCCTCGAGCCAATGAAATGGCGAGGGCAATGTTGCTGATGATGCCGAAGTTCACGACGAGTCCCTCGAGCCGATGAAATGGCGAGGGCGATGTCGTTGAAGATGTTGAAGATTCGCGACAAGCCCCTAGAGCCGCTGAAATGGTGGGGGCGTAGTTGATGATGATGTCAAAAATGGCAATGAGCCCTTGCAGCCGATAAGGCGGCGTGGGAAAGGTTGAAGACGAAGCCGAAATAAACGGTGAGTTCAGCCTTGCTTTGTCTTCGCGGGTCAAGTGTAGCTATCGTGTTTCATAGGCGCAGCTCCATTGTTGAGAAAAATACGAGCAACACAATTAGATGACGTTAATGGCGGTGGCTAAATCAATAATGCATATAGAAAAAAGAAACATGACCTTCGCTTATTTTCTTGTGTGACATCGCGAGTGGTATTGTCGAGCAGCACAAACGGTGGGCGCCAATGTTGGGATCGTGTCGGATACCTAAAACTAGGTATCCGCGACTAACTCATTAAGCCACGACGATTGTGAATAAACCTAAGGCCCAGCGGAGGGGCCCTCGGCACGAATCAAGGCTAAAAGGAGCGCGCGGGCCCGGAAGCGGGGGCCAAATAAGCCCCGCGACCGTAAGGGGCCGCGTCCCGGCCTATCGACAGAAAGGCCCAGCAAGTGAGCAGGCCTCCGCCCCCTCAACCTACGTAGGGGTCGGGAGAGAACTCCGCCTCAGCCGACCCCCGCGGAGGAAAAATGGTCGGACGACGCGAGTCACGACGCGGCAGGTAAAACACATTAATTATGGGCGTAAGTGGACGCCTTTCCCGTACCGGGGAAAGGCATGCCGCCACCCCGCACGTCCCACAGGGACATTTGACAGCGGTCAAGACCCTCGCCATGCGGTAACAGTACGAAGCCGCATCGCTACAAGACCAACAGTACGCGCACAGGGCGCGGACATCCCCGGCGCGGCGGAACAGCGGCCGCTATCATCACCCGTGAAGGAAGCCGTCGAGGAGGGAGGAACCGTCGCAGTCCGTGCCGCCTATCTACAACGAGTCGCCAATCTATGCCAAGGGAGGCCCCCCCACCGGAACGTGAAGCTCAAGCCTTCCTTTTCCCTTTCTTTTCTTTTTCTTCTTTCCTCCATCCTTGAACAGTCGACTTTCCCTTGACAGATAAAAGGGGAAGTTTGACTCGCGGCTGGGGAACCGCATTCTCACTTTCTCACTTCACACACATTCGCCTCGGCCTTGCGACGCGCGCAGGGACGAAACAACAGACAAGCAGAGACGCTCTCTAAAGGGACGCACGCACGACACTCAGATACTTAGGAGCCTTCCCTCTCTCGCCAAGCTTGTAACCCCTACTACGAGCAATACAAACCGAACCAACTGCTGGACGTAGGGCTTCGATCGCCCGAACCAGGATAATCCCCCGAGTTCTTCCTCACTCGCCGAATCAACCCCCCGTAGCGCGTAGTCTAAATTTACTCGTCGGCCAGATTTCCCAACGCCGACAGATCGCGCCATTAGCAAGGATCTCCAGACATGAGTAGGAAATAGCGGCAAGGAAAAAGTAAAGAGAACATAAGAGAAATGCGACCAACACAAGATTAATGCGATGCCTTTTTATTCCTCAAGGGTCAAGAATCCATCAATCCAATCCGACCATCCGTCCCCCTTACAGTGTGCCTATGGGCGGGTATTTATAGAGAGACCAAGGATCATTTTAGCTCGGACTAAAATGCCCTTGGTCATCTAGTACATTCTCAGGATATTCCTGTACAAAGATGTCCAAAGGATAGAATGGACAATTTACACCAATTCAATTGTCCGATCAATAACTCTAATGGCTGACGTCATTCTAGAGCCGTCGCCCTTTCCAAGCCGTCGCCATTTTGGCACATGTGGCGATCCCCAACACATCGTCAAGTAGTGACTGGAAGACAGGCAGTCCGGCGGTTTCAATCGACACCCAAGGGCAATACTGCCCAAGGGTGCCATGTTATTTAGTTTCCCTCGGAACAATGAAGCAGCCAGAAAATTGTTGTACATATGGCAGCAGTACTGCCAACAACGATGACAGCCAAGGTGGTTGCCAATCATAAAGAGACAGTGCAGGTATGTTCTTTTTTTTTTATAATTAATTAATTAAACCCTTAAAGAACCAGTTTAGAGAAAAATGCTTTTGACCTGCCAGATTTTACCCCGCCTTTATATCCACCGTTGATGTAAATTAAAGTCCTTTCCAATACCATCAGATCTTGCCATGTTAGGCCCGGGGCCACGGAAGGGGGGACAAAACATGGGACAAAACGTGACCTTTAGTGCAATTGCGATGACGATCGTAATTTTTTTGTTACGTGAGGATTTTCTACCCGCGGCCTCCTTTCCCACTTCCCTTCATTCCGTCCAGATTTATTTCTTTCTTTCATGGCCTAATTTCCTTCCTCCTCTAATTTCTTTCCATTTCTCTTCCTCGAGATCCCATGGAGGCAGGCAGCCAGGCAGGGGCAGCGAGGGCGAGAGAATGGCGGGCGCATGCTAGAGATACGGCGTCGGAGAGCTTCGGGGAGGCAGCGTGATGGCAACAAGGAATAGGGCTGCGTAGCGGCGGCGCTGAGGCGTCCAAGCCATCGCGACGACCCCTCGGTTCCGCCTCCGCCATCGTCTTCCACGGCCTCAGTGCCAGATCCGCCTCCGCCAGAAGCAACGAGCCCAGCCGACAGAGCGCTCGCCCTCCATCGCCTCACCGGCGATGGCCCCTGCACATCCTTCCCCGAGCAGCAGCAGCACGCCGTTGGCCTGAAGTGGAGCGGTGGAGCATGTAGTCGTCGTTGCCTCCGGTAGGAACGTAGGAACCGGAGGTGGCAGCCGGCAGCATCAGCGCCGCCATCAATTCCGGCCAGGAGCATCCAGCCATTGCCCCCAACATGCCGCCTGTGCAAGAGGTGAGTCCGGCACTCCTCCCGCATCTTAATTTTTTTTTCCGAAATGAATCAGTCGTTGAGGGATAAGGTTAGGGGTTCGCTGATTCTTGTCGTCTTCTAGAATGCGCGATTGTAATTGAATGGGCTCAATTTTTATGCCAATCAAATCGGATCTATGGGAGCTGTGGGTTCAGGGCTACGTTTAAGCTCTTCAAAGGATTTTTCCCAAGAACCAACAGTAACACTACATCATGATGTGGGGAGATAATGCAATGGGATGTGTATGATGTGGCAAGCACATGAAGAGCACACGGGCAGGCAGAAGTTACATTCTTTGTTCTCTGTTTGGTGCTGTTGCATGCGTCTGTATGTTAGGGAAATTGCGCTCCAGTGAGGAAAGTCAACAAGATGAAGAGCACAGCGGCCAGAAGGGAGAAAATTGGCAATGCTCATGCCTGTGGTACAAATCGTGGCGTCACGCAGGCCTCCATCGAAATTGAGGTGTACATGTGATGTGTGACTCTTCAATTAAATTGAAGCAGCATATTACTTGAATGTTTGTATTTCACATGGCTTCGTTCCAGAGGGAACATTTTGAATGGATCCCCTGAGAATCATTCTTTTTGAAGAAGCAACTGAACTTTTTTTTTTGGATAAATATAAGAACTCTAATGTGTTTCAGGGGAATACACAAATAGAAACTGCATTGAATATTCCAAATTTTGGTTCACTTGGAGTTTTCATATTGTGAGCATAACAATAATAGAGTTCTCAACATCCTTCTTCTTTGTTTCCTATGTTTATCTAATTGTGTATCATTGTTATATTTTAGTGCCCTGCAAATTTCCTGTCGTGGGCTTGATGTATGATGTTACCTGCAGATGGTAGGCTCATCAAGATGGTCATTTGATTGTTGAGGTACTGGCTGAGCTGATCACTAAATTTGGCCCTCGGAATCAACCTCCTATCCAAAGTAGATTTTTACTGAACATAATTTTTTCAGCTCCATGTGAATGCAAGTCAATACAGTTTACGGTTAGATAACATGTACCTGTTGTTTTTGTAATACGGTGAATCACTTGTGTGCTGTAAGAAAATCATCTTTGTTTGCTACGGTGAAGAATACTTGCAGAGCTAGGAAGTATTTATTATCCTGGAATTAGTGAAAATGTTCCTTGCATATAAGAAGCTTGTGTTTGATGCCTTTTTATTTTCATTGTGCAATTAACTAGCTGTGCCGATGCAAGTAGTTTATATTAGGAGCCTGATTTTTGATATTGCTCTTTGGAAAACTACATGATATGATGCCATTGTTATTTTTCTAACGAAAGTATGTATGATGAATTTTATTGGTAGAGATATGTTATAAATTTAATTGTTTTGGGCAAGCTGCATATACGCCTCCAACCCATGGAGTCGATGCAACGTGGTAAAGTAATAAGATAATTTAGTAACTGTACCCAAAATGAAAGACATATGCTTTATTTTCATTGCATTGCTCATCAGTAGCACACTGATATAATCATAACTTCCTTCTCATGATAAGCTTGCTCGATTCTTCTGTTTTACCATGGCTTCCATCAATAGTGGCTTCCATGTCCAGTGCCAAAGCCAACATGGTTCCCACACTTTTTTCATCCTGCCAGCTTAAACATATACAGCGTGTTCGTCTCGCTGCTTTGCAGCGGCTGCTTTGCAGCAGCTACAGTGTTCGCAGTTATTTCTTCTGTAGCTGCTACAGTGTTTCTGCAGCTGCTACAGTGTTCGCAATTATTTTTCTGCAGCTGCAGCTGCAACTCAATAATTTATTTATCCATCCATTAGTTGATTGCTTACTCATTACCTTTTTAAGTTAGATTTTTTTGCAGCCATGGGTGTATCAGGAAAATTTTCGTAAATGGGGTGGTTTTTTGTGACCTTTCCTCTTGTTGCAAAACAATGCTTAAATTGTTCACAAAAAACAAAAGAACAATGCTTAAATTGAAAAGTATGTGTCACCTGAGTGCATTTCTCCTTTTGTGGGATATTTTATTTTCACCGTGGCCATAAAGAAAATACCAGTTGTGATTGCTTATAATTTGGAAGGACTGTGACATATACAGGGTACCGTGCAGGTTTGGTCCTATGGTGTGCGCGAGAAGATATGGTGCTTTGTAGGCAAAAAAGGTTGCGCACTGGTGCTACAAGTCTACACAGTCGAGCCTAGCCAGCAGCTATACTACACAGACCTCTTCGAGAAGAGCCCATCTGAATTGATTCATATTTAGTCTCTGTGTTTAGTTTTCTAAGGTAAGGAGACTCTCAACAGTTTATATGACCTTTTCCTATACATGTGATTGGTTGAAAATATTCAGAGCAGTAGATATTTTATTAATATATCAGTTCTTTTGGATTTTTTTCTAGGTTAGTGCATTGAAAGCACTCAGGTTCTTGTGTTATTTTTTTCCAAGACATTAGCTGTGACCGATCTAGAGGGCAGTTGATACCTATTGCTCAATTCTTTGCTACACTTGTCACGAATTAACATTTTATTAAAATATAGTCAGGGTATATGCTTCCTTTTCTTCCCCTTTCGATTTGAACTCAAGGAATTAATATTCACAACACTATTTGCCTTTCAGATGTTTATATTGTAACTTAGATCTTGCTTTCACTACTGTTTGTCGATTTAGTGTCAATTTATAGGAAGTGCCAATATCATCGTTTGTCAAATGATCGATGGTGATGTTTAATCTAACATTGCCTATACTTTCATTTCACGTGTGTCCTACAGGTGTTGATGAGGCTCTAATGAAATAAGAATTTGACAAGTTGTCCCCTTCCCTGTTACAAGCACTCGAGCAGCAACATGTCACTTCCATTGTCTCAGAGCAGCAGCAACACCAATAGCACTGCTAATCGCAGCTAGATTCACTTAGTGTGTAGTTGGTCCTATTTTCTCTTATTGTAAACTTTAGGAGGCTGCCTTGCCATGGGCGTGTTCTTTAAATTGGATATTTAATTGTTGTTGCAAAGCTAGCCCACCTTGCCTAATGCAATAGATTTGAGAAACACCATGATTATTGTGTAAGTGTCATGAGTATGCGGTGACCATATGGCTTACATTTAAGTAACACTTGAGGGTAATTGACCTCGATTCTCATAAGCGCTTGGTACCATGTACTATTTAAATATGTGCTCCGCATGTTCTTGAGAAAAAGATTTATTCGGTGATTTAGTATTGTATTTTTTATTTTGTTTGGACTAGGGATTTCTGACTCGAATTTCAGGTGAGTAAAAGATAAGAAAGTTTGTTATGATTTTACTTAAAATGGTCAGTACAACTAATCTTCTCTCTCACTTCTAAGAAGGAATATTTAGTGTTCTTCAAATTACAGGATGATTAACACAAAATGGCACTTGAGAAAGCCAAACAACATATTAGTTATCTGTGCGTAGCTTCAAGCAATCCTTGCCTCGTTTGTATTTTAATCACCATGATTAGGGAGAATTGTATTGATGTGAGTTAATCATCGTTATCTAGAGTTGAGAATGGGAGGGGAGAAAAAACGATAGAGAAAATTGTATAATTACAAGTATTAGTGAGAAAGAAAAGATTGCAAGAGAAACGCTTGAAAGTCTCAATAAGTGAATGGCTAACATTTGTCTTGCGTTTTTTTTTTTTTTTTTGCTATCCACTTAAAATATGTTATCAGCTCCATTGTAAAATATCATATTATTTTTTATTTATGATAAAGTCCTGCCAAGTGATGTTATTTGGGCAGACACGTGCGTGACGCACGTGCATTTTCACTAGTAGGTTAATAATGTCAGTGTTATGGCTTGAAGTCATATGATTGGCTACAAACTTATGATATACTATACTGACATGCTTGATGGGTAAATAGAATATGGTTCTTCAAAGAAAAATGTAGATTATTGGAGACATAAATCTGTATAATGTTTTCAAAGAAACAAAGAAGTATGGTACCGATACTATGGAAGTAAGAGAAAGAAGATCTGAATCAATTTATGTGAAACAGATTCTAACTTCTGAAGTCGAAAATGACTAAATACTGTATAAACAACACAGAAAAAGCTTAACACTTAAGTATGTAATTATGACATGTCAGTCCTTGCAAAATATATATACCCTAAATAATTGTGATAGACAAGTTTAGTTTTCAGTTTTTAGGACATTTTCCTCATAAGTGATATAAGTGCAAGTTTATTCTATAAAGTTTTCTGTTTTTTATACAAGCAGTGTTATGCAAATGTGAGATACACGAAGTACATCACATTTGTATAACTCTGTATTTTTTCATTCAAAGTGATACATGTACAACATTTTTTTTTAAAAAAAACATGGACATGGAGGCTTACACAAACACGCGCATCACATACTCACTCAGAACCTATGAGCAAATGAAGGAGACTACAACTCCATTTCAATAAGTAGGTCATGGTTCAGATCATGTAGGTGGTTGTTCACCAATTAAAAAAATGCTTGAAGTCAATCGGTTGTAACAGAGCTGTATAAATTGTAACAAAACTGTAGACTTCTAATATTAAGCAATTTTTAAAAAGTTTTCTAGCCCGTGCAGGTGCACGGGTCCATTGGCTAGTTATTCTAATAAGTGATATGAGAGACATGGTTTGAAACGCGAAATATCATCTGGGCCTCACATGAAAACCGAACGTCGAATTGGTCTCCTGGGCCACATGGTTAATTAGCTGTCGGAGGGGTGTCAACCCAAGTGTGAAGGGGAGATGGGGCGATTCTATGTGATATAGGAGAGATTGTTGGGTTTAGTCCCACATCAGATATTGATGATGAGAGAACCTGTCTTATAAGGTGAAAATAACCCAACGTTTATGGCTAGTCTTTTGGGTTGAGGTGGTCCATGACCTGAGTCCTTGCTCCGGTTGAGCCTGTGTGGATAGCAGGCTCGTTGGGACTTGGGCTGGCGGCAGAGGATCACGGTGTCGCGTGCCAGGCCGCGCTAACAAATCATCTCTCTCTATTCCTTGGTTATACTCACTCTCTTTCAAATATCTCTATTTTTTAGAGATAGTAATTAAAGTCAAACAAAATAAAGTTTGATTAATTTTATAAAAAAATATGGACATTGATGACACAAAATAAGTGTATTAGAGAAATAGGTCATGACGTATATCTATTGACATTGAAAACTAACTTTTCACATAAACATTGTCAAACTTATAAGGCTTTGACGGATCCTAGGAATACTAGTGTCTTTGTACTAGGACAGGAGTACTATATCAATACCATAACTACTCATGGGGTCAAAGCGGCAAGGTGTTTTGGCTCTCATCCTCGCCCTCTCTCTTCTTCAGCTACGGCCAGCCTTTATCGAGCTGCAGGCTACGCACCTAGGTACGATGGCCTATGGGCATATTATCAGCCAAAGAGAAGTATAGCTTGAGTATGGCTGCCGGGCAACAGGGCCTTAGCAGCGAGAAGACGAAAAGAACCAGCAAATTAAATAAAAGCAAAGGGACGCACAGAGTGTAAGAATGTACGCTGAGTCTGAGACTCGAGCTTATCTTTCTGAATTTGCAGTTTAATTATCCATTGGCCCAGTCTTGTAGAACGCCTTCTCATGTGAAAGATGCCAAGTTAGTGAGAAGACAGATAACAGATTCCTATCACTAAATTCTAATGCAACTTGCTGCAGCATGAAAATAAATATATACGAACTTATTTATAAATATACATGAACTTATTTCTTATAGTTTGTGCACAACATTACAGCTGGGTCAAGGTCGCAACTTACTTGAGGCTAACCATGAATGTTTGTTCTTCTTCTATAGCGGAAAGACTAGATTAAAATGTAGTACAAGATTTTGCAAAACCAATACGCTAGGTATTGCAAAATAGATAAGGTCATGCTTCTTTGTTGTATACAAAATAAATTGGGAGTACCTTTTTCTGTGGAGACTAAACACCTCTCTTCTGGAGAATATGGATAGCACGAAAGGGAATTGTTTTTAACTCAGAAAACACTATAATGGAGACTTGAAAGGGGAAATTTAAATATGAATTTGCCAAGGTCATCCTACCAGCATGTATGACCAGTGATGGATTGGGCGCCCCTACAGTTAACAAGCAACACAGATCATGAGCAACAGAACAACTTAACACAAGGCACCTATAATGGGGTGGATTTCAATTTTTGTGGGGACCCAAAAATCATATAATGCAAGAAAATATTGGTTACCCTTACTCATGCTATTGAATTGATGTCCAAACATTTGACAAATTCTTTTTCCAGCTTTGTAATTTGTTGTCAGCTATAACTATTGTCTTTTTGCGTGCAATTTCTAAGCCTAAATTCATAAAATTTGCTCAATGATGGAGACCATCCTATATAGATCTCTGGTACCCGGTTCATCAAATGCCTACACTAGCTCAAATAAGCTCATAATTAAGAGATGACTGTTTTATCCATTCTAATTTTTTTCTCCATTCACAAGAGAACTTGATATAGTTATTTATTATATGCTTTCTTCTAAATGATTTGTACCCACATTCAACAATTTAAAATAATTGAGGCAGCCTACTATGAAATTTATTCTCCGAACTTGATGTAGTTATTTATTATATGAAACCCGGCATAGATTTATTATCCAAACTTGTTATTTAGTATATGCTTTCTTCTAAATGATTTTGTACCCGCATTCAACAATTTAAAATAATTGAGGCATCCCACTATGAAATCTATTTAAACAATTTTGTAACATATTTTAACATTTGATCAATAAGTAGTTAAAACATCTTTCTTCTATGTTCAACATTTCTTACAAAAACTTTAACTCAATGTTTTATATTTGCTGAAATATAATATTTAAAATATGGAAATAGTTTGACATGATTGTTGAAGTAGTGTATTGTTTGAATTGATGGTTTTAAAAAATAAAGTAAAAAATGTATTCATAATATATTATTTTTTGCATTAAAATAAATTACATTATATTTCAAACGATTTCTAAACACAAATATGGTTTGAGGAAAAAGAAACCATGTTTATATAGAGATAGTAATTTAAACAAGAGGAAATATCAGGTGCACAAAACTTTTTGGTTCACATGTGCACAAACTCATTGAGAGCCATCGGGTTGCATCTACACGTCTAAAATCATAGGTGGGACTTTCCATTGATGAATCAAATGTTTTTAGAAACACAATCTGGATTTATGGTTGCTAAAATCATGGCAGACTTTTCAAACTTTCAATATTTCAGGCCATCAAGATTAGATCTTACGGTCTAAAAAGTTTTTGCACATGTGCACCAAATACTCTATGTGCACCTGATCAGTGGCGAAGCTAGAGGTTCGAGCACCTGAGTGCACACTTCCACATACATATGACAACAATTGTTCAATATACTGTACGATCACTAATAATAAATAATATTTATGCTTACCAAAATACAAAATGCCAAATTCTAGTTCAAATAGCAAAATGCACCATCCATCCTTGACAACTTAAAAAACTAAGTTAACAAAAACGGATAGAAAAATCAAAGAAATAAGACACATTCCCTTCTACTATTTATCTACCGCTATGCCATTGAAGCGATGAACCACAACATCATTGTTGCTCTACATAGCAAGTGAGGCTGACTCATGTATTCATCGCCAATATGATTCATCACCTACGTCTTAACAATTTCATGGCTGAGATGATGGCAGTGGCAACAAGAAATACATTTACTAGCTTCAGAAGACGATAAACCAGAGGAGAGCACTTGTGTTTCAAAATAAATGGGATAAAATTTAGCTAGGCTTATGAACCTCGCTGCATTTTTTTTAGCATAATCAACCTCGCTGCAAAGTACTACACCAGCAGGAGCAGCGGGCTCTGCAGCGACCGATTCCTTTGCGGCGAGGTGGACGAGCGATCGATTCCCTGCCGGCGAAGTAGGCGAGGTCATCATCCGCAGAAAAGGCTTTGTTTTTTTTTTTTAGGGCCAGAAAAGGCTTTGTTAATGTGGCTTCTAGTTAATACCAGAAACGCACAAAAATATGGCCATCTGGTCATTCGTTGCTTGCTAGCTGGGCTCAAGGATACATGGGCTTTGGCAGTTGGGTCATAAAGTGTGACTGTTGTGGTGCCCGGGTTGGGCTGATCATTAGTTTGTCAGGGTGCACTGGTGCACGATTTCGATCCATGGTGTTGCACCTGAGGTAAAAAATTGAATTTGGAGCGACCCTGGTGCCTCAAGTAGGTTCGCCGGTGTGTACCTGATATGTCCTTTTAAACAAATCCATCCCGTAAAAAAATTAATTTAAAATAAACAGATGATGATTTCCGGGCCCATCGACGAAACACCCACAAATTTGGCCCGTACAGACCACAGCCCATCGCAGACCCGAGACTCTTCTCATAAAGGCCGAATTTAACTAATTGCAGGCGGGGCGACGGCGATGCCAGTTGTAACGTTGTTCCATGCCACAACGTTACGTGGCAGATCAGCACTCGTGCCGGTACAAAAAGAAAAAGAAAACACGGGCTCAAGATCAGGCCGACGGCTTTCCATTGTACGGCCCGAGAAGATACTAATAATTTCGTTCCTTCTTTCTCGTCGGAAAACCCAACCAACCAGTCCACTTCGGCACGCTCCCTCACCCAAGCCACCGGAGGAAGCGCAGCGGCGGAAGAGAGAATGGCGGCAGCGGCGAAGGATGGGCACCTGGACGCGCTCCGCGCGCTCATGGCGGCTCACTCGCCGCCGCTCCACGCCGTCGTCGTCCCGTCCGAGGACGCGCATCAGGTTCTTGCCCCTTGCCGTCGCCTGCGCAGATCGGGACCGATCGGGGGCGGAGCCGATCCGATCGGGCTTGTCTGGGCTGGCTTTGTTGTTTCAATCGACCGTTCGATCGGTTCGTTCCCTCGGGCTGACGGTGGTTGTGGATTGCTTGTTTGTGCAGAGCGAGTACGTGTCGGAGCGGGACAAGCGGCGGGAGTTCATCTCCGGGTTCACCGGCAGCGCTGGTGCGTGTTAATTTGGTCCCCTCCTATTGTCTTAGTAATTAATCGATGGATTCAGTTGTTTTGATGCACCTCAGTTCCCGTCGTACTGCGGGTTTGTGCGATTCTGGGGTGGCGCTTAATTAGCTATTTGGCCGATTAGAATCTGCAATTTTGGGGTTGCTAAATCTGGCTTCTGCTACCTGGCACGCTGGCTAACTGTTCAAGCAATGGAGTGTAGAAACTGGTGGCCAGGCCTCGCCGGCTAGAATGACTTAATAAGTACATGCCAACACGAAAATTCGTGTGAATAAATCTACAATCTGTATCATAATATATGTGAAAAAAAATGAATTCCGCACTACTGGGCACAGATTTTTATTCTCCTATACACACCATTTGACCAATCAAAGATGGTTTAGTTTACTATCACAAAAAAAAAGATGGTTTAGTTTAGCATAGCACATTTGGTTTCTTTTTGTTGTGATCTGTTAAACGTGTGCCATACATATACTCCCTTGAAACAGCATGTTACTTTTGTCTACTTATGCCCCTAAATTATGTTTAGCCTATTCAACCCCTTGAATTCCATTGCTTGATCACTTTGCCCTGGTACTTTTTTCCCCTTAGATTTTTAGCTCACTCAAACCATCTTCAAGCAGTGAAGTGATATAGTATTAAAACTTTGGTGGGTTGAAATGCCTAGTAAAAATAAACGATGCCTCAGGTGGTTGGGTCTAAACTGACAACATACCAATTTAGGGGATCTAAAATGGACTATTTAGAATATATGAAGTACCATAGCCGAATATTTACGAGCCAAAGTCTCTAAATGGAAAATGTGAACTTGTACATGTGGTATTTTTATCATGTCACCATGTTACTGTAAACTTATGAAACCCATGAAGCGACAAATGCTCAAAGATGCATGGTAGCACCAAGGGAACGCTGTTTCTTGGCATTTGTGTGGTACCTTATTGGAACATATCACTATGTTGGAATATGTTCTGCTACTCTGGAGGCTAGCTGCACGCTTTACATTACTAGGATAGAAAAAAGAGAAAACGGAGGGCGTGACAGCTCAATAAAGGCTACTAACTGCTCCCTTTTATTTGGATGCTAGTATAGTTTCAGTTCTCTGTCTCTGCTACTTTTTTTTCACTAGATTCAGTCTAACATGGATCAAGTAGGTCAGGTCAACCAGGATACTATATTTGAAGTTTTGAACTAGCTTTATGTGTAACCAGTAATAAAATTTGCATTTCTTGGAGCCTTCAACCAATAAGCTTCTACCTGTTGTTGCGTTGGAGTCACTTGCTGACAAAAACAAATTAATAACTACATTATGTCCTTTGTTATTTTAGTTTTACATGGATTAGTATTGTGTTAGCATTAGGTTCAGTGTGCACAAACTAGATTCTCATTTTTCTTCTTTTCTCTTTCAGTTGTTCTTAGTTGCACTAGTATCTGACTTAGTGTGTTTGTTGAATCCTTAAACAGGTTTGGCTCTTATCACGATGAAGGAGGCTTTGTTGTGGACGGATGGACGCTACTTCTTGCAGGCAACTCAGCAACTGAGCGCACGATGGAAGCTCATGCGCATAGGAGAGGACCCACCAGTAGAGTTGTGGATTGCTGACGTAAGTATCCATGCTTTTAGGCAAGCTTGCGAACTCAACATTCTTAGTTCCATGTGAATACAATGTACACATGGTTATACATGGCAGTAATTAACCCTAACCTATTCACCCCATTACAGCTACATCCTAGGTTTTCTTATTCGCCTCATTATGCTTGTCTCCTCACCGTTCTTAGCTCAATATAAGTACAATATTCAGCATTTATGGGAACTAATTAAGTATATAGTTTCCTTTTAATTTTTTGGTGTCTGCGTAGAAACCTGAATCCCCACTTCAATAGCTGCTTTGGTATGTATATGAGTCGAAGTGTTGGGCAC
Source organism: Eragrostis curvula (assembly GCA_007726485.1). Classification (NCBI taxonomy): domain Eukaryota; kingdom Viridiplantae; phylum Streptophyta; class Magnoliopsida; order Poales; family Poaceae; genus Eragrostis; species Eragrostis curvula. The sequence goes on along the minus strand of CM017440.1, from coordinate 19,941,529 downwards.
TTGATTCGCTGCTGGTCATTTTTTTTCTCAGTTATTGAAAACTCCAAAACAGTGGAAACGTTAACTTTGTTCCATCTTTGCCATACTTAACCTGAAACAAAAGTAATTACTTGAAGTTCTCCTATTCTAAATGGATTTTGGATCTCATTTTTTATGGCCCTTTTTTGTTATGTATCAAATACTATAATTGTTGATTAATGGGTTATCTGTTCTGATGCTACCAGAATCTGCCAGATGAAGCTGTCATTGGAATTAATCCATGGTGTGTTTCTGTTGATGCTGCTCAAAGATATGAGCAAGCATTTTCCAAGAAGCGTCAGACGTTGTTTCAACTTTCTTCTGACTTGGTGGATGAAGTATGGAAAGATCGTCTACCAGTCAAACCTCTGCCTGTAATTGTACACCCTGTAGAGTTTGCAGGGCAGAGTGTATCAGAAAAGATAAAGGAGCTAAGGGAGAAACTTTTAAATGAAAAGGCTGCTGCCATTATATTAACTGCTCTTGATGAGGTACAATACATTCTGTTGAGGTGTTTATTTTTTGCTGGTGTGGGAGTTACAATGGTTATAATTTCCTTTCTTTTCTAATGGTTGTTTAGGTTGCTTGGCTGTATAACATTCGAGGAAGTGATGTGGATTATAGCCCAGTGGTTCATTCTTATGCTATTGTAACACTGCATGGTGCCTTCTTTTATGTGGATAAGAGAAAAGTAACGGCTGAGGTCAGTAAATCAGCTTGGGCATATCTTCTAATAGTTGTCAAATTGGTCGCAATTTCATAGGTTATGTGATGTCATGTATTTGTTATGTGACTCTTTTACTGTCCAGGTCGAGACATACATGGGTAAAAATGGTATTGATATAAAAGAATATGATATGGTCCAATCAGATGCGAGTTTGCTTGCATCTGGCAAACTCAAAGGTTCTGCAGTGGGTGGTAGCCCGGATGGGGAAAATAATATCAATGGGACGGAGAAAATTTGGATTGATACGAGCTCATGTTGCCTTGCACTCCACTCGAAGCTGAGTTCACGTCAAGTTTTGACGCTGCAATCACCAATTGCTCTTCCGAAGGCTGTTAAGGTAAATTTTGTTGCTTCTGTCTTTTTCTTCTGCTATTATGGAAAAGCACCTATAGTTTTTTCAGTAGAATCTACTAAGATATGTTAAATATATCCATTTCACAAAAATATTATTGTATCGAGAAAATGTGCAAGCATGGTACTTGCTATTTTAATCTCAACTTGATACCTGAATGCGGCTGAACTTGCAAGATGCTTAATTTTGTAGGTCTCTGGTTTATTGTTATGTTGTGATGAATAGAATGTATTTAGGAATAAATGAAAGATTGAACAATAATATGCTGTAATTCTTTTTCGCATGCAGTGTCCTTTTCTCGTAGTATCCTTTTTTGGCGTGGATTATTTATGGTCTACAGAAAAAAAAATAGTATAAGATGCAAATTTGTAATTTAGTATTTTGTTTCCCTAGATGATTTCTTGCAATGGTTGTACAGAATCCTACAGAGTTGGAGGGATTGCGGAAGGCGCATATTCGAGATGGTGCTGCCGTGGTGCAGTACCTTGCGTGGTTGGATAATCAGGTCAGTGTAGATTAATTTCTCATATTAATATACGGCTGCACCTGGACTTGTGTTGCATATATTACATTATTACCTGATTATAGTGCCATGTTTATTTGCATACTTCGAGGTGATCATGTGATCTGCAAGCTTAGCAATTATCATCTGTAACATGACAGTCGCTTTCCATACTTGGTCTGATGTTCGTTCTTTTCCTTACTAATCCAGATGCAGGAGAACTACGGAGCTTCTGGCTATTTCAGTGAGGCCAAGGCATCACATAAAAAAGAAAATTTGTGAGTGTACACTGTTGTTGTATTTATCGTCTTTTGGCATCATATAATGTCATTGATACAAATTTGGATTTATGCTTCATTAAATGTGGAAGGAGATTTATTTTGCTGTTAGATTTAATGTTTGAGAGTTAGGTAATGCAAATAGAGGCATGGTCGTCCTCTCTAGTCGAGCAGGAGATTTTGATCGTCCAGACTAGAGCAGGAAACTTTACTTTGCTGTTTGCTTGCCTAGAACAATGTTCCTGCAACATGCTTGTATAGACTGCAGAGCTGACCAACTCAGCCATATCTAGCGGATAAAATCTTATATATCAAATAAACCCACTAACTTGAAAGCTAATCATTTTAACAAAAAAGTAATGCATGTCTAAGCTATGGTAGGTGGAGAGTAGGATGAGGCTAGTGCAGTAGCATTGCTGTCCTTGCCCCTAGCCTTTCCCTTGGGCATGCAAGTCTGCACTCGAATTTATTTTAGAATAGCCTACGTCTTATGCTGGACCATATGGTGCCCAAATGACTTCATGCGAGGAAGTTGAGATATAATGTAGCCAATCTTTGTTTCGGCCAAGTAATTATGTGATACCTTGTTTAAATATCTTTATTTCTGCATCGCATCCTTGCTGACCTCCACCATATATGGCAAAAGGGGACATGATTAAAGGGAAATCACACGTGTACCTTGTTGATTGTCTTATTAAGGTCCATGTTTTGTATGTACACATACCCGTGTGTAATTATTTATAATTTATCAGCTCTCTTTTCTTTTATAGTCAAGCTGCTACGTTTCTCGACATTTTATTTTGGTGGTGTGCATTTTATATAGTTATGTGCCCTATTTTATACATTGTTTGTTTTTGCCAATTTAGATATAAATAATCTCCATTACATTCTAACATATTTTGGCCTCCAATCTAAATTTTGTTTTTTTTCTTCGCAGGGAAACAAAACTTACTGAGGTTACTGTGAGCGATAAACTTGAAGGTTTTCGTGCAACAAAAGAGGTATACTGCAGTACCATCAACCTTTCAAACACAGTTGTAGCATATGGCCAGATATTTGATTTTGGTCTCAGCATCTACTGCTGTGCTGGATCTGGAACTAAGAATTGTCGTTTCTAGTTCTGTGTTAGACTGGGGGATGTTTACAGTCTCAAAGATGTAACTCAGTAAAGTGTGACTTTTTCGTTTGCTTTAGAAATCATTTCTTATGATGTTATTGGATGACTATCTATCCAAAATGCATTATTTCGCATTCAGCCTTTTGGTATAATACAACTTATGATATTGTACAATATTTCTGCAGCACTTCAGAGGTTTGAGTTTTCCTACAATTTCATCTGTGGGACCAAATGCAGCAATCATTCACTACAAACCTGAAGCAAACACCTGTTCAGAACTGGATGCTGATAAAATCTATCTTTGTGACTCTGGAGCACAGGTTGAGTATCTTTCACTCTTGAACTGTAACTTCAAGTTTAAGTATGTCATAAAGGATCTACTAACTTCATTCACTATGGTCTGCATGTAGTACCTAGATGGTACAACTGACATTACAAGAACTGTACATTTTGGTAAACCCACGGAGCATGAAAAGTCATGCTACACAGCAGTAAGTGCAATTTTTTTCTTAATTTTTTTTATTGTTCAGAATGATGGTTTTGTGGTAATGTCATCCTGCACTTTCTAAGATATTGTTTTGTCATTGCATCAGTAAACGTAAGAGCTTTGGCTATATTTGTTTTATTCTGTGACACCTGGGAACAATAGCTTCAGGGAATCAATACTACATCTATTTTCTTACTGCACTGCCTCTCATTCTCGTGTTCAACCAAAATGTAATGGCTGAATCAACCAGCGAGATATATGCATTTATCCATTCATTTTTCCTCTATAGATTAAGCTATCATGAATGACCAATTTATTGAAATTCATGTTATACACATTTTCCACAAAAAGATCTCTACTAAATTATTTTGTTTTACATCGCTCCCTAAACTGATCATTTTTAATACTGAATTGGTTTGCATTGAAAACTAGGTCTTGAAGGGCCACATCGCACTAGATGTTGCTGTGTTTCCTAATGGGACAACCGGTGAGTTTTTTTTTGGTTGTATGGAAGTGTTCTGAAAAAGTTTTCAGGGGAAGAATAGCCTTCTTTTTCGAAGTGATTGAATATTTTACTTAAAGTATTATGGTAATTTATATTGAACCTCAATAACACTTGTAGGGCATTCTCTTGATATTCTTTCACGAACCCCACTGTGGAAAGATGGTCTTGACTATCGCCATGGTACTGGCCATGGAATTGGATCTTATTTGAATGTGCATGAAGGTTGTATGAGTGGCTCATCTTATTCTCTCCTTATTCATCCAATTGTACAACCACCCTGAAATAATATTCTTTTTTCTTTTGATTCAGGTCCGCATCTAATTAGCTTCAGGCCTTCTGCTCGAAATGTACCATTGCAAGCATCAATGACTGTAACAGATGGTCAGTAAATTACCCAAGCTCAGCATTTTTTAGTCAGAACATTTACAGATTGTTCTCATTGTTTATTTCCCTGCAGAGCCTGGTTATTACGAAGATGGGAGCTTTGGTATAAGGTTGGAGAATGTTCTTATCTGCAAAGAGGCAAATGCTAAATTTAATTTTGGAGATAAGGGTTATTTGGCATTTGAACATATAACATGGGTAAGCATTGCCCTTTTTACTTCATTATTATTTTATATGGTTACAGTTGCATCTAACTGTATGTAGAATAGATAACCTTTGTCCACGTGTTGTATGGTCTTTAGTCCTTATAATGCAGTGCGCTGCTTCAGTCATTGGAGACCGAACATAATATTTAGTAGCCTATGAAGTTGAAATGTCAGTGAAAACATATATTTAATTAGGTTCAGGAGTTGATTAGAAACCTTAGATTTCCAAGTTATTTTGCATTATATTTATTTACGTAAAAGTTAGGCCTCGTTTTGAAGCAAAAGTGGAAGTAGCACTAGAAATCGGTGTAAGAGATTTTTTGTGGGTCAATTGAAACCAAGGACTGCATAATGTAAAATTCCCATGGAATATCTATCCATCAGAAATTTTGAAGGGAAATCCACCATTTAATTTTGTACTTTTGAATTTTTCATTGTTGTTTATCTGTGATCAAACCCCTACACCTTTTGTCATACAAAGCATCAAATGCTCCAATTTGATAGTTCATCATGTGTCCTAGTTTTGGTGAGAATCAAATTGTACAAAATGGGAACAAGGGGTCGTGGCTGGGTATCTAGATTATACCCACTTGATTCATAGCAGTTGCGTTGTTTCCCTAATGAGCAGCAGCATCTTATGATTTTTGCACATAAAGATTTTTTTTTCATCGAATACGCAGGAGGAGAGCTTTGTATCATTATATTAAGAGAGAGAGAGAAACGGTCCCTTACAAACTGCACATAAAGATCTAGACCTTCACGTGAATTAGTGTGATTCATGACATTTCTGTGTTATGTTGTCTACATCCATTCAGTAATATAACGGCTGCTAATTTTGTTTGTTTATTGATGAGTTCCTTTTGTCTTGCAGGCTCCGTACCAGGCGAAACTCATAGACACCAAGCTGCTGACTCCGGCTGAGATTGAATGGGTAAACACTTACCACGCCGACTGCTGGAGAATCCTGGAGCCCCATCTGAACGATCAGGAGAACGAATGGCTGCGGAAAGCCACCGAGCCAATCACCGTGAGCAGCTAAGCCTGTTTAGTCCTCTTTACATGTCGAAAGGGTTACAGCTACTGCAGGTACTCGTTCTTGCTCCGATGAACCAAGCATCACCCGCGGCATGCTATGGCGGCCGCGCACCACTATTTAGTTGCCTGCAATAAGTGAGAGTAGCAGCAATTGGATAGGACAGTATATTCGTTGCTTCAGTCTTTGTTGCGACGAAGTGGAGAGTGGGGGTGGAAATAAATTGAGTTCTGAATGCTTCTTTCACATGAAGTCGATTGTACAGGTCCTACAAATTATTCTGCTTATTGTTCACATAATGTATTCAGTCCACAATCCAGCGCGCCGCATGTCCGTGTTCCTGTGTCCCAATCATTGATGTTAGCTTCCTAAACGGAACATATTGGTTACCAGTAAGTAGCAACTTAAGACCACAGAAATGCAGGAACGGCACGTAGTCGTTGGTATCAAGTACCAACCTTGGGTTAAGCAATCAGCTTAGCTAGACAGACTTTACAAAGGAAGCCAAGCCCTGGTTGATGTCAGGTTTGTGCTGATGGCGCTGTCGGCTGTCCCCTCGACGGTAGTGTTATGGCTGGTAAATGGTTCCTATTGTCGCACTTCAGGATTTTGGACTTTGACACTGCAATCTCAAAGGCGAACAGTATACTATCAATACGACATGCTATTTGATCTTGCTTGGCTCATCCACTAGCTCGTTAATAAAGTGAGCTAAATCTTGAAATTTGAACCTAAATTAAGCCACGCCAGAGTAAGAAGCCAACTTGCGAGCCACGCCCACCTCCCAGGCTCACCGTCATAGCGCCGACGCTGGAGCGCATGATGATCCAAAATTAGCTGCTCCGTCCGCATCTGGATTCTGGATCTGTTCAAGTCAAAGATAGTAGTACATTTGTGAGAGGTGATCCAGAGTTACAACTTTGGGTTACTGAAGTTCCATCGTCACATGCTCACCCGTGCTTTCAGTATAAGAACGACAGTACAACAAGTCGCCTCTCCTCTTTGTTCATGGCGAAGAGGCGACTTCTCAACTTCGCACTCGCAGCCAACAATGGCGCTGGTCCATGGCGAAGAGGCGACTTCTCAAGCGGACGACATGGTCGGAGGTTTCACCCTGCTCTACCACCACGTGTTCAGCTACATGAAGCCGATGGCGCTCAAGTGCGCCGTGGATCTCGGCATCCCCGACGCCATCCACCGCCGCGGCGGCGCAGCCTCCCTCTCTGACATCGCCGCCGACGCGGGGGTTCACGCGGCCAGGCTCCCCCAGCTCCGGGGCCTGATGAAGCTGCTCACCACGTCGGGCATGTTCGGCGCCAACGCCGCCGCCGCCGACTGCGACGGCGAGCCGCTGTACACGCTCACCGCGGCGTCGCGCCTCCTTGTCGGCCCGCGCGGCCTGCGCGACATCGTGCGCTTCCAGGCCGGCCCCGTCGCCATCGCCCCGTTCTTCGACATGCCGGCGTGGCTCAAGGCCTCGCCGGAGCCGGCGGCGGCGTCTGGCGCGCCGCAGTCGCTGTTCGAGCTGACGCACGGCCGCTCCAGGTGGGACCCGGCGAACGCGGACGACTCCGCGATGCACGACGCAGCGCGCGCCGAGAGCCGGGTCCTGACCGACGCACTCCTCAACAACCACGGCGACATCTTCCACGGCCTGACGTCGCTGGTCGACGTCGGCGGCGGCCATGGCTCGCTCGCGATGGCCATCGCGGCGAGGTTCCCCGGCATCAAGTGCACCGTGATGGATCTGCCCCACGTCGTCGCCGACGCGCCCGTCGTCGCCGATGGCAACGTGCAGTTCGTCGCCGGCAACATGTTCGAGTCAATCCCACCAGCGGATGCTGTTTTGCTCAAGGTATGCGTGCGTCAGAGAGTGTGTATATTGAATTGAATTAGATGCCGCGTTAGAGCAAGCCCAATAAGCGACCGGTGCATGGCAGTGCAGCTCCTCTGGCGTCTATGCACGCGCTCCCGCTGCTCAACAGACGCGCCGAGTGAACGACGCAAAAAAGTATTGTTTATTTCGTGTGGGCTTCATATCTTGCTTTACGGGGTGGGCAGGACAGGCAATCGACGGTCGTCGGCAGGAGCGACGGTGTCCGTGTCAGGAGCACGTTCTCTCTCTTCTATATTGATTTTTTACTCACGTAGTGGTCGATTCGACCGCTGTTGGGCTTGCTCTTACAATACTCCTCAGGTTGGCGCTACAATGTTCTGAAAATTGCACTCTCTAGTCTCTAACACATTTGACCTTTCATTTTTATATATTCTAGAAGTTAACCGTCACATACTTGAAATTGCACTGTACTATGAGTCTGTGACAGTTTTGCTGCTACTAACTGACATTTATTAGCGTTCTGTTGATGGCTTGTGTCTACTTAGCTTAAGTTACTCTTTTGGTATATTAATGGCATAAATCTAATTACTTCTGCATAAAGAATACCTGAGTTTTACAAGATAACATATATCATAAAAGTACTTAAGTTGTATTATGGATATATTTTGTTTGTGAAAAGTATGATGGATAACTTGTAGTGTATTAAATCAAGAATAGGAATTGATTGATCTGATTAAAATTTCTTTTTCAGAAAATTGGGTAAGGTGACTGTAGTTGCACGCATAGGCTTTACAAACCGCCAACAATACGCATAAATTTCGTGAAAGAAAAATTTAATACTCCTCAGTGTAACACTACAAATGAAAATTACACACTCTATAACATGAACATATTAATATTCAATTATTTTACTTTTGTGACATTTCTTGTGACATCCCGGCCAGGGCTTAAAAGGATTGATAGAATGCTCATATTAACAAGTTGTAACTTTTTTTCCGGAAACTCATCTTGAAAGAACTCCGAGGTTAAGCATGTTTGGCCTGGAGCAATTTCAGGATGGGTGACCGACCGGGAAGTCCTTCCCGAGTGCGCACGAGTGAGGATAAAGTGCGTAGAAAAGACATATGTTAGTTTGTGAGGGAAGTCTTGAGATCCTAGAGAGTGCCAAGTGTGCGGGCCCGGCCTCGGGGAGGCGGGACGCTGCATTTCTTGTCAGAAATGTAATGTTTTTCTTCGCATATGGGAAATCTAAATAAGAGTTGGACCATTGGTTCTCTAAGAAAAGGTTTCTCTTAATATGTATATAATTCTCTTAATATGTATCTGATTACCCAGCAGGAACCAGGGAATGTGTGATCTCGGAAAATGCATGCATAAGGTATATTTTTTCCTTAAAAAAACTGAGTTTTCTCTCTTGTGGTCACATTCCTAGTATGTTCTACACTGCTGGAGCGACCACGATTGTGTCAGAATACTTCGGCATTGCAAGGATGCCATTCCTGCTAGAGACGACGGAGGAAAGGTGATAGCCACAATGATGGTGTTGGGGTCCGGACTGCGTGGTAGAAACCTAGCCGAGACAGAGGAGATGTACAGCTTGTTCGCGACATGTATCAATGGCGTGGGGCGAGAGGAGCACGAGTGGAAGAAGATCTTTCATGATGCTGGATTCAGTGACTACAGAATCACTCCGCTAATGGGACCTATATCAGTTATTGAGGTTTTTCCTTGAAGGGTGCCAAAATTCGCCTACATGATGAACTCCACTGATGTTTAACTAAATAATCGTGCTACTGCCAGCCAATACATTAGCATGAATGGAATTTGAGATGCGATGCTACAATGTGACATATGGGTTAGCATTTGTGATGAACAATTGATATTACACCGAGTTGGAATAAGTTGAAATGTATAATTTCGGAAGTGCATGAGATTAATATTTATTCATGGCCAGGTTATCTATAATAAGAGTTAGTAAAAGCTGTAGAAATTAAGGTGAAAGAAATATGCATTATCGATCTCATGATGCATAGGTAGGCATCAAAGAAGGCGTGCTCCCGACCTGCGCCTTCGGCCGCTACGCCGCGAGCAAGTTTGCGTCCCTGCTGCCTCCCGAGGCGGAGGAGGCCGTCCTCGGCGACGGCGAGCACCGCACGGTGGTGGCCGGCGGCGCGCACCCCGTTCTACGGCGAGTTCCTGCGCGCGGCCAAGGCCGAGTGGATGCTGCATATGCTGGTATTCGCGCTTGAGCCGCCGCCCAGCCACTTCGAGGCCGGACGCGGCGCGGAGTACATGGAGAGCGTCATCGGCGCGCCGCCGCCGTTGGTCGCCGTGCTCGCTCCCCTCCGGTCACTGCAATACTCTTTCTGGAAGGAAGGCTTCTTCCAGGGCGCCGTTGGCGGCCTCGCCGGCCCGGCCTCGCCTGATGCCCACCATGTGGCTCGTCGAGATGTCCGTGGCGGGGCAGCACGTCGCGGCGGGAAGCGACGGCTGCGTCGCCTGGCGCCGCACGCCCTGGCTCGGCGCCCACGCCGCGCGCGGGGGCTCGACACGCGCTCCAGGGAGAGGAGAAGGAAGCCGATGCAAGAGGACCGCCCCTCCGGCCAGGTTGTGCGGCCGAGCGCGGAGCAGCCTGCTCGGTCGCCTGTTGCTCGTCGCTCGGTCGCGGTTCGCCGTGGAAAAGCAAGATGGTTGGCGGCAGCCGCAGAACGCGCCCGGAGCCGCCACGGCGTGAGGCGGTGCAGGCGGATTGGCAGGGTCGCCCCCACGGTCGAGTCGTCCACCATCGCCACCTCCGTCGAGCTCTCCACCGCAGTCGCGGCCCTCGGCACCACACCAGCACCTCCTCCGCCGCCGCTGCAGGCCGAGTTGGGATCGGGGAGGTCGCCCTCACCACCATGGCGTCTCCTCACATGGCTCCAGGGAACTCACTCGCCGGCGGCGGCATTTTCTGGCGAGGTTGACGGTCACCGTTACGAGGATTCCGGCGGCCGCCGCGTCGTGCGATTCGGTCCACAGTGGATCGGTGACTGCCTCATGCGCAGCCTTTCCACCCGGTCGCCGAAAATCAAAAGAGAAAAGGAGAAAGTGGCGGAATGGCTACCAGTTTGGCACTCCCTGCATGCAGTCAAAAGAAAAGTCATAAAGAAGGCAGCGTACGACAAGAGTGAGGCAGCCTACCATTGCTCGACACGCGATCTTTTGCACGCGAGTGGGGATGGTAGAAGTGGGCGTGGCAGCTTCCAGGAAGCTTCCTCTGATGCCCCACTCCCTCCTGGCCTCCTGCCCTGAGCGCGCCCCCACTGGTCGTCTTCTAAGGCTAGGCCGGGCTATTCTCTTGGGCCTTTGCGAGGGAGCCAAGAAGACGGGCCGATCGTGACAAGGGAGACCAATTGTTGGACAGGTCCACCTGGCCTACTGTTGCCCCACCACATCTGCAACAGACACCGCCCCAACCCGGCCCAGTCTTGGGATACATCCCTCACAACAGAACATCGACATCGACTCCGTCGCGGCGTTCATAGCTGACGGCGAGGACGGCTCCAGCCTCGATGCTCTGGGATGCGGGTCGAGCAATCACTGTACTAGGTCGTAAGGTCGTTGTTCGAGCGGTCGTAGGTAGCTGGGCCGCTGGTCGAGCGATCGTTGATCGCAGGTCACAAGGTCGTGCGGTCGCAGGTCACAAGGTCGTGGGTCGTGCGGTCACAAAGTCGTGTGTCGAGCGGTCGCCAGTTGCAAGGTCGCGGCAGATTTGCTCCAATTGCATTGGTGATCCGCTCCGGACGCCATCTACGTTGACAGTCTCCTCCGTGCTTCGTGATGCAACAAACGTTGGACTGTCAAGGTCGTTAATCTATCACGATCGCGCTCTCACAGGCACCTCCATCGCTTCACTGCCTCGTCTGTTTTTGGTCGCGTGGAGGCTTTGGAAGGCTCCACTTCCAAGCGCCCCTAGTGGGTGCTCTCATCGAGCAAGTTTTGAAACCGTCTTTAATAGGCTTTCTCGAGGGTCGTGAGGTTGTGATGGGTTATCTACAAAGTAGGATTCAATCATTTCACATTCTCTGTTGGTGCGCTTCGTTGGTCCTGCTGCGCTACTGAGGGCAAGTGGTCTGCGAGGGTCCTCACTGTTGTCCGTTGATTTGATGCTAGCGATGGACTACCCTAACTACTGTTGTTCTGAGTAACGAGCGGTGGGGGTGATCAAGGGGTCTCCGTTGAGGATTCTTCCCACCCGAAGCCGTGACTTACAAATAACCTGGTTTGGGTTTCCACATGTTTCACTGATTTTGGTCGGTTTTCTTCTGCTTGGTCCTACTTGGTCGTAATTGGATAGGTTTTTCGAATGGTGGATTCGGTCGCGCAAAAGGGTAAGAAAACAACTCAGACAGGGCTTCGACACCCTTGTTGTCTTGGTTGCATGGAGTATGGAAAGAGCGAAACAAGAGGATATTCGAGTTTCCAAACGCTTCAACCGGTGACTCTGGCCCAAGAAATCGTCAACGAGTCTTCACTATGGGGCAAAACGGGCTTCTCCAAGTTAAAGGATCTAGTCTTCCCTCGTCGGGCTTAGTCTTAGTCTTAGTTCTTTTTTCGTAGTTTCTCTTTTCAACCGTTGTGTGACTTAACGTCTCCTGTTTTTCTTATAATGTGTGTGCTTGCGCCTTCCCACCTTGGGTAAGGCATGGTTGTAATCGGTCGGTTGTAACTTCTTCTCTTCTTCTTAATGAAAAGCGTGCCCAGCACGATTAACAAAAAAAAAAAAATCTCAGGTAAAAATAAAGGGCTCAGGGCTGTAAGACTATAGAGGCCGGATCAAGTCATGACGAATAGCTGTTGTACTTGTTTAAAATCAAGAGGCATAAGATGGTTGATGAAGACTATCATGAGTATGTATTGATTTGGCACAATTGAAAGAGCTACAAGTGCATGAAACAAAATGTGGCCCGTGTGCAGCAGAAAGAGGAGATGCTACAATAAAATTGAACATGTAAAACCAATTATATCACAAAGAGTCTCACCAACCAATTCCATCTGCAAATCGTAAACCAATACTGAATCATAAGAGTACCTCCCACTGTTATAACAATAAAATGTAGGAGATAATATCTCACTTGTATATATTTCATGGTTTACTATGGATTCTGAAGGATAATAGCTGTGATGCCCAGAATCTCCACCTACTCCTCCATCCTTTAAATAATGACATTAGAACATGATTTTTGGTGCAAAATTGAACTAAATACTCTGTCCTCATTTTTAGGATGGAGGGAGTAAGTAGAAAATCGACACACGTTTGCACTACAAAGCTAGTCCTTGTCGAAATGGAGAGGGGGATTGCATCATTGGTGTGGACGACGGGCCGAACGCCACCGCCGTAGGCTGGCTTGAGTAACCTCGAAGAGTACTGCACTGTTATCTTCATGGAGACAGCTGATGTATCATGTACACCTCTCTGGAACTTAAGCTTTCTACACACAGCTGCTGAACTTGCCAAGCAGCATGAGCTCTGATCGAGCACCTAAATATAGTGGTTGCATGAGCTAGTTTATTGATTACATCAATATTTTTTGGTACCAGCATCGGTGATCCGATCACGCTAATCTTAAAAACAAACTTTGTAAGCAATTGTAAAAATTCACCACAATGTCAAACAAAGCCTTATGGCAATCCTATATGTTTAGCCCATCAGAAGGGTCAGTAATGGTAGCAGAGCTCCAAGTGATGGTCGCCAGCTGAAGATAGTAATGCTACAACTACGTAGTAATATGCAATGCCAGCATCTATTAATTTGTTAGTCAACTCCGTCTAGCTCATTCGACGAGTTTGGTTACTCGAGTTAATGCCTGCTTCAATTAATTGGTCAAGTCAATGTTAAGCATTATGGTAACCAAGCCGGCAGCCAAGTGGAGGGGTCGTCGTTGACCCAAGGCCTGAAAATGCAATTTCCCCGTTCATCCACGCTCAACATAGTGTTAGCGGTGGATCCTTTTTTTTTATTTTGAGAAATTACACAGTACAACTCAGACACTCACAACGCACGCACACTCACCCCTATGAACGTACATACGCAAACCCTACCTCTATGAGCATCTTCGAAGACTGAGCCGGCAAATTCTTCAGATTCCCGAAGTCACCACTGGCGCCTCGCTGTCCACGGCCACGTCGCCTACCGCTGAAAGCACAAATGCCGTTAAATCCTAGAAAATTCGCTCCCACCGGGAGTCGAACCCAGGACCTCAAAGGTGTTACTCGGATGCTTTAACCGCTAGGCCAAGACCCCTTTCACTAGTGGTGGATCCGTATCAGTAAGAAATTGGTCCAAGTTGGTTAAAGCACAAAGTTGTTCCTTGTATCATATTGGTTAAACCATTCTCGTATGATTATTTTGATGATCTGAGTTAGTCAAAAGTCCTTGGCTAAGGGAATAAGGGATCATTCTGGAGAGATATTGTGAAGCTATCTACTATCTTAGAAAAACTAAGCTAAAACGAACGAGCCACAATGTTTGCTCTTGAAACCATGAAATGATCACATTAATTATAGAAAAAAATATGAACTGTTGGATTTGATGGACAAAGAACGATCAAAATTAAAGGTGAGAGTATTCTAAACAGGTTAATTTGTGTTAAAAACTCTAAACAAAAAGTTGTGTTTTCGAGCCGCGTAATTGCACGGGCCAGACGGCTAAAATGTGCACAAAGAATCAGCGTCTGTACCAAATTTTGGAGTTGGATTCACCATATTACTTTCTACGACATTTGGGCAGATTTTATCCCAACGCAGAAATCCCCTGATCTGTTCTCTTTTAACACTCAAAAAATGGTGGCACTCAACTCTAACTTTCAATTATTGTAATCATATAAAATATTTCATATAGTATTTAGCAATTCTAGATGCAAAAATGCATAAAGTATATATCAACTCTTATTATCATAAGAAAAATGAAATTCCACGCTCAAAGCCTTATAAAAGACTCAGGAAATTGTCCTGTCAATTGATGCATAAAGTATTCTTCAAGCTCTTGAAAAGGAAAATGTTGGCCCTGTATCATTACTTATGTGCTTGGCATTCTTCGATAATAGTGTGGAAAAGAAAACCTTAATATGCACTTAGTCTTCATATGCAACTTTGTCAAAGGGTGCTGCGCTAGTATTGAGGTACAGACATGGGCCAGGCCCAATTCTCCCTTACCTCCCTGAATGTCATGTTTACAAACAGATTTGTCTTGCACATGACACACATGGGCCTATGGCTACCAGGGAGGTAAGGGAGAGTTGGGCCGAGGTCGATCTGTGCTGCAGGTCCAATACTCAAGACGGCCCTGCACGAGTTGCATGATGTCCGGGATTCAGCCCTGGATTCCGGCCCGTGCACGTGAAGCCTTCCACGACCACGAGTCGAGCCTGGCTATTCATTCAGGAGTCAGGACCGCACCGGCCGACAAAGCCGCAGGCGTTGCGCGCTTTCGGCCGCGTCTTTTTCTCGCGGCAGCAGCCTCGCCGTCGCCGCGCACCCTCCTCGCCGACGCCGACCTCTTTCTCCAATCTCCACTGCTTTCTCTCTTCAGCATTCCCTCGTTCTTTTCACTGTTCTCGGCTGCTAGTACTGCACGTCTGTCTGCACCAATCTTATCTTATCTTTTCACTGTTCGGTTTGCTGGTACCAGCCAGCGCTGGCTGGAATTTCCCTCATCGGTTACTGTAGCAACAGTCAGCGCTACAGTACCCGTGAGGGGTTCCAGCCCAGCCAGCTGGGTTTCCAGCCAGCCGAACGCGCGGTTGACTGCATGGCAGGCCGCATAGCATGCCGTGTTCACTGCTCGATCGAGAACATGGGTGTTCCTGGCGTGGTGACGGTTGGCAGTTGGTGCCGGAGACATTCGAACGTGGTTGCATAGAGCAGGCCCAGTTATTTATCGGGAGCCGTAGATGCAATGCCGGCTCTATGCATCTACGGCGCAGCAGAATCTTTGTACAGGCCGGCCGCCTTGGATTTGTGAAATCTCGGTGGTGACGTTTTCTATTTGTCCCCACGGCCCACGCGCGCGCTCAGGACTTTGGAGGAGGAACCCAAGATGCTTGCAGAACATATATATTGGCATGTTTCGATGCTTTTGGTGGCAGAAAAAAAAACAACGGAAGTGGAGGAAAAGTCTGGAGGAAATCTTGGAACGAAAGAACAGAGGATACTACCACTTTCCAATGCAAATGCCAATATCAATTGATTAAATTTTTCTCCGAGACACAATACAATACAGTATGTAGTAGTACTCCTATGTGTGTAGGTTTAAACGCACACATACACACATGCCAGGGCCAGAGGGCCGGCCTCTCCGAACCCATGAATCTCACTCACACAATACCACCAGAACGATACAGGCTGCTCAAGGGGGATGCTGCTGCGGACAAACAAACTCAGCATCAGCAGCACCCTCTCCAAACACGAAACAATTAAACTTTGTAGTAGCTCATCATCACAGTACGCTCCATCATCGATCGAACACCCACGAACATCAGAGATCCATGGATCCATCAGACGTCGCGGTCGCGGGTGCACTCAGGCGGCATGTTGGGGTACCGATCCCGGTCGGTGCAGTAGTTGTAGATGGTGTAGCTGTCCCTGACCCACTTGAGCTTCCGGTACTGCGCGGCGTCGAGGTCCTGGAACTCGCGCTGGTCCCACCACCTTGCGCCCTGGGTGGCGCAGAAGCGGGCCTCGGCGGAGGCCTCGCAGCCGTCGACGTGGAAGCCCCGGTAGGAGGCCACGAAGGGGGCCTTGGACCAGTCCGTCTTCTCGCGGCCGCCGCGCGTGGCCCAGTCGTCGGCGTTCCACAGGCTCGAGTACAGCTTCATCGGCTGGCTGAACGGGTACCGCACGCCCAGGTCGCGGCTGCTGTTCTTGAACACGCGGATCGGCACGTCGTCAACAAAGAACCTGCGTGTTTTGGTGGAGAGCGTGTCAGTTCATGATTCATGTGGTTTGGTCTTCAAACAGAGAGGGAGAGATGGGTCGGTACTGCAGGGCAGGCTGGCTCCCCTTGCACTGTGCACGGCTGTGGCCCGTCCACCGGCCTACTACTAGCATTGGGCATTCAAGCTGAGATGCAGAGTTTTCGGACAAGCGTGTACAGGGAGTGTGCAGCAATGGCACATGCTTTGGCACAACGCGCAATCTTTTCCTCTGCTTCCCTGTCGGTCTTTAACACGGGTTCATGGCATCTTTTCAGTACTACTCCTACTGCCTATCGGGCCCTACGGCTACTACACCACCACCCTCTCCGACCGTAATAGCACGAAAACAGATTAATAAAACAAATAGTACTAACACATCGGCGCCAAGCAGCTCCTACTAATCTCGTTTGCAGCAACAACTAGTAGTGCATGGGAGCAGATTATGCGACATTGGTAAGCAGCAGGCAGCAAGCAACGATTACTACTTACGCGATCATGTAGAGGTTCCAGAGGACGGAGTACGAGTGGTACTCCTTGGTTGGGTCGAACCAGAGGTAGATCCGCTGCTCGCGGTCGCCCTTGCCGCCGGTGAACACGTTCGTCTGCAGGATGTAAGGCTGCCCCGTCCGGTTGCCCAGGAACTCGAAGTCGATCTCGTCGTGCTCCGAGTTCTGCGACGACAGCTGCATGATATTCGCCATGTACACAAGCAACATTAGCACAACAAACACAATGCCGACAAGACAATGAACCCAAGGAAGAAGAAAACAGAGCAGAGCAGAGCAGCGCGCCAAGAGAGGAGAGAACAAACGTACGTAGAACGCGGTGACGGTGCCGGCGGAGTCGCCGGCGACGAGCTTCATGTGCATGCTGAAGTGGCCGAAGAGGTAGGATCCCCGGGTCTGGAACCCCGTCCCCGTGGTCTTGTCCAGGACCAGCTGCACCTCGCGGCCGCCGTCAATGTAGTGGATGTGGTCCGTCGCCCACGTCGGCACGTAGTTCTTCTGGAACGGCACGTCCACCGGCTTCCGCGGCGCAGCCGCGCTCGCGCCGCCGGCCGCCAGAAGCAGCAGCAGCGCCACCGCCGCCATTGCCCTCCTTGGTTGGATTAGCTAGCTCCCCTGCTCCTTCTCTGTAGCTGTGCTGATGGGCGAAGTCGATGGGAATGGGATGGATGTGTTTGAGGGCAGAGTGCGGGAGTATTTATAGGGAGGGGCAGCAGCCACCCAGGGAAAGGATTTGCTGTGCTTTTCGAGCGTGACGCGAATTATAAAATGGCTAAAAGGAATAAAATCAGACAGCAGAACGAATTGGCAATAAAAAAAAAAGGGGGAGGATGGGTGCTACTGCTGAGAAGAGCAGGGGTCATAGTGAATGTTTTACGGGGCTGCTCTGTTTCATAGAGCGAGGCTCCATAAAAATGCTATCGAGAAGTTGCAATGCATGGATTCTTTGCAGCACCATGTGTGCATTAAAACGTGAGATCAGACACATATAGTATCTGTAACCGAGCAATATTGTAGAGGATCGCAATTTCGTTTGGCGCACTGTAGTGACTCTGTAGCATGTGGTCGTTTGCTAATCCATTCCCTGTCCAAATGAACTGAAGAGTGTAATTCATTTCGTTTATCTTTTCATATTTTTTTACCAGCTCCATGCCCGTTTGTACAATATCGCTTCGGAAATGGCCTGAGATCGTGAGGAAGCATGTAAGGTGAGTTTGCAATACGTACATGAACAAAGAACATACCATGGTCATACATATCTTTACCGCACATAAAAAAGAGAGTTGGTGGTGAATGGTTAGTCCGGCACCCTTCACTCACCTCTACTGCTATTTATGCCGACAGGTGGGCCCGCATACGGCTCCGCCCGCTGTCAGGCCGGGCGCGGCCCGCCGCCAATCTGCTACCGTGCGCCCTCCGCGGCTCAACTGAGTGGTAGTTTTTGTAATATTTTAATTCCAGTGGGACCCACTATGCAATGCGAACGCATCACCACCGGTGGCGCTGCAATCTGCTACCGATGCGGTTTTTTTTCCCTCTTGGGTTTGCCTGTACACTACTCCCTCCGTCCAGAGGGAGTATGACGGATGTGTGACCGGTGACAAACAGTGTCCAGTATCCAACGATTAAAAACAAATTACTTAGGGTGATGTGTATACTAATGTTTGGTCTGTGATCTTTTCTTTAGAAAAAAAAATTGGCATGTTATGCCATTTAGATAACCTCCGTCACTCATAAAACAATTTTTTACTTCACATTTTTTAAATTGTCATGGAAATTCCCATGTACTTGTGCAATGCAGTGAATATAACTGGCTTGATAATCAAATGCGAGAGTAATTTTATATCAATGTTTGTATAACGTAGCGAAATATTTGTAACCATGGTCATGTGCTTCAAGTATCTGATTTTTGCCGTGGCGAAGCACGGGCACACAGCTAGTAGATAAATAAGAAGCAAAAATGACAAAGTTATAAGGAAAAACTAGGTTCCTAATCTACCTGCCCATCATGATCATCAATCTCACAAGACACAGCTAGCTTAGCTTAGCTGCGTGCATGGATCCACCACCACATGGGACGCCGACGACGAAGCTTGTCTTGTGCGCGTCAGTTCAGATTTGGCCCAGCGGTAGCAAATGGATCGAGAACAGATGACAGGACACGACTTGATTATTTTTGCATCATCCATGCATCATCATGGATCACAACTTGCAAGCAGCCCAGATGATGGATGATCTCCCTCCCTTCCAGGGTCTTTCCGGCCGTGATGCTGGATCGCCTGAATCATGACCCGATCGGACGGTCAAGAATCACAACTGAACGTTGTCTGCGTATCAGCACAGTACAGTACATCATGCGAGTGGCTGGCAGACACGAGTCGATGCGGGTCACATGGGCGGGCGTGCAGGTGCGGTGCAGGGCGGGGCATCGCAATCAGGAGCCGGGGTCCCTTTCACTCAGAGGGGGCCCGAATCTCGGAGCCGGGCGCGGCGCCATGCATGCACATGTGCCCTGCTCGGTTACTTCCGGTACCGACATGAGGCTCCTGCCTGCGTCTCCCAGACTCGACTTGCTCGTCAGTCGTCACTGCAGCCGCACACCTTGCATGGTTTACAGCTCGCATGGAGTTGATGTTCGCGTCAATTAGCGCCATGTGAAACGTCAATCGGATAGAAGAAGAGATGGACGCGTTTACAGTGTCGGGCGGCGCACCGCACCGGGGGTACGGAGTAGTAGTAACTGGCACGGACGGCCCGCCGGTGCTACAGTAGTTGGGTGTGGGGGCTCATGCACATGCTTAACATGCATCCAGTCTCGCTCGCCGGCGACGAGGAACAGCAGCGCGATGTAAAACGTGGATCGAGGAGTACACATGGGGGATCAGGTCAGGCAGGCACTGCCGCACTGCATCGGCCCATGATGGATAAGAACTTTGTGGTAGTACCACAGCAGCTGCTTCTTCAATTCGTCGTGCCCCAGGAGCCTTTTACGGTTTTACCGTTGGAGTGCAAAGCTTTTCCTTGGCCCGCCGGTCGGTCGGTGAGCAGAGCAGAGGTTAATCTGCAAAAGCACGCAGCGCGGCGAACGAGCGAGGATGTCGGCGCGAAGGCTTTACCTTTTCTGGGTTTTACTAGTACTCCTACTGAGACGGACTCGAGACCTCGGGTGTCTCTACGCACGGAGCAAAAGTAGTCGAACGCGGCGCGTGCAGTTCGGCGCCACCGCCCCCGGCCCTGCGCGGCGCAGTGAGGCGACGGCGACCCGAGGCAGGCACTGCACATGTTGTCGGGCCGGTTCGTACTTACTCCATGTTCCTGCCCAATAATCTCCGGCTGTGCTAGCCAGCCGCGGCCCAGCCAGCTTATGTTTGGCCGCCGGCCGGGACCGGCCGTGCTCGGCGAGACGGCGACGGTGTCCGAACAGGGTAACTACACGTGCGCGCTCTACGTCCACTCGAGTTCACCCCTTCATCGATGCTGCCGGTGGATCGATCGATAGCAAGCAGCGACCGGTGTATACGCACGCATCTAAGTTTCCGGTAAAATAATACTGGTGCGCGCGGACGTCCTCATGGGTTTAGGTACGAAAAAGAATCCGTTAAATCCAAACAAAACAGTTGGAAGCTGGCAGAGAACGGAACCGGCGCCCATGTGCGCGCACGGAGTTCCGGCGCATCCAAATCAATCGCGTCATGGGCGCGGCAGCCGTGCAGCGGTGCAGGCGTGCGCGCGGGGGCCGCGGCCCGGGCGCAGCTCGATCGACGAGGCCGCCGTGCGCGGCCGGTCGGGCCCCCGGCGAATCATCGCCGGCGTATCGTGCTAGCTGGTTGATCTGTATGTACATTCTATGCCTGCGTTTCATGGCTTCATGGGCGTTTCCAGCACAGCAAGCTCTCGCAAGACATGCATGCATGCATTATTGGGCGATCGATCAATGGACAGTGGATCATTCCCATGATGACCGAGCTGCTTGCTTGTCTCGGTGACAACGCCGCGCAACCACCACCAATATCCATCGACCTCCCTCCCGTCCGTCCATAACCGGGCACAATGCCAGGCGTTCAGAGAAGGACAAAGATGGAGCCAGTCGGCAAGCCCAGAGGTTTGAGAAACACGTACAGGAGGTGATACCATTCCTGTCTCCATCGTCCCCATGCCCGTCTGTCGTTGGTCCGACACGAACCGGACGGGGTCGCATGCATGGGCGCGCCCGGCCCGGCCCTATTCGGTGCCTTCCTTGAATCCTTCCTTCCCTCCCGCCAGCTGATTTGCCTGCCAGTTTGCCGCTGCTCGCTGCGCTGTTTCCTCCACGTACGCCGGGAGAACGACGACGACGACTTGCGATGCGAGTAGCTAGGTTGCGCCTAAGTACAAAAGCAGAGTGAAAATGCATGTTTTCTCCAAGTGCACTGGGAAGAATGTGGGATGCGTCTCACGCACAGGGGTACGGTGGAAGAAACGAATCCAAACTTACGGGTCATATCTGTTTTCCATACGGAATCACTGCGAGGATCCTATTTTCGTCTGAAATTTTTTAAAGTTTCATTCAAGCTCCAAATTACGTGGCGTAACAATGGCGTCTTCGTGGGCCTGAACGCGCGGAAGTTGGATGTCATACTTGTCGGCCCAAGCTTCCTGAAAGATCTTCTTGTTGTTAACTGATAAGCTGGGCCTGATCCTAGAAATGGGCTTGGGCAAGAGGTCACCAGGAAGCGTGTCAAGCCCAACTAACAGCCGATTTCTTTGTAAGGAACCGGCCTATTCTGGAGGATTTGCCGGCTCAGTCTTCGAAGATGCTCATAGGGGTAGGATTTACGTATGTGCGTTTATAAGGGTGAGTGTGCGTGCGTTGTGTGTGTCTAAGTTGTACTGTGTAATCACAAAAAAAAAAACTTTCTATGTTTTTGCGGACGGGCCCCGCACCGTTATTGTGCGTTACTGTTACCCTGTAGCAGGTGTCATGGGCCGTCCGATTACCTCGCCAAGCCTTGATCGAGCCGTCTGTTCGCGGCAGTGTGCCTCTGCCCCGCCCACACATTCGCGCAAAGCCGCGACGCCGTTCTCGATTCTTCGTCTCTCCTTTCCCCTCCCCCGGCGACGCCCCCAGCGCTCAGCTGCGAGCTCGCCACGGCTACCTCCGTCTCCACCTGATCCCACCGGAGGTTACGAGATGCGGGCTCAGCTGCGAGCTGGCCTGGGCAGCGGCTAGCTTCGCCCTCCGCGTCGAATCTACATTCCCACCCGTGCTTCAAGCTGCAGGCAACATCGGAGATCTGAACGGGAGGCCCTCGAGCTGCAGAGCGACCTCGGTGGGTGGCGCTCTCGTACTAAGGGAAAGTTCATCTCAAGTTGTATTATGGATGAACATCCCCCCCCCCCCCCCCCCCCCACACACACCTAAAAAAAAAAAAGAAAAGACTTGCACAGCCAACACTAAGTGTGCTCAACACTAAAAACTTGATCGGGGTAAACTTTTCATGCTTTCTATTGTACAGGCCACTCAAAAACGCTGATTTGTTTAGTTGACAGCTAACCTTGTCGTTATCGGTTGGTTTTAAAAGCAGGAATATATTAATATTCCGGCCTTTGTATTGAAAAACAATGTATTTAGCTAAAAAAAATTACAAATAACGCTAACGCTCCATTTTAAAGCACACTGGCTAGGAATAAAGGAGAAAAAAAAAAAAAGAAACAACTCTCGTGAATACTATATCCCGGTTGGTTATTGAAGTCATATGTTCGCCAGACGGTCCACTGCACATGGTCGCCTGAGAAACAAAATATTCTTTTTCTTGTCACCAACCCCGGCTCAGGTCCATTTGCTGCATGCAAGTTCGTCACCTGACCAAAGCTAACTGACGTGACAAAAACAAAACATCTTCAAGGAACTGAGCATCTTGGTCAGCAATTCACTGCATAAGGAGTGGATGTGAACGAAGACAAGGCGACCGTTGTTGGGAGTTTACCCGTCCGTCGTCTGTTTCAGGACTTTGCCACACGCCATTTGTAGTCGTCGTGCTATGTTAGGTCGCCGTTTGCTAAGAGATTCTTCCTTCTCCCTTCAGTGTTCCTATGAGAAAGATGAAAGAAACTATTCGTGAACAGGACAACAAAAGTGGTTCCTATGTCATGTATGGACTAGAGATCTACCCACGTAGTTAGGGGTGAAAACGGGACGGATAATATCCGCCCGACCGATTGCCGAATCCGAAAAAAATTAATATGGGCAAATACAGGATGCATCAATAATTACCCGACACTATCCGTGCCCGAATTCGAGTCCGAAAAATAATTGCGGGATAGGATATGGGACGAGTGATATCCGTCCCGAATCCGAGTATCATGTGATATGAGTAAGTTTATAACGATTATACACCTAATAATATGGTGTAAAATCAAGAGATTAACGTAACTAAGAGTCAACTTGCTCTTCATCATGCATATCAATGGTTAGTATGTCCTTCTTTACTCTAATTGTTTCTCCAGCTTTTGATTATTCATCCTTGCAAACTTCATGATAATATCCGTGTCCGACTCCGAATCCGAACAAAAAATATGGGCCGGGGTATGGGATGCAGAAATAATTACCCGGGACTATCCGCTCCGACTCCGGATCCGAGTAAAAAATATAGGATAGGATACAGGATGAGTACTATCCGCCCGTATTCGATCCGTTTTCACCCCTACACGTAGTAGGTACTCTACTCATGCTTGATCCAGACCAGAACAGACTATTGCGATCAAGTAGCAAACCAGTGGAACTTGGCCAACCTCTGAAGTCTTCATTCATCCCATCCTTTCAAAATACGATCAACTCGTGCAATGAAAATCAGAGGAGCTGCAATAAACAAAATCTTTGGTCCTTGTCTTCTCTTTTCTGACGGCGACATTTTCATCCGTGCGTTCGGCACTCGTCTTCTTCAGGGGAAATTCTCGAAGTCCTGGACCGGTGCACGTCTCGGCCCATTCAAACCCTGGGCTGGGCTGAAAATTGTGAAAGCAGCCCGTGCTCCGGCGGCCTGAGTCACTGCTGCACTTGATGATCGGCAGGCCCGCGTAGAAACGATCAGGCGAATCTGCCGATCAATTATAGGAGCGCGCGTTTTTCAGCTCCAGTTCAACATTTTTGGTCAACTCTAATCGAGTTGTGGACTACAGACTAAATCGTGCACAAATTGCACATGCCAGCCCTACCAAACCGATTTGATCAACTGTGGATTGGACTTGGTACCCGAGGCACTGCAGAATACAAACTGGTCACCCAACATGGAAATTTTCAGACTCCCTAGCTAGCTAGTCTTGTAGGTCAAAAGCAAGAAAGTAGTCACGTATGATCACCCGTTCGTCGTTTTATAAAAAGCGAAAGCAACATTGCCATCCAACTGGAAAGCAAACTGATAAGTTCATGCTACGAACCGAATTTTCGGAATAGCTAAATATGGGCAGATCAAGAGGAAGAAGAACGAAATTCGCCACCTTTTCTTCACCAACCCATAAGCTAGTTGCTGCTAAGGTTGATCGAGTCAAGCAAGCATCTGCAACCAAATCGAAACTGGAGTCAATCCTCTTCTCATCAGCAAATCTGGTCAACTATCTGCAGATCACGACTCCAGAAGCAGTCGTTAATTTGCCATCAGCAGACCGGTGTCCCCTGCTAGCTGCGTTAGCTGTTTGGTTTTTCTTTTATAGTGTGCCTTCTGTGGCACCACATGCCTTTCAGCCTTTGTGTACCTTCTGTGCTGCTAGCCTTGGACTTGGACTCGAGAAAGGCTTCGCAACCAGCTGTCTTTTAACATTCTTCAGGATACTTTTTTGTAGTAGTGTGGAAATAAGACCACCTGAATTTCAGAATAGTAGGACCTGTATTAGAAAGTGCTTCGTCAACACATTTTCGTTTATTTCTCTTGTTACCAAATAAAGAAACCACTAGTCAAATTTGTACCTTTTTTTAGATAATGGAACAAAAGTAATTTGTACCTGGAAGCTTAGAACCAAGCTGCTGCTATAAGGTTGAATTCTTGAGCCCTTGTGACGGCAGCTTTTCGCCGTTTCGTCTATTGGTCGCCTTCACGCTCGTCTGCCTTCTCTGTGGCTGTGCTGTCCAGCTTGATGTGTTGCATGCGAGCGCCCATGGTATGAAATACTTCCTGGGTGTATGTGTGGGCCTTCTCACTCACAAATTCATCATTATCGTGTTACATTCGCAAAGAAAAAAAAAGTCATCATCGTGTTGAAATGCGTGCTTCGAGCCTTAGTATATGTAATAAAGAGGTCATCAGCATCTAATTTAATTAGTTGAGAAATAATATGACGAGATCCGACCTCGTGTACCTGGTTTCTAAGCCCTTATCCAAAGTGTGACACGCGTTCCATTCAGAAATCAGCTAGTGTATGACCACCCACGATTGTTATCGCAAAGTCTCGACCATCCATAATATATCACTAGTCATTCGTTAATTATGCACAAACGTGTCGTTAAGAAAGAGCAGATTGAGAATGTGAAAACCGAACGGGTTGTGGTGACGACAACGAAGAAGAGATCTTGAGGCCAAATCTAGAAATCTAATCAAGCTTCAGACTAGGACAGTTTGGAGTGATCCGGAGATTTTGTTTCTTGCATACAGATGTAACTGGTTATTTACTGAATTCAGTCAAGCTATACATATGATTTTGATGTGGGCTTACTACTTTTGACGTCATTGTCACTGCTGAGGCTTCCCGGCAAGAAACTGGCTTCCATGTGAGCGGGCAGTTCGTTGATTGATGGGTTTATTATTATTATTATTTTGACATGAAGAACCCGTACGTGGAGGCGTGAAACTTTTGAAAAACTCACAAAAAGTTCCGAAGCGCACATACAGGTTGATATACCTGCACTGGTGGGTATTAAACTATGCCAAGTCCACAATCGGTCGTACGTGTTGAAGCATATCTTCCAGGTAGATTCATATGCCAAAAAGGCAAAACTTTGTTGGAAAGTACTTCAACGTGAGCATGGATACGATTAATTTAATCTGATTGGCAAAAATAGATATGTTTCATGTGAATTCTACTCCATGAATTATACACAAAAAAAGAATATATTATTAGGAGGAAGGGAAAGTGATTAGGAAATATATGGCTAGTTGATTATTAATACAGAAAGAAAGCCCTGAAATTTGTTATTAATAAAAAAATAATAAATGTTGTCCTGCAATTTGTATTGTTAAGATCATGAAAGATCAGAATGATCGGTGCTATAATTTTTATTTTTAAAGGGGAGAATGATAAGACTTATGATAGCATGCATAAACGATAATCAACCAAAAGCTAATATTACTTTTTATATATTCTTGTATATGTAAGACTAGAACCATCAAAGCAACCCAGGTTTGTCTAGAGAAATCTTTGGTTAGAAAAATTATGAAAAATCCGATGCAACCAATAAAGTTTTGCTAGTTTAAAGGTTTGTCCAGTGGTGCATTCTCTGTGAAGCTTATACTTCTATTGGTTCATTTTTTGTTGTCTTTCCCTTTCCGACACACAGTGGGAAAACACAGGAGTTTAAGTTTTGTAAAGCTAGGCACTCCTTTTGCCTCATTGGAGAAAATAAAAAGGCATTTCATTATGTGTATTTCGAACAATAATTAGTGTCAAAGAGAAGTATGGGGGCACATATTAATTAGTGTCTGGTGACATGATAAACAGAGTGAGATGATAGTACCAGCATGCATCAAAGTGAAAAAATATATGGAGTGTTAAGGCAATTATATAGAGTCATGAGTAAAATTATGTATATGTGTTCTAGGTAGAATTCATATGGTTAAGATTTATTCAACCATGGAAAACTTGCTTGATTTACCTCATGGCTGCATCACGATCAGAAATATGTCTTTCTCCTAGCTAACAGCATTTTAGGCATGTTGCTTCGCCACTCGCACTGATGGCATAACTAGAGCATCATGAAAGCAAAATTATATAATCATTCTCACTGACCTACAGTGATGTGTTTGCCAACCTACGGTAGATATATTAGGTACAACGTTTGCACATAGGACAAAACTGCTTACAAGTCAATGGTACTCTTGGATTCCTCCCCCATCTATATAAGTCCACTATAGATTAATTAATGGTAATTAGCGATTATCATGTCATCATGTATATGCTCGTTTTGTCTCACCTGTCAAGCCGGTGGTGTCCAGATGCAGCCCATGACTAGCGACATGGCAGAATCTCGTTAGACAAATTGACAGGTACTAGCAGTTAAGATATGAATGATCAGCTACAGAAATGAAAGCACATATTGCCATATCTTTGGGCTAATTTTACATATGGAATAAACATTTTTTACACTACCTGTTTTCTATATGTACTTTAGCACTAAGAGATATCATGAGTATTATATGTTTGGGCACCGTCATTAGAACTACATAGGGTGAGTTAAGACACGCGCTACTGCTACAATTGTCACAAATAAACCATAAAATCCCTGGACATGTGTAGCCTATTGCTCATGCCATGTGTAAAGCTGTTCTGTGGTAGTGCCACAGAAGGTTCAGCATTCCTGCTACCAACGCGTAATCGAATATAGTAACACCTTAACCTCATCCCACGTCACCTAGCAGACCATTAGAGGCCGGTTAATTCGTGACGCCTGCGAAACGTGCGCCAAATCGGGAGACGCGGTGTGAACAGTGGCTCGATTCAGTGACCAGCCAACGCTGTCGTCAGCAGGAGTAATAAGCAAGTGGAGATTTAAAAAAAAAGAAGCAAGTGGGACTTCTTCTAGAAGAAGCCATTCATGGATCACTCGAATTAATTAAGGGTAGCTAACTAGCTATATAGCTCGAACTCCTCGATCCTAATTAGCACCCAGAATTAAGCTTGAATTTTCTGCCTGGATCCTTTACTTTATTTCTTTCAGTTAGTGATCTGAAAAAACTAACAACAACAACTACTACTTAAGATATGGCAAAAGATGATTCCTTAATTTTCCATTCGACTGGAGAGCATATCACGATACTGACTACATTATTTCAACACGCAGCAACGGATTGAACCATGCATGGCCGGCGGTTTGAAACAGTCAACTACCGCATGAATCATAGCTCGCCGCCACAAACATTCCAATCCATCAACCATAAATTCATAAAAACCTACCGGCAAATATGTTGACGCTGATTTGATTCTTGCGTTGATTTGATAATTTGTACCATTAAAAAACGTGCACGGTTCTTGCTTGCTTGATGATGAGTAGCATGCCGCCTGAGTCTACCACACCAATATTCCTTCCCCTTCAAATTTTCAATTCTTTTTTTATTAATCAATGATTTTATCCTTATTAGGGGTCAACGAACTGGATCGCCGCAGATCATTAACAAGTCAAAGTCAACATATTCCACAGCCCACTGAATTAACTAGTAATCTAGTGATGTCTTTGATTCCTCGCTTAACTACCGAGTAATCCATGATTAGTTGGGACGATGATAATGAAGGACTGATGACTGACGGGTGCTTTTCTTTCTCGATGAGGATCGGGGGCACCATTGCAACACTTCATCTGTTCATGGGCATATGTTTTATAAGGTGTTGATTTCATTATTATTGTACGTGTCGCCGTGTGGACAAAGTTGCTCCCAATTGTGATGTGGAATAGTCGCGTCTATTTATAATTAATTAGAGGTTATATCAACAAAAATGATGACATGATAAGAAATTTGGAGAGCGAATATGTCTTTCACTGTGTGGGCGTTGTTTCCAACACAATAAAAGCCAAAAGAAACTAGACCGAGGGTCTTTCGTTTCATCCTCAAGGACCCCAAGCAACACATGAGTGTCACCTAGCAATAATTTAATGTTTTGACAATCCTATAAAACTGAGAAATGAAATTGTGCACCGAGAAATGCAGT
This sequence comes from Eragrostis curvula, assembly GCA_007726485.1. Taxonomy (NCBI): domain Eukaryota; kingdom Viridiplantae; phylum Streptophyta; class Magnoliopsida; order Poales; family Poaceae; genus Eragrostis; species Eragrostis curvula. The sequence continues at coordinate 19,912,734 of CM017440.1, read as the reverse complement.
TTCATTACACTGAATAAGACCACAAAGCTAATATATCACTCGTGGAAAACTATGAGATGAAAGGTATCCATTGAAACTGGTCTAGCCTAGGTAACTATGCCTTGCTATATATTAATCAATGTACTATCTATGCGCACACGCAACAAAATGGCGTGAAATCAAAGTGTTGGGGCCGCACATGGTGTTTGGTATGCAAGGGTCAACCATAGGTTAGATAGCTAGAGTCCACAACGAAGGGAATGTTAACTATTTTTGTAATGGCATTTTAGATAAACCTGCTGAGAATCTTATCTTTTTTAAAAGTGTCTTTTGGTCATATGGGCAAACCACATGGGAAAATTAAATTATTTTCAAAATCAAGTGCAGGACCACTGTGTTTAGGGACAATTTTGAACTCTAGAATCAAAGCCGGAAGTTTATGCAATTAATTTTACAGGAAATTTCACATGAGACATTTCTTTTTCTTTTTTTGTGAACTGCACATGAGACATTTCAGTGCTGGGAGAAAGCTATGTTGGTCAAATACTTTCCCACACTCGAACCAGGTAGGTAGGAAAAGTTCCGTTGCAAGACCACATCCTTTCTCTTCTCTCCTCTCACCTTCTCCATTTGTCACGGCGCAACCACTGCTGTTTTCTAATAGAAGCAACTAAATTGGCAACCCCATGCGCTTAAGAAGTCAAATATATGAACATTGGTCCTTGGGTAGAATAGACCAAGTCTGCACCATTAAGCTGCATATATAATCGACGTCGCATCGGTTTCCAAATTCCGTCATTGGAACATTTAAATTACAAACAGCGAACCAACTATATTACAGTGACTCTTTGTCCCAAGTGCATGGCAGGTGAAACTTTTCCAAGTGGTACCTTTCAAGTCACGAGTCAGAAACCAGGGGTGAGGCATTTCAAAGGTTTCCAACAGGTGCCTTACCTACAATTTTTACTATAGAAGTATGTTTGTAGTTGCCGCTGGAATTTAAGTGGAGAAAGGAACGAAAACAGGGACTAGTTTTCCTATAAATTTTTTTGCGAATGTAGTTTTCCTATAAAATAATGATCCAACTTCCAACATACTGACTTTTAAAATTGTTACTCAGTTATTAGTTCCCCTTTCTTTTCTGTAATTGCAACTTGTAGAAAGCAGACTGTTTGTGTACCATGTACGAGCCAAACTTCTGTACTCGCGCAAAGCATAATCAAGAAGATTCAAATCAGATAATTAAAACACGTGCCTTGCAGAGGGAAGAAAGAGAGTATGTGCTAGAAAACGACTCAAATGAGAAACCTGGAACAGCATAGGAAACGCATGAATAATGCAGCAGAAGCGAAGAAGCGCAAGCATTTCCTTGAAGTTTCAGTTTTTCATGATAGTTTGGTCAGACAAGTTGACAAAATCCACAACGCAGCATGCATCCATCCATGCATGCAGGCATGGAACTCTCTCGGCATGCCCTTGTGAAGTGGCAAAGACCTTGTCAGATATTGGACCAAGCAGGTGGTAGTTGGATAGGCCTAGCTAGTGAATTGATAGAACACAGAGAATGTGTCAGCTTGAGCAGAATAGTACTATTAGAGCATCTCCAGCAGGTCATGTAAAAATGAGCCCTTAAAATCTTATTTGAGAGCTGACATGTAAATTTAGAGTTCAAGTTTTTGACACCCAACTCCAGCAACAACTCTCAAATCTGAAGCCTTCATTTTAACCTGACACGTAGGGCCCATTTGTCAATGTCTCAAGACCTTATCCTCTTCCTCCTCTCCTCTCTCTCCACCACAGCCGCACCCGAGCTCCTCCCCGGCCATGGCGCGCAGCTCCATCTCCTCCCTCCGCCGCCTCCTGCACCAGCTCACCGCGCCGGCCACGGCCAGCGCCAGGAAGTTGGCGCCCAGCACGCCGCCTGTGCCCACCCCAACCGTCCACGCCCACCACCGCACCCTCACCGCCAAGGGCGGTGGCGGAGGCGGCGGCGGCGGCGCCCGCACCGTCACCCCAAAGTGGCCCGTGCCGGTCACCGCGCACGCCAGGTCGGGCGGCACCACGGCGTGCGTGGCGACGACCTCCCCGCCGGCCGCGAACGTCACGCACCGCGCCGTGGCGGCGTCGAACTTCCCCGCCGCCGACGACACGTCCCTGAACTCGACGCGCACCGACGCGCCCGTGGCCCGGAGCGAGACGCGGCTGTCGGGCCCCTCCGACGCGTCGTACGCAAGGAGGCCGACCACCGGCGCGGCGAGCGCGTACCCAGGCGGCGCGGTGAAGAGCGCCAAGGCGCCGTCGCCGGCGAAGCGCTCGAAGACGATGGCGACGCGGCGCGCGAACGGGGCGGAACGACGCGCGGCGGGATGGCGAACGACACGGCCCCGCCGCGGCCCGTGGTGGCGTTCACGCCGTCGGCCCAGAGCGTGTTGCTGCGCACGCGCAGCGCCGAGGCCTCGACGACGCCCGCGGCGGCCGGGAGGAGGGGCACGTCGATGAGCTGGCTCGTGCGGCGGAGCAGCTCGAACGCGCGGTCGCGGACGGCGGCCTCCACTGCCGAGATGTTTCTCGCGACACGGCTCTGCGCCGCGCAGGGATGTACGAACGCGGCGAGGACGACGACGCGCGCGAGCAGCAGCGAAGCCCTCGCCATTCTTCTGGATGGCTGGCCATGGAGGCGGAAGCGGGGCAGCTGCTCGGCACGGGGCGTGGCTCCGCGGCCCACCCGAGCTCGCCCTGTGCGCCATGGCTGCGCAGCTCGGGGCGCGGGCGAGATCGTCGACGGCGGGGACCGGAGCGTCGACGGCGGCCGGCGAGATCGGGAGGAGGAGGGAGAAGAGAGAAAAAAGGAAAAAGAAGAGAAAAAAAGGGAAAAAACAGTGGGACCCACGGATGAGGGGAGAGATTGGAGGATCCTGGGAATAGGTGCCTGGGGATGGAGTTTGAGAAGGCATGCAAAATGAGGGTACAAGTAGGGTCCCTGCTGGAGTTCATTTTTTTAACTCAAGATTTTAAAAATAAAGTAGGATCCCAAGTAAGGGCCTGCTGGAGTTGCTCTTAGTAGATAATTAAGTGATGAACCAGAGGATAAGTAATGCTAGAAAATACTAAGAAAATACTAAAGATAAGTAACCTTTCAATGCCGATGATGTCCGAGAGTATCCATTGATTGTTTGACCTGAGGAAACCTTGTTACTTTAGTAATTATTTGATCCAAACAACGGATAGCTCAGACCAACCAGTGGTGTAGTACTTTCAAGTAAAACATGTAAGACAACTTCTGACTAACGATCACGCAACCTACTTGCTAATTTAGTACCTTGGAAACTTTCCAAAATTCAAACCCTCTATTCACGTGCGTCATCCTTCTTGCAATTCTGAAGCATAGTCCCCTGACCTTCAGCCCACTACAAACCATTATGCAGCATCCACTTTATCATCCATGGCACTGTCACGCAAACTTTTTTACTAGAAAATTTCATGAGTTCTGTCATCTTACCAGCGACAAATGGGCAGCACGAATAAACATTTCGTTTTTTCAAGGAAACATTTCGAAACGGCAGGAGCTCATGTAACGTCCAGCTAAGTAAATTGTTGAAAGTTTCAAGTTTTCAAGCAGAAGGTAGTTCACGAATGCGTGCAGTCAAAGAAAACGAAACCCTGTCTTGTGTGAGATCATGTCTTGAGATGAAATTGTCTAGTACTGTACCCGGTCGCTTTAGCATTCCCCTTACGCTGCTCACTGGATACCCTCATGATATCAGCCATGTTGGTTAAGAAATACTCTTGCTTGCCTCATCTTTCCTGCCCTGTCCGGCATCCGAAATTCATCCTCCCAATATTTCAACGCGTTGAATAGGAAAGAGAAACCATTATTAGGCCGGCATCCATATATCGCGCAAAAATAAAATAGTTTTGACGTTTCTAAGTAAATCTGCACCATGCAGCACAGAGTTTTCTTCCAATCGGTAACCTTATTACCATTTAAAGAATAAATATTAAATAATCCATACGAATTTCCGATGACAAATACATTTCACACTTCCGTGTTCGAGGGAAACATTGTCCCGGTATCTGAGACTTCGATTTGCAACCAGAAATCGCACGTGCCTCATGGGTCCATGACCCATCTAGAGCTAGGTAAAGAAAGCACTGTGTATGTGGCCACATGCAAACGGGAGATAGGATAGCCCCTGCATTCTTTTCCGCTTCCTATCATCTGCCACATGCCCCCCAATTTGCTTTACAAACAAGACAATTATATCTGCAGCCAAAAAGGCAGCAATCACAGCGCACATGCCGCCTGAACCAAAGACACCAAGCAGCAACAATTTTGAGACCACCACTTCAGCGCCGAGCGCCAGGTCGAAAAGCGCGGCGGATTTCATCAGTTCCGCACGCGTGTGAACAGTGAGATTTGGGCGCAGATCGCTGCTAATCTGCCGGCCGGCGATTCCAGGAAAACGACCGGTCAGGAGGGCACTTTCTGTTGGGGACGCACCCGGCCGGCACCCGTCCGCGTGGATGCGTGACGATAGAGATTACGTCTGTGATGATGCATGCGATTTTACTTAAGAACAAACTATAGTGACTGGCATGTTCACTTGTTCGCTTTCGTGCAGTGATGATGTGTACGTTCACTTGCCGGAGTGGAGTTGAGGTGGATTAATTGGAGTTCCATGGCTGCACGGCTATAGATCGTGCGTGCGTGACCTGGTTGCTTGCTTTGACGATCTTTTCGAAGGAGTTTACGTACGGCATGTATGGTTTGGATGAGGAAATAGGGAAACTCGGATTACTCTTGGGTCATCTCTGCGGTGTTAATTAGACGTTGATGCCGACGACAAGAAGTTTTCGTGGAGTGGAGATTAGTGTAGAGGCTGGGACCTGTTGTTCCATTATCTGATAAAAAAAAAGCTAGCGGAGAACTGGAGATTAATATTAGAGTATCGTGATAAGGTATGTTTGGAACGCGGGAACTAAAAACGTAGACACGCAATTGAAGACGAGTCGGTGATCGACCAAGCGGAATCGTTGTGCGTGACTTGGACCTGATGTTAGAATTTCTCCGAATATGCCGCGGAACGCAAGTCATTTCATTTCAAGTTTTGGGGCGTACTGCTTTCGCTCCGAAGACAAGGCATTTCGTAGCTTCTATGGACTATTGGAAAAAGGAAGATGTACTATGTCAATAGCAAAGCAATGTGGATTCGATATGTTTGCTCTTTAGGTGAAAAGAGGTCCAAGTGAGTTGTATATGTCAAGCTAGCCAGTGCACCGTCTCTTCATGGAAAGAAAAGGTCCTTCTACGTACGTCCCACCTATTCTTTTTTAAAATTAAAAACTCATCCCGCGTAAATTTTGAAGAGGAAGGATACCCTTCTTGTATAATCGTAAAGCTAAATTTATTTATTAAAAACAACACTCTCATACACTTCAAATTTTAGTTGGTCCCATCATTATATAGCCACAAAAATAATTGTTTAGAAAACAATTAAGACATAGAAAATAGTTTCAATTTTTTTTATAGGAAAATAGTTTCAATTTTCCTTGTCACTAGGGGGATGCTTCCAACTGATCTGCCACGCGCAGGCGCTTGTGCATATTTTTCCTTGGCATAGCAAATAGTTTCAATTGTTCCTTGGTTTGGCCATTATACATTGTTGCATTTCCTATTCATGTGCTATTTGTGGATATTATTTCCGATTGTTTGCACTGTTTGATTTTAAAAATAAACATTTTTCTAGTAGATGATAAAAATACAAACAATTATTAAAAATCTATCAATGTAAAGAAACACACAATGTATGTATGTTTATTTCAAATCTCAAGTTGCACTGTAGTTTGTGCATTGAAATAAAAAAAAGGTTGATAATAGACATGTTTTCTGCTATAGTGTGCTACAAACGTCACAATCTTTACGACAAAGATTAAGTTACGCGGTGACAAAACCATAGTTTTAGGTGTCATCCAGACATTTTACCAATCGGTTTGTTCGGCAGGTTGTTTTGCAGCTGTTTCATTGTAGCGGCTGTTGAAGAAATTATTACGAATACTGTAACGACTGCTGAAAAAATAATTAGAATATTGTAGTTACTGTAAAGAAGCAAGGCGAACAAGCTCAATAATGTTTATAACCGAAAATTTGGAAGCTGCATACGCATATGTACAGCTGTTTGTGCCCCTCTACCCCTGTTGTTTTGCCTCCACGTGTACTTCCGGTTGAGCTAGCAATCCTACACCCAGCCCAAAGGCCCCCAGGCCCCATCCCTTCCTCGTCCTTGGGAACTCGTGCACCTGTCAGGCTGTCACGTTCCATATTCCACAGTACTAGTGCGTAGCAAAAATTGCCGGTGGTACGTGCACCCAGCCAGAACGTCCGCCGTGGCCGCGCGCGGGCCGATCAGCGTCGGCCGGCTGGTGGCCAGATTCCGTTTCGGCTTAAGCCATGCCCGGCCGCGTCCCCGCACCCTGGAACGACGGCGACGTCGCGAAAAAGGCGACGGATTGATTGGCCAGCTCCGTCGCCGCTGGCGTGGTAAAACGGGGGCAGAGAAACGCGCCCTCGGGCGGTCAAGGTTGTTCGGCAGCTGCCACTGACACGAGAAGACTTCGCCGTAGATATCCATTGGTGATTTACACTGAATATTTTTCCGATATCTATCGACCGGCAAACATCCGTCGGTCGGTATATATGGAAGCTGGCTGGCTCGTCGGCTGCTCTCGTGCCGTGTACGTACTACGGCGCGGCGTCGGTGCGGCGCGCCCAACCGAAGCCCCTGTGTACTGTACGCACGTACACGTACGTGTACGTACGCCGGTCGACACGTACCGGTACTCCCTCGTAGGTTCGTTCGGAAGTCCTCGGAAGCGGATTCTTCAATGCGCGCGCGTCAGCGCGAAGGGGAACAGTAGAACACACACGGGTTTGACGAGCGAGGTTTCCGTTGGGGAGGACGGGAGGGGACCGTGCGTAGGTAGGAGGATTGAAGGCTGCATGCCGGCCGGGCAGGTACGAACGCATTACTTTGGCTGCTCCCGCAGCCGTTTCGCCTCTTGGAGGAGACACGTCACGGAGACGCAGGAGAGACCGTAAGCAACGTTATGTTCTACGGCTCTGAGCGTATACTTGAGATTGTGTTATAGCTTGGACAATAACCAAAGAAGAAGCTGAGTAGCATATATGTTGAGAAAACTCTCCTGACTGTAGAAACATTTTCATGGCTTCTTGAGATTGTGTTAGAGCAAGCTTCGGTAACCAAAGAAGCAGGTAGAGTGGACTGGACTGGATTGAACAATGGGTGCCCTCTCTGGCACCGGTAGATTTTTTGGATTATTTACTGCTTCAACGTACACACCACGTCCGCTCAATGACCAAGCTGCATCCATGACGACCTGATCGAACTACCTTTTGGATTCAGATTTTGATCAAAGTTGTATACGATTGAAACTAACCTCAGCCAGAGATTGGCGCTGTAAACTATTTACTCGCCTCCTTAATACAATAAGGTGTGGCTCTGTTCTTGCGTATTTGAGAGAAAAAAAATTGTAATGATAATCATCTTAGCCAACAGTTGAAAAATTGTTTTTAAATTCAGCTTAAGAAATATTTTTATACTATTAAAGCCTTTTCTCTTCATAATATATAATTTATATAATATTATACTATATGCAATGGTTAATTGAAGATGTGAATGTTTGACTTTAATGAAACTCAGTATTTTAATTATTTTAATTGAAAGGAATATTCTCTCCGTTTTTAATTATATGATGCCGTTGATTTTTTTTGTTAAACTTTGACTAATAATATATGTGAAAATAATTAGTTGCTTAACGTAAAATGTATATTGTTAGGTCTATCATCAAAAGCACTTTAAGATTAATTTATACATTTAGCTATTTGCATAAATATTTATGAATAAGACGAAAGATCAAAGTAACGAAAAAGGTCACCGCGTCATATAATTAAAAACGGAAGGAGTAGAACATTTGGACTCTGACCGTTAGCAAACACTACACCGCAGTTGAGCTGTGCACTGCGCTGCATTGGAACGGAACCAACGTGGAGGCAGGAGAAAACGAGCCCGGAACCTGCACGAGCAGAGACGGCGAGTACGAGAGCACGAGCAGAGACTGGTGAGCACGAGTACACGCAAACAGTGGGTACCCGAGTCTTTCGTCTGTCGTCAGGCCAAAAAGAAAACAAAAAACGAAAAAGAAGAACAAAACGTTTCCGCGTCACAAAACGTTTCGTCTTGACCGCGGATTTTTCCGTCCCGTCCCGTCCCCACACCGCACCACACCCCGCCCCGCGCTCCACACAACAACCCCACCGCACCACAGCAGCTTCTACGGCGGCGGGCGAAGACGACCAGTAAAACGCACCATCCCCTCTCGTTCCGCCCCGCGCCGCGCCGTGCGTGTATAAATATTCAGCCGCCCCCGTTTCTCCACTCCTCGCCAAACGCATCCCTCCACCCTCCTCACCTCACCTCACCTCATCCTCCTCATCCGCGAGAGAGAGAGAGGTGCACGAAACGAAACCGCCGTTGGTCAGCACAGCAAACACCGGCCGGTAGTAAACACGACCAGAAGAAGCTGGGAGAGGCAGCAGGCGAGACCTCCCGTTCTTTCTTGGAGAAGAACCGTGTGGGAGTGAGAGGGGAAGAAAGGGAAGGAAAGGAGCCATGCATAACCACCGTGCGGGCGGCGACGCCGCCGCCGCCGGCGGCGGCGGCCGCGGGGACATCGTGGAGATGAGCTCCGCCCAGCAGCAGCAGCCGGAGCGGGAGCGCGTGGTTCCGCACAGCGGGCCGCTGAGCAAGAAGTCCGGGGCGCGGAAGAGCGCGCGGTTCGCCGAGTCCGTGTCGGCGCCGCTCTCCGCGCCGCCGCCGCGCGCCTCCCCTTCCACCGCCAACGACGACGACGACTACGTCGAGATCACCCTCGACGTGCGCGACGACTCGGTGGCGGTGCACAGCGTCCGTCCCGCCGCCGGCAACGCCGGCCACGGCGCGGACGACTCCGACGTGACGCTGCTGGCGCAGACGCTGGAGAAGCGGTCGTCCTCCTTCGGCCACTCGGTCATCCGCAACGCCTCGTCCCGGATCAAGCAGGTCTCGCAGGAGCTCCGGCGCCTCGCCTCCGTCAACCGCCGCGGCGGCGCGGCGGGCCCGCGCGGCGTGGACCGGTCCAAGTCGGCGGCGGCGCACGCGCTGAAAGGGCTCAAGTTCATCAGCCGAGCCGACGGCGCCAGCGGCTGGCTCGCCGTGGAGCGGCGGTTCGACGACCTGTCCGAGAACGGGCTCCTCCCCAAATCCAAGTTCGGCAAGTGCATCGGGATGAAGGAGCCGGAGTTCGCCGGCGAGCTGTTCGACGCGCTGGCCAGGAGGCGGAACATCTCCGGCGACGCCATCAGCAAGGCGGAGCTGCTCGAGTTCTGGGACCAGATCTCCGACACCAGCTTCGACAGCCGCCTCCAGACCTTCTTCGACATGTACGACCTCTGATTCCTATTCCTCCTCCTTCCTTCAATTTCCTCCTCCTGCCTGCAGTCGTTATCAAGCCTGTATCTTAATTAGCGCTCTTCTTCTGAATAAACACTACTACTACTAGTAGTAATTAATTAACGTCCGTAATTAATCGACAACTGAAACAGGGTCGACAAGGACGCCGATGGCCGGATCACCGAGGAAGAGGTCAAAGAGGTAATTCCCCCGTCTCCCTTTCACCTGTTCGTTTAGCCGTCACTCCCGGAACAGCAAACGCACAGCCTGGTTGGTTAGCTAGCTTGAGAAATGTGCTCTTCAATTTTCCCTCCTCCTGGGCTGAGAGTAAACTGCCATTTTGCATGTCGGTGTCATCAACTAGCTCGCGCTTACTTGTCGCTCTGCTGTTACATAGTACCTCATGATCGACGACATGCTACATTTTTTTCGTTACAAGATCGACGTCATTGATTGATCGATCCATGATCCAACAAATTAAAACTCTGTGCAGATCATCACGCTGAGCGCGTCGGCGAACAAGCTGTCGAAGATCACGGACCAAGCGGAGGAGTACGCGCGTCTGATCATGGAGGAGCTGGACCCAAGCAACCTGGGCTACATCGACCTGTACAACCTGGAGATGCTCCTCCTCCAAGCGCCCTCCCAATCCGTCCGCATCGGCAACACCAACAGCCGCAACCTGAGCCAGATGCTGAGCCAGAACCTGCGCCCGACGGCGGAGCCCAACCCGCTGCGCCGGTGGTACCGTAAGGCCCAGTACTTCCTCGAGGACAACTGGCAGCGCGTGTGGGTGCTCCTCCTCTGGCTCTCCATCTGCGCGGGGCTCTTCACCTGGAAGTTCATCCAGTACCGTCGCCGCGCCGTGTTCCACGTGATGGGGTACTGCGTGTGCGTGGCGAAGGGCGGTGCCGAGACGCTCAAGTTCAACATGGCGCTCATCCTGCTCCCCGTCTGCCGAAACACCATCACCTGGGTCCGCAACCACACGGCGCTGGGACGCGCCGTGCCGTTCGACGACAACCTCAACTTCCACAAGGTGATCGCGGCGGGCATCTCCGTCGGCGCGGGTCTGCACATCATCTCCCATCTCACCTGCGATTTCCCAAGACTTCTCCACGCCACGGACGCCGAGTACGTGCCCATGATCCCGTTCTTCGGGTTGCCCCGTCCCAACAACTACTGGTGGTTCGTCAAGGGGATCGAGGGTTGGACGGGCTTGGTGATGCTGGTGCTCATGGCCATCGCGTTCGTCCTCGCCACGCCCTGGTTCCGGCGCGGCAGGCTGCAGCTGCCCGGGTTTCTCAAGCGGCTCACGGGGTTCAACGCGTTCTGGTACTCGCACCACCTGTTCGTGGTGGTGTACGCGCTGCTCATCGTGCACGGCCACTACCTGTACCTCACGCACAAGTGGTACAAGAAGTCCACGTGGATGTACCTCGCCGTGCCCATGGCCATGTACGCGTGCGAGCGGCTCACGCGCGCGCTGCGCTCCGGTGTTCGCCCCGTCAAGATCCTCAAGGTCGCAGTGTACCCTGGCAACGTGCTCTCGCTCCACTTCTCCAAGCCGCAGGGGTTCCGGTACAAGAGCGGCCAGTACATCTTCGTCAACTGCGCCGCCGTCTCGCCGTTCCAGTGGTAAGCTTCATCTTCATCATCGGCTTGTACTACGTAATTGTGCATTGTGCTTGGATTTTGATTTAAAGGTAGTTGAAGTGGACATGCCTTTTGAGATTTGTTTAGTGATAGACAGGTAGTAGTCGGAATCATCGTTGGAAAAGAAGAGAAGGCATAATAATAGATAGATGCTCGATCGGGGCAACTGGGTACTAGCTAACGACGAATGGCTTTCTTTTGTGTGCAGGCACCCGTTCTCCATCACGTCGGCACCGCAGGACAACTACGTGAGCGTCCACATCAGAACGCTCGGCGACTGGACACGCGAGCTCAAGAACGTCTTCTCAAAGGTACTACAACATGCACGTTCCCATCAATCAATTCCATCCTCCAACCTTATTAGTACTACTAGCATCTCCTATGATCATCATCATTATCCATGATCAAGCAATTAATCACATGCATGTTGTTTGTGCAGGTGTGCCGCCCGCCGACGGAGGGCAAGAGCGGCCTGCTCCGTGCCGAGTACGACCGCGACGGCGGCGCCATGTCCAACCCGAGGTACGTAACAAGCGAAGCCTCTCCTCTGTTTCCTGAAATTTTTTCCCTTGTTTTCCACGCGCGCGCGCGGCGGCCGCGTCGCCGCTGGCGCGTTCCAGTCCGGGTTTTCGCGCGCGCGGGTTGGTTGGTTTGGTGGATGTGGACGAGCCAGTGTGGTGAGGTGAGAGGTTGGACCAGACCAGGTCTCGCCGTGTGTGTGCGGCTCAGGGGGTAGGTGGCATGCAGTGGCCGCGTCACACACACACGTCAACCAGCTCGACCAGAGCTAGCCAGCCACCTTCTCTGACCTCCAGCTTCCACACACACACACCTTTTTCCTCTCTAGCTTGCCATGAGATCATTCCTTGCATCAGGGAGGGCTCATTCAGGTCCAGACATGCATACATGCACACACCACACTATATAGTCAGTACTGCTAGAAGTGGTCAGCAGCAATGCAAAGTGGAAACCCATAGTTTGGTTTCACATGGTAAAAGGTGTGAGGGTCCTAGCTGGCGATTTCTGTTGGGACGTGTGGGCAGGAGACGTTGACCCCTGCCTGCAGGATCTTTCTTTGCCGTTGAGTGGTAGGAGTATGATTCGGTCGGTGAGGTAGCAGTGGGCCGGTGATGTTCCTCACCGGTGGGCGAAGGCAGGCGGTAAGGCGCTTGTTTGTTCGTTTGTGTGCATCTGGCAACGTCCAGTGGTTGGGGATAAGGTGATTGTGCTTGCACATTTGCCTATACATTCCTCCTCCGCTCGTTTAATAACAAAAAGAAAATGTTTGGAATACTGGACATTCTCTACTCGATCGGGATCCATCCATCCACGCATGCTACACATTTCAAAAATGAAAAAACAAAGTGAGGCTTGTGAGTGTGGGTTAGGTTCTCCGACTTGATAAACTAGTAGTACTACATGGTTGACTCCCAGCTTACCGACAAACCAGCTTTTGAGTTTTTCTTTTCGCTACGGCAACCGTAGAGGGGAATCGGCGGTTAGCTTAGCGAAACGTTCTGCGAGTTTTTAATTGATTTGGACTCCATCAGCATGTGGATTACTAATAAACTCTTAAAAACAATTGTCTTGGCATGCAGCTTCCCGAGGGTGCTGATCGACGGCCCGTACGGCGCGCCGGCGCAGGACTACAAGCAGTACGACATCGTGCTGCTGGTGGGTCTGGGCATCGGCGCCACGCCCATGATCTCCATCATCAAGGACATCATCAACAACATGAAGCAGCTGGACGGCGACCTCGAGTCCGGCGCCGCCGGCGGCGGCGACGCGTCGGTGCACCCGTCGTTCCGGACGCGGCGTGCCTACTTCTACTGGGTGACGCGTGAGCAGGGCTCCTTCGAGTGGTTCCGCGGCGTCATGGACGAGGTGGCCGAGACCGACAAGAAGGGCGTCATCGAGCTCCACAACTACTGCACCAGCGTGTACGAGGAAGGCGACGCCCGGTCCGCGCTCATCGCCATGCTCCAGTCGCTCAACCACGCCAAGCACGGCGTTGACGTCGTCTCCGGAACACGGGTCAGGACGCACTTCGCCAGGCCCAACTGGCGCAACGTCTACAAGCGCATCGCGCTCAACCACCGCGACCAGCGCGTCGGTAAGCCTCTCGAACTGTACTTTACTTGCTGCTCCTGTCATTTTTCAGTCATTATATTGCCAGCATGCTAGTCAGCCTCATACCCGTGAAAAAACCGGTTATTCATGCCTCCACGCTTCTCTCACTCTCAGCGGTGAAAGAAGCGCTCTACCAAACTGATGCAATGTGGCTGGCCACACTTTCTTCCCATACCCTACTATACTACTAGTATAGATGACAGGGACATGCATGATCAGTACCCAGAGTTTGATGTGCATGTGTTCAATTTGAACTAGTCATGCTTAAGGTTGAACAAGTAGGTCCTGACAGATTGGGGACCAACTGGCCATTGCACTCTTACATGCTGATAGCCATGATAACCATCAAGTCAATCACAAGATAATGGTATATGCTTGAGATATTCATTCACAGAAACTCATCAAAGGAATAGATTAGGGGTTGCTGATAGTTACGGCCACAAGCACGATATTGAAATGGCTAGCGAATCATAGCCAGTCTAGGTACAGATGAATAGTCATGCATGGTTATCCAAGTCCAACGATATAGAGTTCAGTCAGATACACATAACATTCTTTAACATGTTCTGGTCTTCTAGAGGTGCTCCATGACTTGCCTAACTGTGTCAAATCGGGCATGATCTTACTAGCTCATTCTGTGCCTAAACCGGATAAGAACAACAGGCCGATCAATCAGCATCACCACTGCAGTACTTGTCTGAGTCGATACTGATATCTTCTTCTCTGATGTTGCAGGTGTGTTCTACTGTGGTGCCCCGGTGCTGACAAAGGAGCTGCGTGAGCTCGCGCAGGACTTCTCGAGAAAGACCAGCACAAAGTTCGACTTCCACAAGGAGAATTTCTAATTTCTGCAAGCAAACAGCCCCAAGAAGTTTTCGCATGACAGAGTTCAGTACATACCGTATTAATTCAATACATGTAGCGTATATGTGGATGTAGAGGGATTAGATCAAAGTAGGTATTGCTTGATTGTGACCAGTGGGTCAAAATTTAATCAGTTTTTGGTCTAGAGGAATAATCCAATGCCCTTGTACAGATGTTCTCTCTCAGATACAGTTTGTTCCACTTAGACTAGACAGTTCGATCAAGTAGGTGTGATAGAGAGTTTGATGGCCTAATCAGGTCAAAAGTATGACAATTTATGGCAAGATCAAGAAAGTTGAGCCGATGCAGGAAAGAAAAGAAAGTGCACCGCATGTGGCTGCTTTCAGCAGAGAAGCTGCAGCCACACTTTCATTCTTGTTGGAGCACCATTTGGTGAGCAACAACCATGAACGGCCTCAATTAACCAATGGGTCACGCTAATTAGGATTCTAGAGAATGTTGTACATGATTGCATCCTGGTCTACAGAGAAACCAGATTGTCATTTTTGTTTTGTTAGGCCATCTATTCTTTATTTGTGCGCCTTTTTGCGCTTTATTCCGCTGCACTTTGTATAGCGCGTAGTGAGAAGCAAATACATGTTGAATAAAAAATGAGGTAATTTTTTCCAGTTTCTCCCTCCTTTTTCTTTTGCAGTTTTTCTGTTTGCTGTTTCAGATCTTATTAGCAAGCTCCCTGAGTTTCAAATCCATAAGACATTAAACAATGTTTTTTTATGTTCACTTTCCATTTTTTACATGAACGGTTTGTAACTAAGGTCGGAGAAAATGAAAAACACTCGTATATGCGCTTATGTACTCAAAGAAGCCATGAAAATGTGACTAGTCGGGAGTTTTACCTCAACTTTATACTCTGCTCCATCTAGATCCATATACATCTACTACTGAAAAAAAATATATGAATCCACACACGCGCAGAGCATAACATTTGCTTACGGTTTCCCCTGCGTCTCAGTGACGTGTCTCCTCCAGGCGGCGTAACGGCAGCGAGAGCAGCCAAGTAATGCGTTCGTATCATATCTGCCGTGCCGCCGGCCGGCATGCACCCTTCAATCCTCCCTACCTACGCACGGTCCCCTCTTCAACGCAAACCTCGCTCGTCAAACCCGCGTGTGTTTGAAGAATCCGCCCGCTTAACCTACGAGAGCGGAGTACCGGTACGTGTCGACCGGCGTACACGTACGTGTACCTGCGTAGTGTACAATACAGGGGCTCCGGTTGGCCGCGCGCGCGCGCACCGACACGGCACGAGCAGCTAGCAAAGCTACGGCGGCGCGTGCGTGGTTCCGTCCGGCCGGCGCGCATCGTGCTGGCTTGCCATGCGACGACCGACAGATGTTTGGGTCGATCGATCGATGGATCTCTCCGGCGAAGCCGTCGTCTTGTGTCAGTGGCAGCTGCCGAACTCAACGATTGGTGTCTGTCTGGTCAGCCAGCCTTGACCGGCCGGGCGTTTCTGCCCAGTTTTACCACGCCAGCTTGCAAGCCGCCTCGCTTTCTCGCGACGTCGCCGTCGTTCCGGGGGGGGGGGGGGGGGGGGGGGAACGGGGCGCCGAAACGGAATCTGGCAACGCGTGGGTGCCGTGCCGACCGGCCGGGAAATGATGACGGGTTCCGGTAAAGACTCTTCTTCTGGTTACCGTGGGTTGATTGGAATGCTGAACGTGACAGGTGCACGAGAGTTCCCAAGGGTTAGGAGGAAGTGACCGAAGAGTTTCGTGGTACCCTGGCTCGTTGTGTACAGTGCAGAAACAGAGCCATGCCGAGGATAAAAGTGTGCGCGCGGCAGCAGCTTAACTGGAAGTATCCGTCGAGACAAACAAGATAAACAAAAGCGTTTGGAAGGTAGTAGCAGGAATAGCAGCATGGGGCACCGCCAATTTCGCATGGTTGGAACATGAGTGTTCGACGGGAGAGAGAGAAGCTATGTTCTAATCCTTCAATTTGTGGTCCGGATACGCTGCTGAAAAGATATCATGTGAAGGAATATCTCACTTGATAGTGTGGCATGCATCTTTTAGATTAGGCATAGTTCAAGCAATAATTCTTCACCACTATGGTCTAACAACGCAGAGATGACCCAAGAGTAATCCGAATTTCCCTGTTACCTCATCCAAACCATACATGCATACTGTAAACTTCCTCATAAAGATTGCCAAAGTGAGCAACCAGATCACGCACGCACCATCGCATCGCCGTGCAGCCGTGGAACTCTCCATTCCACTCCGGCAAGTGAACGTACACATCATCACCTTACGAAAATGAACAATTGAACATGCCAGTCACTATAGCTTGCTCTGAAGTACTAACACAGCATGCATCTTCACGGGTGTGATCTCCATCGTCACGCATCATTCCACGCGGCAGCGAATGCAGGTGGGTGCCGGCCGGGTGCGGCTCCAACAGAAAGTGCCCTCCTGACCGGTCCTTTTCCTGAAATCGCCGGCCGATGAGCAGCGATCCACGCCCAAAATCTCACTGTTCACACGCGTGCGGAGCCGATGAAATTCGCCGCGCTTTTCGACCTGGCGCTCGGCGCAGAAAAGTTTGTGCTGGCGGAAGCTTCGGTTCAGGCGGTACGTGCGCTGTGATTGCTGCCTTTTTTGCTGCAGATGTCCTGTTTGTAAAAGCAATTGGGGGGCATGTGGCAGATGGTTGGAAAAGAATAGTACAGTGGCTGGCTATCTCCCTGTGCACATGTGGCCAAAGTGTCTTGATGGGTCATCACGCACGTGCGATTTGTGGTCGCAAATAGGAGTCTCATGTACCGTGAATGTGACATGTATTTCTCATGGGAAATTGTTGGTATGAATCAATTTTGCAATAAAGTCTTTTCTTTGAATGTGAGTTTGTTAGTTTATTTCCTAGAGTTGGAGGGCAAATAGGGTTTCAAGTATGCATGTTTTGGAGAAAAGGGAATATATTAATATTCCGGTATCTACATAAAAAAGATGCATGGTAAGAAAGACACTCCATTCCGTATCACACAAAATCCTAGAAAAAAGGTCTAATAATAAAAGAAAAGAAAACATCTATCTGAAAAAAAACTCTCTCTTCCTCTGACCAACATGGCAACAAAAATGCTAAGAAGAAGTTGATGTCGAAGCACCAAATAACGCCTTGAAGGAGGAAAATGACACCCTCGGGCGCCATTGCTGATTACTCTAGAGTAAGAGATTTCTCCCATGATTTACTTTGTAAACTCCAAATATTGTTTTTATTGGTGTCATGACGCGATGGATTTTGACCCAATGTTTTTTCTTTCCCAATTCAATTTGTTGAAATATTTGGGGTAGGAATAATGCGGATTGAAAAATGCAGAGTGCTTTCCCAACCGTACAGGGGAGGAAGGTGAGGCAAGCTAAGATTATGTTGTATTTCTTAACCAGCATGGATGAGATCATGAGGCTGGCCAGTGAGCAGCGTAAGGGGAATGGTAAAGCGACCGTATATAGTTCTAGACTGTTTCATGCGGACAACTTCACCTCAGAAGATTTTGCTTTCTTTGACTGCACGCATGCATGAGAACTGCCTTCTGCTTGAAAACTTGAAATTTTCAACAATCTATTTCTTACTGATGGAAGGAATGCTTTGCTTGACGTGACTTGAACTCCTGTCGTTGAAATTTAAACAAAACATTTTCTTCTATCGCCCATTTGTCGTTGACAAGATAACATAATTGATGAAATTTTCCTGTATAGCAAATTTGCATGGCATATACATTGCCTTTGATACTCGTGCAATGGTTGGTGGGGAGCTGAAGGTCAGAGGACTTGCTTCAGAAATGCAAGAAGGATGACGCACATGAACAGAGGACTAGAGTTTTGTAAAGTTTCTAAGCTATTAAATTAGTAAGTGAAATACGATATCTTTTGCTTATATCAGCCGAATAAAAGACATTCTCTTAGTCAGAAGTTTTCTCATATGTCTTACTTGAAAGTACTACCACTGGTTGGTCTGAGGTATACGTTGTTTGGATCAAACAATCTCTAAAGTAATAAGCTTTGCTTAGGTCAAACAACCACTAGATACTCTCAGACATCATCAGCATTGAAAGGTTGCTTAATTATATATTTTTTTTAAATTTTCTACTATCCTACTAATATTACTGTTCTACTCAAACTGTCTTATTCTCTGCTGTTTTCAGTGCACTCTGCCTATCCAACTACCACCTGCATTGGTCAAATATCTGACCAGGTCGTTGCCTCTCAACATGGGCATTCTCAGACAGTCGCATGGATTTATGCATGCTACATACTGGATTTTGTCAAACTGTCTGACCAAAACCATCATGAAACACTGAAACTTCAAGGAAATGCTTGCGTTGTGCTTCCTCCCTTCTGCTGCATTTTTCACGCGTTTCCTAGGCTCTTGCAGGTTTCTCTTTTGAGTCATTTTCTAGCACACACCCTCTTCCGTGCACAGGGCAGATGTTTTAATTCTGAATCGAAACTTCTATTTTGCACGAGCAGAAAAGTTTGTGTCGCACATGGTAATCAGGCAGTCTGCTTCGTATAAGTTGCATTCAGGAAAGAAGGGTGAACTAACAATTTTAAAAGTCCTTATCTTGGAAGTTGGATATATTTTTTTAGGAAAAGTAGTTCTTATTTCGTTCCTTTCCTCTTAAATTCAAGCGGCAACTGCATACTACTGCTCTGGTCAAATTAATTGCAGATAAGGTACCTTGTTGGGAAAACCCGATTTTTTTTTCCTGAGCCCATTGAAATGCCTCTCCCCTGGTTTCTGACTCTTGAGACTTGAAAGGTACCACGTTGAAAAGTTTACCTACCATGCATTTGGGACAATTTTGTAGTCACAGTTATGTCGTTGGCTTGTTGATTGTAATTAACATGTTTCGGTGACGGAATTTGGAAAATGACGCGATATTAAATCACAGGGCTTAATAGTTCAGACTAGGTCTATGCTACATGGACCAATGTTCATATATTTGACTCTTTCTTAAGAGTATGAGGATTCAAATTGAGTTTCTTCAATTAGACAACAGCAGTAGTGGTACACTGTTTCTAACGACAAATAGAAGGTGAGAGGAAAAGAGAAGAAAGAAATGACGTGGTCTTGCAATGGGACTCTTCCCACCTGCCTGGTTCCAATGTAGAATAACATTTGGCCAATTTATAGTTTTCTCCCGGTACTGAAATGTCTCACGTGAAATTTCTGGTAAAATCGTACAAATTTCCGCTTTCCAGACACTACTATGTATATCTCCATTTTTATTTTGTTGAGGTTAGAATAGCTTTAATTAATCCAAATTTGCACTAGTTAAATTGTCCTATTGTCCCAGCATCAATAAAAAGAAAACAGAGTATACCTTAAAAATATTTAGCCTCTTTTTACAAAAAATAAAAAATAAGCCCCTTCTTCTTCTTCTTCAAAAAAAAAGGAGAGAATATTTAAGCCCCGGCTCTACCTACGATCTACCAGGCCAAACAAGATTATAAGCTTTTTATCATGTCGAACAGCTGCTTTGCAGATTTCCCTTTCACCACACAGTGCAGCCGGTTTCAAAATTGGATTCTTCGAAGCGTGATCCTGAAGGTCAGATCGCCATCAAAGGAACAGTTCAAATTGACAAACTCAATTACGTGACTGGTACGAACACCAAACTGATGAGCCTTGCGAAAAGCTAGTAGCTGTCTAAACCAGAGGCAGAAGGACAAAATCGATGCAAGCACTTGCAGCCCTACTGTGTTTTTGAATGACGACCGGAATTTGACGTGGTGAGGATATGGCCATGCCCTCGATCCGGATGATGTTGCGTTGTACTAAGTGACTGATATGATCTTGAAAAAATGGCAACGTCGAGATACGTGTATTGAACATCTTGGTTCAGAAACTAAATGGCAGGACTGCACAAGAAACATGTTGCAAGGAAAAGTAATTAATCACTGACATGTAGTGACGAGTTACCAGAAGGCATCCCAATCCCCCCCCCCCCCCCCCCCCCCCCCCCCCCAACACACCCACCCCACCCGGTGGGGCTATTTTTACATACAACATTGGTTAGTTCAAAACTGAACTAAGCAATCCCATATATCAAAAATCAAAACGAGTGTATATAAATTGCCAGTTTTACAAACCGCTGCTTTTGAAAATGTGTAGTTTTGCTTCTCCTCAAAACACAGTTGATCCTTCCTTTTTATTGTCCAACAAAACGACTAAAATAAATCATCATGTATCTTGTTTTGAAGATAATTTATTTTTGCCGTGCCATTAGCATGACCGAAGAAACACACTTATTTTTAAAGAAAATTCTCAACTGGTTTATTCTAAATGATATATTATATAAATGTACAAAGAAAACATTCCCTGCATTGTGGACTCTAGTACGTTCTTAGTAACTTACTATATAACCTTTATTTGACCTTGCATAGAAAACCCTTCACCATATGCAGCCCAGGAGCTTAACTCCACGCCATATTTTGTTGCGTGTGAGCATAGATATTACATATTGATTAAGAGTATTAATTAATAACAAAACAATGACCTCGTAGGCTAATCCAAATCACAAGAGGAGCTTTGTCCACACGGCAACGAAATAATGATATCAACGGCTCATATAATATATGCCCATAGACAGATAAAAGTTTTGGAATGGTGTCCCAATCCTCATCAAGAACGAAAAGCACCCGTCAGTCATCAGTCGTTCATTATCATCATCCAACTAATCATGGACTATCGGGTAGTTAAGCGAGGAATCAAGGACATCACTAGATTACTACTTAATTCAGTGGGCTGTGGAGTATGTTGACTTTTGACTTATTAATCGTCCGCGGAGATCGATATCGTTGACCCCCCAATAGGAAAAGAAATGATTGATTAATAAAATACTCCATCCGTTCAAATTTATAAGTCGTTTGATTTTTTTGAGCTCAAGTTTGACCGCTTGTCTTATTCAAAAAATTTGTGCAAATATAGTTAAATTTAAGTTATTTATCAAAACCTTTCATTAGCAAAGCAAGTCATGATAAAAAAATTATATTTGACATAATTTTTTGAATAAGACGAATGGTCAAACTTGGAGAAAAAAAGTCAAACGACTTATAATTTTGAACGGAGGGAGTAAGTATAGAAAGGAATATTGGTGGTTGACTCATGCAGCAAGCTAGTCATCATCAAGCAAGCACTAATCGTGCATGTTTTCGATGGTTCAAATCAGACCAACGTAAGAACCAAATCAGTATCAAACTATTTGCCAAGAATTTATGAATTTATGGTTGATGGAAAGCTTGGGCGGTGGAACTAAGATTCAAGAGGCAGTTGTACACTGTATCAAACGTGAGTGGTTCAATCCGTTGCTGCGCGTTGAAATAATGTAGTAGTAGCTAGGCTGTATTGTGATATGCTATTCAAAGCGATGAAAAATATTTAAAAAATCATTTTTGTCTGAATAGTGGTTGAATTAGTTTTTCCAGATCAATAACTGAAAGAAAAAAAAAAGAATCCAGCAAATTTCGAGCTGTTCGAGCTACATATCTAATAGGTAGTAATACGGAGCATGAGCAAAGACCAATGGCTTCTGGAAGAAATGCCACTTCGTCGCTGAATCAAGTCATTTCTGTTCACACCGCGTCTCCTGATTTGACACACGTTTCGCACGCGTCGCAAGACTGCCTCTGATGGACTGCTAAGTGACGTTGATTGAGGTCACAAGGCATTGGTAGCAGCAGTGCTGAACCTTCTGTGGCACTGTCACAGAATGGCTTTACACATGGCATGAGCATTCCGCTACACGTTGGCATGCATTTTAGTACTAGTTCATTTGCAACAATTGTACGACAGTAGCGCGTGGCATAAACCACCCTATGGAGTTCTAATCCGGTTCCCAAACATATACTTATGAACCCTATTAGTAGTTCTAAAGCGCATATAGAAAAGTAGGTTGGGTTTCGGCCAAAAAAAAAGAAGAGTAGATTGGGGTTCATTATTTGGAAAAAAAAGATAGTAAACAATGTTTATTAAAAGTATCCCAAACAAATGGCATGGTGTTTTCGTCTCTCTAACTCATCATGTCCTAACTGCTACCTGCCAATTTGTCACAATGAGATTTTGCAAATGTCGTTAGTCATGGGCTGCATCTGGACACCATTGGTTTGACAGATGAGGACAAGCTGAGCATATACATGTATGATGGCATTATCATTTCTAATTACCACTAGTCTATAGCAGGTTTATCTTAATTAAGTGCATACTCTGTACTTACCGTATATATATAATCCATAGGTAAATCAAGCTAGTCGATCCATGATTGAATTAATCATATGAATTCTGGCACCTATAAAAGATTTCAGTCATGACTCTATAATGCATTAGTACTCCATAATTTTGCACTTTGATACATGCTGGTACTATACTCTCACAGCTTATCATGTCATTAGCCACATGATAATACATATGTTCCCATACTTCTCTTCGTTACAGAATATTGTTCAAAATACTCATACTTGAAAATTGAGATGCCTTTTTTATTTTTTCCTCGAGGCAGAAGGAGTGCCTTTACTGAATTTGGCCCTTTCTCACGGCAAGGCAGTATGAGACGGCTTACACACCATTGTACGAGTTAGGTCAGGTACAATGGTGCTGTCTTATAGGCCGTCTTGTACAGGCCACGTAATCTTCAGACAATTTATCAAACCACATGCACAATGGATGATTGTTTTAGTTGTCTTGTAGTAATTGTATTTTTTCTTAATTTATGGATGAGCAAGGAATATTTATGAGTTGCATGGCAACTATAACTCGTATAATGGTGTGTAAGCCGTCTCATACTCCTAAATTTTAGCGTTTTAGGCGGTTGCTTCGCGAAACAACCGTCTCTTTCTCTCACCACCCTCTCTCTCTTCCACCTCATCAAAAATCATACATGGTGTTGCATGAGACGGGCTATGAGACTGCTTACGTGTAGCATTGTACCTACCCTTATAGTTGTCATGTAACTCATAAATATTCCTTTGCTCATCCATAAATTAAGAAAAAATGCAATTACTACAAGACAACTAAAACAATCATCCATTGTGCATGTGGTCTGATAAATTGTCTGAAGATTACATGACCTATACAAGACGGCCTATAAGACAGCATCATTGTACCTGACCTAACATCAAAATCATATACAGTTTGACAAAATTGAGGAAATAACCGGTTACATAACACAAAGCACAGCACATGGCCGGCACGCAGCGGCAGCGGCGACGAGGAGCTGATCAACATGACGGTCAGTGATTTTGCACTCTCGATCCCTACACTGCTGCTACTCAGTTTTGCTAATGCAAGGTGACACCTTTCTCTGAATACTAAATCGTTGTACTTGCCTTAGCAACCAGGTGCACGAGGTCGGGTCTCGTCATATTATTTCTCAACTTCATTAGACGTTGATGGCCTCCTTATTGCGTACACAAAGGCTCAAAGCAAGCATGTCAACACGATTATCACTTTTTGGTAAACAAGGAGGACCACACATACGACCCAGGGGCGGAGCCAGCATTATTCATGGGTGTTCAGTTGAACACCCATGGATTTGGGCACATAAGCAATGTTTCTTAAGGTGCAATGTATATATACATTAGTAGTGAAGAGAACTGAGAGAAATTTGGTGTAAATATCATTTGCTATGCCACAAAAGTTTCAGTTTAGATGTTCAGATAAGGTTTCTTGATACTTTTGCCTTGGTTTGCTGCAATTTGGATAGAATTGCTCACTCTTTAAACAATCTTTGGTGTCATATTAAAAAAATTTGAACACCCATAATGAAAATTCTAGCTCCGCCACTGATACGACCATCAGTAATTGACACTGGTTGTTTACTTCCCAGGGAGCATTGCCGCCATCTCAATACCATGGGCGCGCTCGCATCAGTCGCATGTAATCGTCCAGCTGGACAGCACAGAGAAGGCAGACGAGCATGACACTTTGGAAGTTGGAAGGCGGCCGATCGACGAGACCAAATATTGCCGTCACCAAAGGCCCAAGAATTCAACCTTACCTTTAACTTGGTTCTAAGCTTGCTTGTACAAATTTAACATATTTCCTTATTTTGGTAACAAAAGGAATAAAAGAAAAAGTATGAAACTACTAGCAGGGAGTAACAAAGGCGCGTGGCACCAACGCGCAATAATTCGGCTGTCAGGGAGACCGGTCTGTTGATGGCAAATTAAGTAATTAACGACTGCTTCCGGCCGTAATCTGAAGATCGTTGACCGCAGAGAAGAGAATTGACCCCGTTCTTTGGTTACAAATGCTTGCTTGACTGCTCTGCATGCGTTTGGTTACAGACTTCAACCTCAACAGCAACTAGCTAGGGGTTGGTGAAGAAAAAGGCAGAGAAAATTTTGGATGTTCGTTTCATGCGGGTCTAAAATTTAGAGGGGTCTAAAAAAAAGAATCTTATCATTTAAAAGTATTAAATAAAGTTTAATTACAAAACTAACTGCAGAATCTCTGGTCTAATTCGCGAGACGAATCTAATGAGGGTAAGCAATTCGTGGTTAGACGATGGTTACCGTAGCATTACTGTAGCAAAACATAGCTTACTTAGGCTCGTTAGATTCGTCTCGTAAAAATGTACCCATCTGTAAAAAGATTTTGTCATTAGACTTTATTTAGTACTAGATTCTCTTTATTTAGAGGCCTCTAAAATTTAACGCTAAAAGAAACGAACAGGCCTTTGTTCTGGCTCCTCCTTTTAACCTACCTTTATTTAGCTCTTTTGATATTCGGTTTGGAGCATGAACTTATCGCTGTTTCAGTTTCCCTTCCAGTTGTATGGCAATACCATTTTCGCTTTTGACCTACAAGACTATCTAGGGAGTCTGATAAAGGCACGGATGGGATAGCCAGCATTCTGTAGTGCCTCAGGTACCGTGTCAAGTCCGCATTTGATCAACAGGGTAGCATTGACAAGTCAACAGTTGTCTACAAAGTGCTGGAACTGAAACAAGCGCGCGCTACTGTAGTTTAATATAATAAGGAGTCCGTCAGAAAAGAATAACAATAGATATGATGATCGATGGCCGTTTATGTTTAACGCTGTTATCAATAGTTTGGACTTTATGTTTAACGCTGTTATCAATGGTTTGGACTTACGAGAAATCAATCTAGTTGGAAGGCAATTTACATGGGCAAACAACCTTCCGGTGCCTACCTTCGAAAGACTAGATAGAGTTCTTGTAAGTACGGACTGGGATCTAAAATATCCAAAAGTAACAGTGGAGACTATGACAAGAGAAATTTCAGATCATACCCCTTTACTATTAGATACTGGAGAGCCCTCTCAAGCTTCAAAGCATATGTTCAAGTTTGAACTTGGCTGGCTAATGAGAGAAGGTTTTTATGATCTAGTAAAGGATGTATGGCAGAAAGAAAATAGAGGAAATACGGCTATACAAAAATGGCAAAATAAGATTAAAAGACTTAGACAATTTCTAAGAGGTTGGGCGAAAAACATGAGTGGCACATACAAGAAGGAAAAACAAGAAATTCTTGAGATGGTAGATCAGCTGGACAAAAAAGCCGAAACCACATTGCTTCAAACGCATGAGGTGGACTTGAAGCAATGTTTAAAGGAAAGGCTCATTCAGTTACTACGCGAAGAAGAGATCAAATGGTATCAACGGTTTAAGACCGACAAACTATTGAAAGGTGATAGTAACACAAAGTACTTCCAGCTATTGGCAAATGGAAGATACAGACGAACACGCATCTTTCAGCTCGAAGATGGGGATCAAATCATAAGGGGTGACGATCAAATGAAATCATACATAACAAAGTATTATCAAGGCCTTTTTGGACCTTCAGATACAAGTGATTTTAGTTTAATCGAACAAAACCGTGATGATATCCCACAAGTTTCGACTGAGGAAAATGAAAAACTAACGGCACCTTTCACAGAAGACGAACTTAAGGAGGCAATATTCCAAATGAAACATAACAAAGCACATGGCCCTGATGGTTTCCCGGCTGAGTTTTATCAAGCATTTTGGGAAACAATAAAGGATGACTTGATGGCTTTATTTAGTGATTTTCATAATGGAACATTACCACTTTACAGTCTCAATTTTGGTATCATCACTTTGCTACCTAAGCAGAAAGAGGCAACCCAGATTAAGCAGTTCCGCCCTATATGCCTGCTCAATGTGAGTTTCAAAATATTCACAAAAGTAGCAGTAAATAGGTTGACCGGAATTGCTGATAATTTAATTAGGTCCTCTCAGACTGCTTTTATGCCTGGAAGGAATATAATGGAAGGGGTTGTTATCTTACATGAAACTATTCATGAGTTGCATACGAAGAAGATGAATGGAATAATTTTAAAATTAGATTTTGAGAAAGCGTATGATAAAGTAAAGTGGTCTTTTTTACAGCAGTCTTTGAGAATGAAAGGTTTTTCTGATAAATGGTGCTCATGGGTTGAGAATTTTGTGTCGAGAGGAAGTGTGGGAGTGAAAGTAAATGATGACATAGGCCGCTATTTCCAAACCAAAAAAGGATTAAGACAAGGTGATCCCTTATCTCCAAATCTTTTTAACCTGGTGGTGGATATGCTTGCTATTTTAATAGCTAGAGCGAAAGAAGAGGGACAGATCAATGGCCTAGTGCCCCACTTAGTGGATGATGGTCTCTCGATCCTTCAATACGCAGATGACACCATACTTTTTATGGAACACAATCTTGAGCAAGCCAAAAATATGAAAGTGCTTCTTTGTGCTTTTGAACAATTATCAGGCTTGAAGATTAATTTCCACAAAAGTGAGTTATTCTGTTATGGAGATGCAAAAGAACATGAAACTGAATATGCACAACTATTTGGATGTGACATGGGGAACTATCCGTTTAGGTACTTGGGGATACCGATGCATCATAGAAAATTGAGCAATAAAGATTGGAAAGTCATTGAAGATAAATTTGAAAAGAAACTGAGTAGCTGGAAAGGCAAACATTTATCATCTGGTAGGCGTTTGGTTTTAATTAATTCCGTCTTAAGCAGTCTTGCATTGTTCATGTGTTCGTTCTTTGAGATTCCTAAAGGAGTATTAAAAAAACTTGATTATTTCAGATCAAGATTTTTATGGCAAAGCGATGA
This sequence comes from Eragrostis curvula, assembly GCA_007726485.1. Classification (NCBI taxonomy): domain Eukaryota; kingdom Viridiplantae; phylum Streptophyta; class Magnoliopsida; order Poales; family Poaceae; genus Eragrostis; species Eragrostis curvula. The sequence goes on along the minus strand of CM017440.1, from coordinate 19,885,485 downwards.
ACATAAGAAAAAGTATAGACTTGCAAGATGGGATATTATTTGTCGCCCAAAGGAACAAGGAGGATTAGGAATTTTAGATCTTGAAGTACAGAACAAATGTTTACTTAGCAAGTGGCTGTTTAAGCTTCTAAATGAAGATGGCTTATGGCAACAGATGCTAAGAAACAAGTACTTGAATAACAAAATGTTAACCCAAGTACAAGCAAAACCTGGCGATTCACATTTTTGGACAGTTCTAATGAGTGTTAAAGACCAATTTTTACAGTATGGTTCTTTTATTGTAAAAAATGGTTCTCAAATTAGATTCTGGGAAGATAAATGACTAGGTAATAGTACTTTAAGTGAGCAATATCCTTCTTTGTATGCTATTGTTAGAAAGAGGCATGATACCTTATCCAATGTTTTAAGTTCCAGTCCTTTAAATATTTCTTTTAGAAGAACAATAGTAGGACAGAGGCTTGAAACTTGGCAGAATCTAGTGAGTAAAATAGTACAAGTACATTTAAATGATGAGCCAGATGTTTTCAAATGGTCACTGGTACAGAATGGAAAATTTTCGGTTCAATCTATGTATGCGGCTATTTTAAACTCCAGCGATATACCAACTAACAGGTTTTTGTGGAAGGCAAAGGTACCTTTAAAAATAAAAGTGTTTTTATGGTTCTTACATAAGGAGGTCATACTTACAAAAGACAATCTAGCTAAAAGAAACTGGCATGGGAATCAGAAGTGTTGTTTTTGTAGTAATCTAGAGACTATACAACATCTTTTCTTCGATTGCAGTTTTGCTAGATCAATATGGAGATTAATTGAGCTTTCTTTTGGTCTTAAAAAGCCTACTAGTATCGCTAATATGTTTGATAATTGGATAGGCCGATTTAGGACTAGAGAAAGGGATCAAGTGCTTGTTGGTATAAGCGCCATATGCTGGGCCATATGGTTAAGCCGTAATGATGTGGTTTTTGACAAAAAGGGAATTTTGACTCCTATGCAGGTTATCTACCGGGCAACATACTGGATGAGATCGTGGGCGCTGTTCCAAAAGGAGGAGGCAAGAAACTCACTGTTACAAGCTTGCCGGCTTTTGGAGGTGGTGACAATGGAATTGTTCGCCAAGCATGGGTGGAAATTTACTAATAGGTTGTGTTTTTGAAATGAACTATTTATTGATATTTCACCTGTTACTTGGTGATTTTGGTGTGTCCCTATGGGTGAGACGGAGTCTTCCCATGGTGAAATTTTGTAATAATGAACGGCTAAATACATCGAAAGATGTAGAGGTCGGGACGCTTTCATTTGCTTGATGAATAGATTTCCCTTTATCTAAAAAACTGTAGTTTTTTTTTTTCTAAAAGCACAATCGCGCTACTGTAGTTTTTTTTTTTGAGAACTTATCACGCTACTGTAGTTGATCGACAGGATCTTGTCGCGCCCAAAAAAAAAAAGAAAGAAAAAAGAACATCGACCGATTTCTGCATGGGCTGCTGTCGGAAGTTTCAGCCCAGCCCAGCCCAGGCCAGCCCAGCCCAGCCCAGCGTTGAATTAAAAAATGTTGCTGTCAGAGAAAAAAGGCCAGAGCCAAAGATTTCGTTCAACTTTGGCAGCTCCTTCGATTTCCTTGCACTAGTCGATGATCGCATTCTGACAGAGACTCCAGAGGTTGGCCAAGTTCCACTAGTTTGGTACTTCATCGCTAGTTTTTTCTGGACCAAGAACCCAAATGGTTTTCGTCAAAAATGCGGAAAAAAAAGTAATCAAATGAGTTCTTCAAATTTGTTATATTAGAATTCTTTCGGTCGAAGATTACAGTGTTATTCCTTACATCCATTTCTGTGTTATAGGAGCGAAAATTGCTATGTCAGTTTAATGGCGTTGAAGTTCAGGAAGACATACAGCATGATGTTCATAGGTTTTGCCAACCTTATGAAATGTATGCCTCAGTCAAGCCGAGAAATGCTTTCTCACCCGCTATGTTAAGCTCTCTTGGATGTTTGGACTTGACAGCCAGTCTTAACATCAAATTCCTTGTGAGAATAAGCAAAGTCATTTTCATGAGTCATCCTTATCAGCAAGAAAATATGTCGCCGAAGAAGAGCCAAAACTGCATCCCAAAGAAATCAACATTTAAATAATTAAGACCAAAAAGGATACAGAAATTGAGTCTGCTAAAACGAAAAGCAAACGCGTAATTCCACAAGTTTTCCCGATGGGTCATAATTAACAGCACACTTGTACTGCAGTCGACCAACAGAATTGAACAACTGGCGAGAACATGAGGGGTTCAAAACTGATCACCTAACAAGTCATCCAATTAGTCTTCGGGTAGCAATTTAGCACAGTGCTCATCAATGATTACTAAGTTCAGGTACAAAAGCATCTCACAAAGCTATGTGTGAATATGATGAACTGGCCTAGTGCTAGTAAGTCTACCGTAATCAGTTAGGGAAGCTATCAATGTGAAAGAGAAGGCACGAAGAAGAAAGATCCTTCACTTCATGGAGCAGGAGATAACGATATAAACAACAAAAGGCATAGAGATCCACTGAGTAAAGCAAAAGGCAAAGGAAGGCTGCTGTCCAGGAACTAAGTGATGCTGAAGCAAAGACAATGACAACTGTTGTTTGACGCAATTTTCACGTCACCATTGACATAAGATCGCAAAGTTAAACAGGATTGTGCAACAAATTGAGACAGCAGGATAACACCAACATCATAGTCATACGGAGATAACGCACAGACCACTGCTTGGCCAGATTTGGGTGAACAATTAAAAGTCTCTCGTCTTAAATTGTGTTGGGCCCTACCTGTGGTTAAGTCAACAATTGTTACAAATTATTGTTACAGAAATTAACCAACTTCATCACAAAGGTAGCCAGTTCTAAGAAATGATCCTCAGTTGATCAATTTTCATTGAGATGAAATCTCTATGTTGAGTCAATACATGATCAGAATGTCCATGGCACATCAGCAGTACTGTTTTCATTCACTCCGATCTCTCCAAACTTCAACATTCTGGACATTAGCCCCTCGACCACATCTGAATCTGGCGCGAACATTGCATGGGTGATGCCAATCACGCCTGGGTTCTGACTGTTGAGTACCGAAAATGTCGTCGCTAGGCTAAAACCATAGTTCATGACGTAGTGAACCAGACCGCGGGGGAAGATGAACACATCCCCTTCACCCAGCGTCTTCTGGAACTGCCTGCCGCTGGTGTCAAAGAAGCCAACTACCACATTGCTACCGTGCACAAACATCATCTCTGATGCTCTCGGGTGAGAGTGAGGAAGTACTGCCCCGCCGGGAGCTATGTCGGTCCGCGCCATGGACAGGCCAAGGGTGTTGAGCCCAGGAAACTCAGTGGCGGTGACCATGTTCACCGATGACCGGACCATGTTGTTCAGGTCTCCGGGATGGTTGAGCAGAAGTGTCTTGAAATCAGAGGCCTCTATGGTACTAGGATGCTTGCAGAGGAAACCATTCATGAACAGCTTCCTTTCACTCTGGGGAGCCATGGGGCATACATCCTGCAGAGGAGGGCTATCAGAACGGGTTTTCGGAGCATTGATGGAAAGGAGAAGAATGTAAGAACACAAGGCAGTGAAGAGCTTCATCTCTGGGAATTTTTGGACACGAGCATGGAGGAGCAGAACCGGGGTTAAATAATGTGACGGGAAAAGAGTGCAACCAAAGCTTGTGCACCCTGTATAAGATTCTTGGAGTTCACTGCATGTTTGCTTTGAATTGAGGCCAAAGAGGAGTCTAGCATCTAGACTCTAAACAATATAGATAATACCGCAGGACTCTAAGCAGTACAGATAATACCACGACAGCTGCCCTACCCCTACATCACAAAACTAAGCACAGTTCTGAACTGAATTATACGAATTAGCTTTTACCTTTCATGTGTCGAGTTAAATACAATTATGAAGAGAAACCAACAATGGTTTCCCTGAATACAGTTGAACAAGCAAACCTAAACCACCAGATCACTCAAGATTGGGTGTACAACATCCATGCCTCTACCAAATTGACCTTACAATATCATTAGAAAAAAGAAGCTCAGAGGCAGTTACAAGAAGGTAGCTGACTGAATATCTGTTAAACGCCCAAAAAACGAAGGCATGAAACAGAGCATATCTCACTGTAGTCCTTGATCAATGTGGAAATTCAAGTAATATCTGGCTGTGGCTGCTTGACGAGTTGTGCTGTCATCACTATGTTGTAAATACAGAGATACTGTAGGTCACCTTCTCTTCTTAGTTTTCCCAGAGCTGGTGTTTTTAGATGGCTCTGAAACCAGCTTAGCACCACCATTGGCATTTCCATTACTAGACGAACCTTTAAGCTCTTCAGGAATAGCAAGGGCAGAAGAATATTGCTTAATCCTCCAAGAAATGAGAATGCTGGACACAATACCTATTGTCGGAAAGAGGTAAGAGTAGATATTGGACTTCTTAGATCCTGTAGTGGAAGCCACTGCTGCACCAGCAAGGCTTACGATTGACACATTCTGTAGTATCATTGGTAAGCAGCCGATAATGGTGGGAAGGAGAAAATCTCTGAAAAATCCAACCTCTGTAGCTGACAGAGCATAGTTAATGATGTAGGATGGTAATGGCGAGAATCTAGCAAGCAATACAAATTTCCAGCCATCGCGTTCAACCCCTTTAACCACCACATGGAAGTACTTGTTTCTCTGCAGCCATTCCATTGCTGAAGTGAAGTATCTGAAAATTGCCCTACGCAAATTCAGAGAAGAAACATTATGAAAGGGCCAGAATAGGAGACGCAAATCAACAACTACAGTGTGTAAAAGAAAGTATACAAGGGAAAAAGAAAAAGTGAAACTACAGTCTGTGAATGATTATTGTTGGAATTCACTCAACTCAGAATGCAAGAACTCAAGAACACAAACGTGGTTTGGTGCTGCGATGTAAACTGCAGCTTTTCTGTTTTTTCTCACGTTATTGATACTCAAAGTACAGAAAAGATCATGGCCTCCAAGCGGGCTCAGATCATGATTCAACTGTCCTAGGATCTAGCACACGTCCAGCACGAAAACGGTGCATGACTCAACCTCTCAGATCCTAAAGACTCGGGCTAACTCTTGACTGAAACAACTTACTGACGAAACTTAAAAACAGAGACTACACTAGACTCTGTAACACATCCGACAACAGCTAGCAAACTGAAACCGGACAGACTCTGAAACTGAATTACGCACGAGAATTATAGGCCAACAATTATAACACATAGCCTTGTAAACAAGCTGGTAGAAAAGCTGATGAACATCATCATAGAGTAGGCCTATCCCCAGTGATACAATCCCTCTACAGTGCAGTAATAATAGGCAAAAGTATAAATGTTAACAGTAGCTTCAGACATCCAGATTACCCATACGCTATTATTATTTCCACAAAATGTTGTGCACTACTGAGGACCTAGTTTATTCCAAAATTATTGCCTGATTTGAGCACTCCACAATTATCCAAAGGACATATATACATATCATTGTCGGTTAGAGTCCTAGTTTATTAGATGGATTATTCTCCCAGTCAGAGTCCTAGTCTCTCAAGTTTGTATTGTCTGTCTCCTACATAATGGAGGCCACGGCAAGAGTTAAAGGCAAGCAAGATGAGATTGACAGTAAACGGTAGACAGTCGGTCAACCACAGTTTAGCGTTTAATATGTTTAAACGACCGTTTAGTTGGGCTAAACGGGTATTTAGGCATAGACGACGGTCACCATATAGCGTTTAGACGCCGTTTAAATGGAGTTTAATTCCATTTAACAAGACATGGGATTAATCTAGTATCCCAGTCTATCATCTACGCCCCCCCCCCCTGCTTGTATTATCCCAGTATACGCCTACCTTGTCCATTACACACATCCGCAATATGACCTGGTCTACTTTATCACAATGTCAAAAAACTTTACAGTGTATCCCATAAGTTTGCATTGACCATGTCATGTAACATAATACCTCAAGAAAATCATGCCTCAACAGTATGGCGACCAGTATGTAGGCCAAAATTGCAACGAGTAATAAATAAAAAGAAAAAGTTGAATGAAGACACAGTTCAGTGGCCCTGATCTCATATGAAGGGTGTAGCCTTAAATGGGCCCCTTTCCAGCTATTAAATTATTTTGCATGACTTAATGCATGCAAGTTCAGCTTGACAGGACTATATGTAGCGAACTTCGAGTTTAACATTTACCTAACTCAATACTGAAGTAACATTTAATGAAAAGGATCAAGCTTGTTCCCTTCAAAACAAGTTAACCCAGGACCAAGGAGGCACCATTGAGGAAATTGCATAATATTGCACAGGTGTGAAACATGGCTTGAACACCGCAGCATATTGCATGTTTAAGCCATCACTAAACCATCTGTGTGATGAGCATAACTAAACGAGCCCATTATTAATCTGAAACGCCTTTTCTTTCGAGGGAAAGACAGTAGGAAACTTAGCAATTTCTAAGTTTAACTAAGGTTGATCTGCCATCAAAGTACCAATTGATACCGCAGCAAGAAGTCTCAGGCGTAATAAACATCAAGTACAACTAAAAATTCAGTCTCAGACAACACGTCAGCTACGTGCTCATTGTTAAATAATCTATTCAGTTCTCAATGAAATACTAAGCATGATGAATACTGTAGTCTTGCATCAAAATTATCTAAGTATTCTTACATACAAACTATTCAGTTGTAACTAGCATAGGCGCTCAACTACAGTAAAAAAATGTCACCGTGGTTTTCTATTGCTAGTTCCAGCCTACTCACTGATTTACAGCATCCCATTTATCTACAATTTGGATAAACCAAATAGTCTCCACTTTCGGACTTCAAAGCTTGTGAATCTATAAACCAAAGCATCAAAAGGATTCCAGTTTCCACTTTTTATCATTTTCAAAACTGCCTATCATCTACCGAGATCAACACAAGTCTCACATGTTTAAAGGGCACATATATCCTAAAAACTCCCCATTTCCAAGGATGCAGTACAACTCCAGCAACTAGACAGCGCGTGTGCATCCTAAAACATTCCAATTTCCAAGGATGTGACATGGTTAACCCAAAACTGGCCACTTTTTTTTGTCTAGGACACCAAATCCGCTTTTGCTCTCGCAATTCTTGTCCTGATCACCAAAAGATCAGTGCCAGGCGCAAACGATTGCACAAAATTTGGAGATCCACGTGAAAAGCTGGAGCACGTTACAGATCTAGGCGCCTACGTGCATCCAAACAGAGAAGACCACGAACGCGGCATCAAGACGAGAAAGGCCGGAGGAGAGGAGGGCGTGTCTGTATCTACCTGCCGATCCAGAAGGAGAGCGAGGCGCCGAGGACCTTGGCGGAGAAGACGCATGCGACGCCGGGGAGGAAGCCGAAGATGAGCGCGGCGGCGCCCTCGAAGAAGATGGCGTAGGGCGGGCATAGCGCGAGCGTGAGCGCGTGCGCCGCGACGTACGCCGGCGCCGCCCACGGCCCCAGCGCGCCCCGCGCCTGCCGGAACGCCGCCACCGCGGACTCCCCGTCCCACCCGTACCGCCGCCCCGCGCCCACCGCCAGCGCGACAGCCGCGAACGCGGCCGCCCCGCGCGCCCACCCCCTCCTCCTCGCCATGTCGCCCGCCCGCTGCTGCTGCTGCTGTTTCGGCTCGGCTCGGCTGCGCTGCGGACGCGGCGAGACTGCGACGGCGAGGGAGATTTGCGGAGGCACGGCGGCGGCGCGGTGACGTGGAAGCGCAGATGTGGGCGGTTCGATCTGGATCGGGCGGTTGGGGGCAACGCCACGCTGTGAGGAGAAGAAGGACTTCGTTTTCTGTTTTGCTGATGAGGAATGCTTCTGTGGGACCAGGCGTTCAGTGTGATATGCTACTCCATTAGCTGAACTTCTTCTTCTTCTTTTTTTTCCCTTTTTTTTTTTTTTAGAATCATCCATTAGCTGAAGCGTGAAGGCCCGGATAGCAGTGTGCAGCCTGTTCGTTTCGCTGCCGCTGCAAATAGCGAGACGAACACGCTCATGCTTGCGCGGCCCGGATTAGACCGCTGACAGCCTAAAAATGCCGCGGCTCACCTCTCAACGTCGTTTGTCGGCAATATTGCTGGCGGATCCCGCAATGCGGGAAATAGGAGAAGATCTGCCAGCCACTCGCAGTCACTCTCACTTGTAAAGGTTCTTGTTTGATACGGCGTGATTCGTATTTCATATGAATCTGTAAAATTTGGGCTCCACGGATTTAGTAATTCTGAGGTTTTGGTGAAGGACTGATAGAATGCCGTTTGTAATTGTCGGCTCAATTCAGGAAGTGACCGTGCATCGTGGAAGAAGAAAAATGGGGTGAGAATCTTGCAATGTAACGTTGCGGTAAATGTTGATATGTAAGCTTTCAACCTAATGTTTTCGTCAAAAAATTAAAAAGGTTCAACCTAATGGGTACTGTTTTGCTCATTTTAATCAAAGCACTATTGTTTCGAACATAAGTGTACGTAGGAACCTGAATAAATGTTGGGGCAATTACATTTTTACTATCACTTTGTTGTACCATTTTGATTTTATCCCTGAATCTGTATTTTTGTGATTTACCATAACTTTTTATCAGTATTTTTATAATTTTACCATAACTTTTTGAAACTGAACGAAGACTTTACCATGACTCTGTTAGCTAGCTGCACTTTAACGGTGTTAAGTCTATCTCCAACGGGTCACCCATTTCCTCTATAAGTCACCAAATGGGTCTCAAAAAGGAGAAAAACAATCTCCAACGGAACAGCTAAATGGTCTATCCATTTTCGGAGTACGCATCGCTCCGCGTTGTCTTCCCCTCGCCTGTCCACCGCCGCGGAGGTCCTCTGCTGCCGCCCCGGCAGATCCCCTCACTCTTCACTTCCTCGATTCTGCAGCTCCACTCGCCGGATTTGAAGTTTCCCCGCCGCCGTCGAACTGCTGCTGCACTATTGAACTGCTGCTCAACCTGCCGGATTCGAACTGCTGCTCCGTCGTTGTTAGAGGCACGATTGAACTCAATTTGTGCAGCACGAGCTCGATTGGAGCAGCATGTAAATCAATTTTGGCGGAGCAAGCTGGATTCCGGCTGAGGTCAAGCTAGATTAGGAAGTATCGATCCAGATTGTGCCCAAGCTGAGCTCGTGCAGAGCATTGTCTCGAGGTAGAAGACTATAGCGGCGGCGTGGTTCTGCACGAGCAGCGTCGAGCCCCCCACCCCTCTCCTCGGCAAGGCGGCAGAGCAGGCGCGAGGCGCGGCGGCGGAGCCTGTGCGGGACGCGGCAGCGGAGTAGGTGCACGGCGCGGCGGCGGAGCCTGTGCGGGGCCAGGCGGTGAAGCAAGCGCGCGGCGCGACGATGGAGCTTGGGCGGGGCGCGGCGGTGGAGCTGGTGCGGAGCGCGACAGAGGAGGGCGAGCCGACCTGGACGACGATTGCCTCCTGCCGCATAGCGGCGAAGATCCAGATATGGTGTTCCGTTGGAGATTCAGGTTTCTGGGTGATGTATTTTACAGGCTCTGAACATCCATTTGGCCTTTTGGAGCTCAATTTTGGGTGTCCATCGTTGGAGACAGTCTAAGTAGTAAGGAAAAGACCAAGTTGCCTCTTTCTTCCCCCTCTGTTTCTTCCTCCTTCATGACCGTCGGCTCCGTTTGCCCGACATCCCCGCATGCCCCCCACGACGCCTCCCCACGCACCCTGGCCAGGGGCGACGCGCGCTGACCGCGGCAAGGCATCCCCCGGCAAGCAGCAGCTGCACTTCCCGGTAGGGAGCGTCCTCACCTTCAAGAGTGGATACGAGGCCTTCGGCACCGATGAGCTCTGCTACCGCAACATGTACAACAGCACGCCTGACTGTCGCGCATCCGAATTGTAGTCAAATTGAAACGAAATCACAACCAGGTTGAATCGATGTCGCCGCTGCTTCTCTCTATTGCTCATAATGGTATAGACGGTAAATTAGAAATAAGAATTAGGGATATTTTTAGCTATTTTTATAATCCAAATTTAGATATATTTTTTTGACTTACAATGACATGACAGGTAATTTAGAAATAGGTGTGAATGGTATTTTTGGTTATTCTTTATATTTCAAATTTAGCTATTTTTTGACTCATAATGGCATGGTGGATAATTTGGAAATAGGGGCAAGGGGTAATTTTTGGCTATTTTTTTATTCCAAATTTAGCTATTTTTTAGTCATAATGGCATGGTGGGTTAAATGATGGAGACCATGTTGATTACAATTCATAGTGATTAAATTTATACTAGAACATAGATTTGTATGGTTTTATTGATAATGTCCTGAATGCATGAATCAGTACAATATCGATGATTTCAAGATCACCCGAACCATATTCTTTGAGAAGAGCGATCACTGTGAGCGCTCGATTTTACAGACAGGACAATGCGCAATGCACTCCTTTCTCGTATAGAAACATTCTTTGTTCTTATCTGGATTTGGCTCGCAGCAGTAGCAGGCAGGCGTATTGTAACAAGCACGCTTGATACAAAATACCAGGTCACATTCTTTGCTCTCGTCTAGAAATGATGTTGTGGAGTTGATCATCGCAATGTTAGTACTTGCATAAGTAAACCTTCCTCCAACATTCAGTGTTTGAGGACGATTGGCTGGTGCAATATTTATGCTCATCATCATCAGCGTGCAGATTCGTATAGTAAAATTAAATCGCATGACACAAATGAAGAATTTATGCTTTACCTAATGCAGGTGATACAACAACCATAATGAACCAGAACCCCGTAACCAGGCCCACTATACCACCATTGCACCTGCCCATCATATTGGAGGTGACGGCGGTAGCTGCTGTATTGAAAGTTGGTCTGGAAATAAGTTGAGTTACAGAGCACGGCAGACATTGCATGAGTTTATATAGTCAGGGGTCGACTATACTTGGAAAGAGGCGTCAAACACTCTAGCAATTCTCAGTTGTTCCTTTCCAAAAAATGTCATAACAATGACAATTAATTCACTAGAACAGATATGCTGATTAGTGACGTTCTTAACGCGTCACCGACTGCTCGTAGTGACGAAATTTTCGTCATAAATCGCGATTTATGACCTTTTAGGGTCCGTCAGCAGTCGAGCGTGGCCAGTCGTGATTTATAACCTTTTTGCGCTCGGGCTGCCCGGGCGGGCAGCCTGCCCGTTCCCGGCTGAACAGTACTGTTTTCCTGACCCGCGCGGCATACAACGTGGCATCCGACGTGGAATCCGACGTGGCATCTGACGTGGCAGCATTCGGCCTGTTATAGGTCCAGCTTCAGCTGGGCTGTACGGAATGGAAGGCCCACCTTTTAACGGGCTGGGGCCCACTTCATAGTGGGCCTCCTACACTTTCAGCCCATGGTGGGTTCCACCCAGGTTGGGCTGGTTGGCTTGGGGGCCCACACAATTGTGGGACCCACCAGGGTGGGTTGGGACCCACATGGTTGTGGGTCCCACAATCGCGGTCCGGCTTGTTTCTAGGTGGGCCAGGATATAATTCGTCAAAAAAGGCAGGCCCGGCCCGTTTTGGTCCATGTTTGAATCGCCCCAAATCGTTTTCTAGCTTATAAAAGGCTGTTTGCGGGCCCTTTTCAGGCTGGGCCTGATCCATTTACAGAAATCATAATTAAAAGATCCTCAAAAAAACCAATCATAATTAAAAACTTGCCAAAGTTCAGCAAGGACAATACAGAAACTAGGCCACAATTCCACAAATTCCAGACAGATCCCAAAATAATGCCTCGTTACAAAATGATGCCCCCGCAAACACAACACACAGGTCAGCAAAATGATGCACCTGGCCTTAGTCACCTAGGCCTTCTGCTTATTTGCTCGTAGGCTGTTAATCCTTGAACCAATTAAAGCCTGAAGGAGACACCCAAGCTTCCTCATCTGAGTCTCCATCCTTGAACCAATTACGCAGTGAAGGATACGCCCGACCTTCCTCAACTGAGTCTTCATCTTTGTACCAATTACACAGTGAATGATACGCCCGACCTTCCTCAACTGAGTCTTCATCCTTGTCTATTGTATGCCCAAAACAACAGATCAAAACAAACCAAGATCCCTACAATTTATATACAGCTATGAGGAAACTTACGCTAGAGAGGAAAACAGTATACCTGCCATCTCTGGCTTTCGCCCTCTCCTCTTTGGAACTTGTGAGACCTGGACAGGCAAAAAGGAAGAAGAATTAGGTCCAAGTAGAACAAATTTATTGCATTGTCTGGAGTACTGTAAGTAACCCTTTAACACTCACTGCAGAATCTTGCGAATGCAAAGGAATTTCAGGTGAGATAGGCTCTTGCTCTTCCTCTTCATGGTAATGCACAACCTGTACACATTTGTAGCAAATATTGTGACATTGTTTTCTTTGAATGCATAATATAGTAGAGACTGATACATACTGTATGCCCAAACCAACAAATATAAACAAACCAACAATCCCTACAAACATATATACAGCTTTGTGGAAAATTTCGCCGTAAAGACGGTCAATTTTAATTCAATCAACACCGCTCATGACAATGGGGATCCAGAATGATCCTCGATCAACTGTTTCCCAAAGGGAAAAAACAAAATTGCCTAAAAAAGAACTCATGTTGTTGTACTAATTTTGTTACTTGAATTGTCATGTCTTATTATCCCACAACAAATTTGAAAAAAAAAAGCCAGGAGATAAATTGGGACAAGAACTTACGGAAGGTGTCTGGCTATCCTCAAAAATGACAGATCCTGTCACCTCTGCAGCCCGATGCATCTTTATCTTCTGGAAAGATTTGGGAAAAAAGAGAGTAAATGGTAAGCTTGCAACGACAAAAGAAGTGAAGTTTTCACGATTGGTTATCTGAGGCACGGAGATGTAGCACTGAGATCCTTGAGATTTGACCTGCTCACTCTTCTGTTGTGTTGTCACTCCACATGGTGCAGTATTCTTTACAAAGAAAGAAGTCAAATCAGATTAAGAGTGTTCATAATATATAAAATTGAGGCAATTTGACGTTGTGATACCTTCCAGAACGGGCTTGACAGCATCTCCAACTGGTCTCCTGCTGGTAGGTCGCTTGAATTGTTCCTTTCACATGCATATAAAAGCGAAGTCAAATGAATGTAATCATCAAAGTATGTAGATGTACTCACGTGTGCAGTAAGCTTTAAATGCTACCCAAGTTAATACAGATTACTTGCTGTGTTGTGCAAAAAGCTTCTTTTTCGGGAGCATAATCATTCAGAAGCATAATCATCAAGTACAGCATAGCTGTTCTCTTTGTGCAATAACCTTTAAATACTTAGGTTAATACATATTATTTGGGGTTGCGGTGCATTTTGATGAATAACTGCTGTGTTGTGCAAAAAGCTTCTTTTCTGAACAATGAGGAACATTGCTCTTTCATTTAAGCAGGAAAGAAATAGTTGAGTTTAGGGTGCAATAGGCTTCTTTTTTGAACAATGAGGAACATTGCTCTTTCTTCTAAGCAGGAAAGAAATAGAGTTCAGTTTAGGGTGCAATAAGCTAATCCAGGCTCCAGATACTCTGAACCCATTCACCGCTCCAGATCCGTAGATTTAACCTACGTTTTAAGTCACAGCATAAGTGACGATATCAGGCAACCGCATGCCCTGAACCCATTCACAGCTCCAGATCCGTACATTTTTCTGGATCTGTAGCTCAACAAACACAAGCTACATACTTATGAACTCATCATTGCACGGCATATGAATGGAATGGACTAAGCGAATATGGTAAAAAAGCAAGGACAAAAATAGTCACCGCATCGCACAAACAGTAACAGACAAACTAAAGGAGTATCAACTATCAAGTGTTTCGCTGGGGCCAACGAAGAGGAACACAAGTACCTTTATGCTTCTGCTCCGGGAAGAAGAGGGCCGGCAAAACGGCGGGGAGAATCAGGAATGGGCGACCGGGGAGTACGAGAAGGCGAATGAAGCGAGAAAGAGTATAGTTGGGGAATCCAGCAATGGTGGATGCGACGAGAAGAGGATTAGGGTTGGGGATGGCTCTGGTTGTTTCTTCTTTTTTTTTGGGGGGGGGGGGGGGGGGGATAATGGGGATGGCTCTGTTGAGGAGAAGAATAGGGATATTTTAAGAGTAGCCCGAGGTACTTTCCGAAAATACCCTTATCAGCGATGGGAAACTAATCGAAAGGACAAGGACAAAACAGACATTTCCTCGTTTCGCCCCTCTCCGGTCGAAATTCGAATGCCCAGCGCGCGCTGCCCAGCAGCCAGTTTGAGTGGGCGGCCAAAATTTGGGCCGGTTCGTCACTAACCGGTTGACTATCCGTCACATTACACGATTATCCTAAAAAAGAAACTAGACATTACACGTGCCTTTATGTGCTAATAGTAGAACTACACACTGTATTGGATACAGTAACTAATAAGTCACGATTGCATTTCTTGTCAACACACTTTTGCGACTGCTACTAGTCATCAACACACTTTTGCCACGGATCCTGTCCATTGTTCACAGGATATGCGGTTGCCAGCAAAGCATCTGTAGAGCTGCATCGTATTCCTGGTTCCTGCAGGCTGAGGATGCAATAACTGTGAAAATGAGAGTCTTTGATTGGTTGGATGAGCGGAGGCAGTGTGAATCTTGTGAAGATGTTTCGGTTGATGACTGCATGGGCGGATGCAAGTGACTAGACTGACGCCCTCGCCAAAAAAAGAAAAAAAGAATCTGGTACTGACGAGTGGGCCCAAAACATATGCAATGCATCCGCTGCCTGCATTTGAGTGGAGACTGACGACTGTGCATGAGCGTACCCACCGAGCAAGGATGAGGGCAACATCCACTAAATGCAGGTTGTTGCATCCGCTCACGAAGGCAACCAAACGCTCATTGGAGTGAAGTGATGCAGCTCATTCCAGCAACAAGGGATCGTCCCGTGTTTAATCACCTACTGTAGGGGATTATCCCGTGCTTGCTTTCTCGCATCAGGGAGTGTCGTGCAGCTTACCCCGACTATAAAGGTCAACCCAGACACTGCAGCATATACACAAACTAGGACAATCCCTACTCCATTCATGGGTCTACCTCACTCTACACAGCCCCGCCGGGCAATCCTTTGGTTATTAGGTCGTTGCAAACTTCTCGTACAGAGAAGAGACACACAGGCGAAATGGCCACCACCAAATCACTCAATGTGGATTTCTGGATATCTCGTAGTCATGGAAAATCACTCAAATAGTCATGTATGTCGTCCTTTGAGCATTCTTAATGCAAAGGTAGAGGCGTAGCGCACCTGCCATGGTTCATTGAAAAAAAAAGGTGTGCTTTGAGCATTAATATGTAACTACAATATCGAATTTAAAGAGTTGTACATCCAAAAGCACAAGTTGAAACAAAGGGCCGGACATTTGCCCTCGAAACACCGGACAGAGGTGAAAACTCGCAATCTCAAACACACAATACTACGGAACATCCCTGAAATTGACTCGCCATACACGGGAACATCCCTTGAATTGACATGCCATACCAGGGAACATCCCTTGAATTGACATGGAATACACCTAGTAGAGAGGAACTACAGTGTGTTCCCGGTTCCCGCGAAGCCCGTGAAACGTCCAACCTTGTCATCATTGCGCCGCAGAAAAAGCTTCTCAGAGAAGGAATCAACTGTGATGATGATGATGACAAACCTTCGATTCGGTCGAGACAACAATGCGGCCTTTAGTTTGTATTACCTTGTGATTGTGGATTCTGGATTCTAAAAGCACAAGCTGAAACAAAAGGCCAGCTTTGAGTCTCGATTATACAATCTGAAGTAAAATCTGAAGAATCATCCAAAATCTCTCCAGGACTACTGGACTTGCTCTGAAGTAAAATCTGCAGCTTTTGCTGGATTGTGGTACTCTGCTACTAGATCGTTCGTCCGTCAATCCAACTGTTTAACAGAGTTTATCCGATGAATATATCGTAGCAAGGCTTCAAGAATTGGCCTAAACAAAGAAATATTACACATCCAAAAACACAAGCTGAAACAAAAGGCCAGCTTTGAATCCCGATTCTGGAAGTAAAATCTGAAGCAGAATCCACAATCTCCCAAGCTGAAACAAAGGGCCAGCTATCTCAAACAGGGGAACATCCCTGAATTGACACGCCATACACGGGAACATCTGAGGAATTGACATGGAATACACGGGAACAGTCAGTGTTCAAGCACTGCAGGCAGTGACCAACATCGATCAGAGGTCGCCGCAAAATTAGCATCGTTCTGGAAATACAAGTACTGCTTGTGGAACTACATACTACTAGTCACTACTTAGTAAAATGATACGAAATGGTTCGCCACACCGGCCTATTGTGCCGCGACTTAAGCAGCCATGTTTTAGGCCTCACGCTGGTCAGTTTCGTCCGCGGCAGCTTCTTTCTTAACGGCGGCAGCTTCTTTCTCCTCGGCACTCACGACGGCAGCTTCTTTCTCCTCGGCACTCACGGCGGCAGCTTCTTTCTCCTCGGCGGCGGCATCGTCTTTCTCCTCGGCGGCAGCGATTTTCTTCATGGCATCGTCGATTAACTCTACCTCGCGGTGAAACTTGGAGAACATGGAGACGGCTTTGGTGATACCTATACGAAGACAGGAAAGTGCGGTGGGTTGATCAAAGCAATCAACAAATTTAAGTATGAACAAATGAAGTAGAACAGATTCATAATCAAACAATCAACAAATTCAGGTACGAACTAACGAACTAGAACAGAGCATGTAATCATAAACAATTGTAATAAAGTACAATGAGCTTACTAGTACAAAATTCATTCATATGGTCGCGCCACACGAGGTCGAGCTTGTTGTGTGCCTTTGTCATAAGTTTCATGTGGTCCCAGAGAAGCTCTAGCCGTGTTTCGGCCATGCTCATGGACTGGCTTGCCAGTGTGGTCTGCTCGAAAAGCTTCTTGCGCGCATTCTCCATCCAGTGGTCTTCCTCAGCCATGGACCTCATCACTTCAGCGTTCCTCTTGATGGCTAAAAAACTACATACAGAGTGAAAGAAAGTCCAATAAATACACTATATTATTCATCGTGAAGAAGAAATCGACAATAGAGGAGACGGATGGAATCGAAAGATCAAACAAGAATATATCAAACCGCTTTTGCGTGATCTCTTCCTCATCACTCGTTGGGAAAGTGCCGATGATCTTTGCCATAGTGCTCTTATCGTCGGAGACTGCGTGATCCATAGCTGGCCCGCTGCTCATCTTGGCCATGGTTCGCTTACACGCAGATCGGAAGAAAGCTATAATGCAGGGGACATCAAGTATAATGCAGGGTAAATCAAGCGAAACTATAATGCAGGGGACATCAAGAAAACTAAAAAGCAAAACTATATAATAAAATAAAATTGATGAACAAGAAGACATCGAGTAATTGAAGGCGATGGATGAAATGGAACATAGGCAAGCAAATGCATACAAGTTTTTCACAAATCTCTGAAGCTCGATGCAGGGGAGGCGCAAAGAAGGCTGGGCTGAATGAGTGGTTGAGCAAAGGAGGGAGCCAATTTTTATAATAATAATGTGGCCTGTGCTTGTGCAGGCGGTGCACTGTTGCGGGTTTGTCATGGCGTCGTGACATCCGGGAACCTTCCCACTGAGTCGCTGGCTGTTAAAACGGGATTTAGCAGGATTTTGATAAAGCGCTGGGTTTAGCTGACCCTTCCCTGGGAAGTCGGAATGAATTTGTTTGGCTGACCGTGTCCAATTCCAACCCATCCAAAATTTCCATGCCTATCCCCAACCATCAAGATTGAATGTGGATGTTCCCCTGTATGGGTCTGGTTTCGATCACGGGATCGTCTCGTGCTGCGATCATAGTACACTTCAGAGGATTAGACCCACGCAAACCACTGAAAAAGAATAGGGCTCCAGTTCGTGTAATAAGTTAGAGAACTTGCACGCTTTCTCAATTATCATTTCATTCGCGAGTAGCTGGATGTGTCCATGCCTTTCGTCATACCATATTACTTCCCTCTGGCAGAGAGGATGACGATGATCTGCCACTCATTGGTTCACCCGGTGCACATGTATATGTTGACAATCATGATCAAACACGCACCAAGTTAATTCTGTTATTCTTTCTTCTACAGGACGCTTATAACTAGGAAATCATACTTTGCAATTACGGTGTGAGTATCAAGAGATTAATACATTCAGCGCAGATTACAGATCCCCTCAACGAGATGGGGCTTTACACCGACCAGATTCTCAGAATGAACTATGGAACGCAAAAATCGGTAGAAGCTGCTAGTCAGAATCTTTTGAGATAATCTGCTTTATTCCACAAGCACAAGTCGTGCCAAACAGGGACTCATTCTCAATGTAGAACTAGGAGAGAGCATTGTACAGCTCTTGCAAACTAGTAGTAGTAACTGGAAAAGGTACACTCATGGGAAAGTCCGTGCTCACAAATATACCTCACGGGAACAAGGTAAGGTCACACAGATGTGCAGCACTGCACATGGTCAAAAACCTGATAGATCCGCACATGCTCACAAATTTAGAGGTGGGCTGGCTAAAAGCTTTGTCACTTTTAGGGTGTAATGTTTGGATCCAAAGTGACTAAAATTAGCCATCAAAGTTTAGGATGTGGATCCAAACACGAGTCCAAGGTCAATTTCATTTTGTTAATTCCAAAATGCCACGTCATCTAATAAAGTGATTTCAAACCATCAAAGAAATTAAAACAACACCTTTCAATGGAAAAAAGTTTCATTGTTTTCATTTTTGTTGTTTCATTGGTGCCCCCAATCGTGTGGGGTGGAACCCGCGCAACATTACCCTCCTCTCTCATCTCATTCATTGATAATAATGGGACTCCCATTGGGACCTGAGACTTGGGAGTAGCCGTAGGCCGTTCCCATTCCTTTGTTCATTTTTTTTCTTTGATTCACCGACTAATGGGCCCATCACCACATGCTCCACAGGTAAGTGGCTCATGGGCAGTCAAAGTCACCATTCTTCGTTAAATACTGTACAAGGGCTTTTCACCACAGCGGTCAGCGGCATAGTTCCCAGTTCCATCTGCGAGCATCCTTCCCCCCGTGGACAACAGACACCACCACCACCATGAAGCGCAAGCCCTCCTCTTCCCCCTCCGGCGGCTTCGCGTCGCGCTCCTGCTCCTCCGCCTCCGGCGACTCCTCCGGCGGCACCCGTTCTGATGGCACCGTGTCGGGCACACCGGCGCCTGCCGTCCCGTCCTCGTCTTCGACCCCGCCGGTGCCCGCGGGTCCTTCCTCTTCTTTGGCCCCGCCGGCGCCTGCGGGTCCTTCCTCTTCTTCGGCCCCGCCGGCGCCCGCCGTCCCGTCGTCTTCTTCGGCCCCTTGGTGCCGGCGTCCGCGGGTCCTTCGTCTTTCTTCGTCCCGGAGGGCGCGTGAGGAGTACCTCGACGACGAGGCTTACTTCTTAGGCGACAACTTCTTGGCCGAGGAGGACTCCGAGGAGGACCTGGACTGCGACGGCGTCGGCAACGAGGAGGTTGAGGAATATGAAGGGCCCTACGTCATCATCGATGATGACACCGACGAGGACTCCAACGACTCCTCTACTGCGCACGCGAAGGCTTTCGAGGCTGCCATGCTGGCCACCGACTCCGAAGAGGAATCGGTGGCAACCGGCGACGACGACCCTAGCGACGAGGAGGAGGAAGACTCCGACTCACACTCGGACTAGGGGCATGCGGCGGCGCTGGAAGTTGAAGGGGACGGCGGTGGTGCATGGCGCGGCACGCAAATACATATTTTTTTCGCCATTTAATATATATTATTAGCTAGTAGAGAATATTGGTGTTTTATTTTTTCTTTTCAAGCTATATAATAGTAGATGAAATTAAAAGTGTACTAGTATGTCCTTCTTTTCCTCCTGTTTTCCCGTTTCCTTCTGCTGCGAGTGGCAGCAATGTGTCACGTCACGTCCCCTTTTGCTCTGGGTTCTGGCACACACGTCTACCCTACTACTATGCCGCACCGCAGTACGGCACGTCCGCATCACACGTTCACACGTCGACCCTCTTGCACATCCACGCCAGACAACAGTGTGTTCCCGCCTTCTCGATTCCCCGCGACGCCCAACGCGCGAAACGTTAAAACCCTCATCATTGCGCTGCAGAGAAGGCTTCTCAGAGAAGGAAACACTCAATTCTACTAGTAGTAGTACAATATGATGGGTACAGTACGTACTACCTCCATGCCACAATGTATAAACATGAAGTACTACCTCCATTAATCAAATATTTTTGTAAAATATGAAAACAAGTTATGCTTAAAGTAAATCTTGTTATCTACCGATAAAACTAATTGTAACAAAAGAAATAATCTCTGCTACTTGTAGTGGCCTAACTTGTTAGTAGTTGTGCTAGAATGCAGACTCAGGTTCAAATCCCATCAAAAGCATGCTTTTATTTTCTCGTATTTTTTTGCTACCCCCTTCGCACGACAGGAATGTATATTTGCTAGATTGGTCTAAATTAGGGAATCTTGCACATCCAAAAGCACAAGCTGAAACAAAGGACCAACTTTGAGTCTCGATAATCTGAAGTAAAATATGGAGCAGAATCGACATTGAGATGCACTTTCCATCCATACCATTACTATGTGTCAATGACATGTAGGACCAGACCCCACATGTCATTGACTGAAGCGATGGTATAGATGAAAACTGACTTGGAAATGATCATATGAATGCAAAAACCCCATCCCGAGAATGTAAACTAGGGAATCTACAGTACCAGATCTTTTGTCTCATGATCCAACTGTTAAACACGACTTTATCCCTTGAATGTAAACTAGGGATTCTGCACGTCGTCGCCCCGTTCCCGCCTTCCCAGTTTCCCGCGGAGCTCCCAGTTTCCCGCTTATCTTTCGGCACACGCCCGATCCGTTACTTCTTTGTAACTGACATGTGGGTCCGGTCCCGCATGTCAGTGGCTGTGAATTCATGGGAAGTACTGCAGAGGATCCTCACGCCCCGATCCCTACGAACCTGTTCTTTTGCCCTTGGCGAGCTATCTAGTAGTACTACTTCCGTAGCCAGCTCCTCGCACTTTCCTCTAGACAACAATATCGTCCTCCGCCGGCAATGCGAGGTCCGACGAGGACATGGAGTGGCAGGTCACCCCACGCTCAGATGAAAAGTACTACTCCGACGGGAGCTCCGACTCGGAGCGTCAAGCCAAGGCGAAGCGCCGGCGATTGAAGGACCTACAGAGGCGAAAGCGGTTACTGGATTTCTTGGAGGAAGGGGGAGTTGGTTCTGTGGCTAGGGGCCGCAGCAAGCAGGGCGGTCGGCGCGTTGATGCGGGCCGCACTGCATAAGGCGGCGGGAGAGGTCGGGCGGGCCGCGATGACCGAGGCGGCGGGCGCGGTCGGGCGAGACGGGGTGGCGCGCGCGGCCGAGTTAGCCGCGGAGAGGTTACCGACGAAGCGGGATCTGCTGCAGTCGAGCCCGCGCCCGAGTATCCCGCTGCAGGGGAACCGGCGACCGAGGCGCCTGCTGCAGGGGAGCCTGCGGCCGAGGCTCCGGCTGCGTGGGAGCCCGCGTTCGTGCTAGTCCTCGTCATGCCGCCTCTGCTGCCGCCGGCACTGTGATTGCTATTAATTAAGTCGTTTGTAATGCGGGATTAGTTTACTCTTTTGTTGTGTGATTGTTGTTCATTAAGTCGATTGTTGTATGATGACGTGATGATGTCAGTTCAATCCAATTTCCCATTCAATCGGTACGTAGGCCAGAAACATCCATGGGGTTCTTTCACAGACAGGTGGGCCACGCAAAAGTATTGAGGAGGGCAGCAGGCCGAGGAATGCGCCTGCGATCGGATATGAGCCCGTTAAACAGAGCGAGCAGTAGGGGTGGGGCTTTGGTCCTGGGGAAGATTCGGCCCATGGCGTGGTGGCTCACAAGCCACGTCGGTGCGCCTGACATGTGGGCCAGCAAAAGCAGTGTCAAAATTACTTTTTTTTTGTGAGGGAATGTCAAAAAATTACTTGACCCTGCGCCCCACGGTGTACGACACGCGGGCCCGCCGAGCGCTAGGGCACCACACGCGGGCGAACCAAAGCAGTGTCGAAAATCACTTGACCGTGGTCCAATGTCGTTGACATGTGGGCCCACGAGAGCCAGGTGGCATACACAGGAGAAAGAAATCAGCGATGAAAAATTACCTGACGGTGAGCCCCACGCGGGCCCGCTTTGTCCTACGTGGTGCGCCATGTGGCGGAACGCGCCAGCAAACGAAATAAGCCACGAAAAATCTGGGGACGGTGGACCCTAACACGTGGGCACCCTGTCGTTTTGTAGTGCGCTACTACATGGCATTATACGTGGTCAACGAAATTTGTGACGAAAATGGTTTGACCGTGGGTCCTACGAAGCCTGACACGCTACTTGCTAACTGGGATGGCACGTAGGCCAGAAACGTCCATGAGGTTGGGTTTATGACGAAAATTGTGGGCCCCCTGTCGTTCTGTAGTGCGATACATGGCATTATACGCTGTCAAACGAAATTTGTGACGAAAATGGTTTGACCGTGAGTCTTACGAAAGCCTGACACGGAGCCCCCACTTGCTGACTGGGATGCCACGTAGGCCAGAAACGGATTTGGGTTTGGGTTTATGACAAAAATTGTGGGTCCCCGTTGGTCGCCGTACTCGAAACGGGATTTTAGTGACGAATCGGCCACCCAGAACCTGCCCAGAACAGTGAACCGGCAACACGGGACAATACTGTTCATCGATTTATACGGATTTTTGTCACAAATGAGGCTTGTTAGTGACGGACCGGGAAAAACGTCATAAACTTGGTCGAAAACGGGAAAAACACCCAAAATTGTGACGGATCTACAGTAAAATCGTCACTGATCGGCACATCTGTACTAGTAATTCCCTATTATTTCTTTCTAAATTCTCAGCAATTCCAGCGGAAGGACCTTCCCATTCCTTTTTGGCACCTATCATCATCATCAATAATAATAATAATAACAATAATAATAATAATAATACTTAATTCCCTATTATTTGTTTCTATATTCTTGGTAATTCCTTCAGCAGGACGCTCATTCCTTTTTAGCACCAATCATCAATCCATAATAATGCTAATTAATTCCCCCCATTATTTCCTTCCAAATTGATGCACTCACGTATGACAGGATTTATTTCGGTTGTCCAAGCAAGCTATTGCTGGGCCACAACATGTTGCCAGATGAAATTTGGAGATGCAGCCTACATGGATCGACACGACAATGTCGAGCCAGCAGCTCTAGCATCGGTTCACTCGCAAAAAAAAAAAAAAAGCTCTAGCACGGGTTCAAATGTGCCTGCTCTGTCATAATCACTATTTTTTTTTGCAAATTCTGTCAATAATCACTATATGTACCGTGCATAGTTTGTTTGCATTGTGGTTATGTGGAGGAATTTTCCAAATTATGCCAGCATTAATGTGACATCCTGGCTCAAGGCTTAATAGGATTTATAGAATTGTTGTTGGTTACAATGGCCAAACAGTAAATAGAGAATTCTCCTAAGGTCTACCACACTTGGAGGGACCCTAGGTAGGACTTAGAGGGAAACAGACAAGAGCCATAGGGTAGTAAGTAACACTCAATGCCATTGATGAGGGGGGTAAGGGGGTATTTATAGCCATACCCTCTTACAACCCTAGGTTTCCTGATTACAATATTGTCCTTGACCTAAGGACACTATGGTAATCATACTACTGACATACAAGAGGGATAGTAACCCTAATGGGCCTTGGCCCAAGTACAAAGCCTTTTATTACAATTCCTACCTACTTGGGCTTTTATGGGCCATTTCTCTAATAGGCCAAGGAGCTAGGGGGAGGGGACACTATAGGCCTCCCCCAACAGCTAGCCCCGCACAGTCGAGATCCTCCTTCGGAAGGGCCGAAATTGTGGTTCTTCGAGGTCCACCCGTCGTCCCCTCGCTCGGCGCTCCGAAGGCTTGTTGGGTGCAGTTTGTCCGAAGGTGTTGTTGCCCGAGGGCGTCGCCCGGTTGCTGCCTTCGGCGTTCCAATGGATTGTGGTTTGGTTGTCGTTGTCTTTGCCCGAATGTTACTTCTCCCGAAGGGGTACATCGGCGCTTGATCGTCCGAGGGGCTGGCCTTCGGGGTTGGATGAGTTGGCTGGATCATTCGGGCGAGGCGCCGTTTTTACCGCCTTTGGGTGGGTCCGGTTGTGACGTCAGTTCGCCAGTTGTCCTGGTGTGGGGGTGAAAAGACGTTTTGTCTTCAGGTTGCTCGTTTCCGATCGTTGGATCTCGATCGGGCGGACGCGTCGCCTTGCCTCCACTCTATATAAAGGCTTGGTGCCCCTTAGGGTTTACCGTGCTCTCATTCACTTTCACCGCCGTCATTTTCCACCGCTCCCGCTCCTCTCGCTGCTCCGCTGGTCCGAAGCTCTCCTTGGTTCCTGCTTCCTTTGGCTCTGTCCGCCCGACGCTCTGGCTTTTGTCATGGCACGTAAAGGGTCGAAGAAGGCTGCCGGAGCTATAGCTCGTGTTCGTGCCGACGACAGCCTTCCCGCATCGTGCTATCTTGGGAAAAGTACCCTTACCGAGGCCGATCTTGATGAGATGGCTGGGAAGGGCTACTTCGATCGGTCTCGCGCCCTTGTCCCTCGGGCAGACGAGACCTCCCCGTCGCCGAAGGATCGGTACGTCGTTCTGTACCGGTGTTTCTTCGATGGGGGGCTTCGGATGCCGTGCTCCTCTTTCCTTTGTGATCTTCTCGATCCCTTTGGACTTGAGATCCAGCAAGTGACCATCAATGCTCTGGTCCGTGTCGGCATCTTTGAGTGGGCTTTCTGGATGGCCGAGACGGAGCCGCATGCCGGAGCTTTTCGCTGCGACACACTACGCGTCGGTGTACAAGAAGACCTTGACCCAAGGCGGCAGGAGCTTTGTTGGCTCTATGGGGACTGTGTCCTTCGTGGACCGTCCCGATGAGGAATTGCTGGTGAAGGCGTACAAGAATCACTGGGGGAAGAACTGGACTGTGGAGTGGTTTTACTATCGGGTCGAGGAGGGCTGTAACCTTCGGTCCTCAATGTCCAAAGTGTTGTTCTACAGGCATCCTCCTGTGGAGGTGGACGGGACTTTGGAGTCCCGGAAGATGTTGTTGGCTACAATCGCGCACGAGTTCACGATGCGCGATTTGGCCGAAGAATGTGTTGCGGCCGGTGTTTGTCCTCTTGGGTGGAATTGGGCCGAGAATTTCCTCGAGAAGCGATCCGACAAGGAGTTCGTGATTCATTTCTCCGGCGACGCTCTTCCTGGTATTCTGTCCTTCGGCTATCTTTTTGATGTTGGACTTGTTCTATTTTACCGATGTAGGTTTCTTTGTAGCGATGACGAGGCAGGAGATGGAGCGTCGGGCTGTGGACCTGGTCGGTCAAGTCAACCCCGAGGAGGTGGCCCGTGCTGCGCTGCTGGTGAAAGGCCCTCGGAAGAATCGGGTCTTCTCCTTGAAGTATCCCGATGTCGAGCTGCCGGCCCGTGTCGCCGTCGTCCCCGTCGGGCGGAAGGGTGACTGCTGACGAGGGGACGGAAGAGGGGGAGGTTGAGGTTGACGTTTCATCGTCAGCCGCTGCGTCTGCGGGGGCGCAGAAGCGTGCAGCTGGAGACATTACTGCTCCCGCTGCTAAAAAGGGGAAAGTGTCCGCTCGGCGTGCTCCGAAGGCGGCTGCTATGGCTGAGAAGGCTTCATCTGCGGGCGATAGCCCAGATGTTTCGGATGGGTATGGCACAGATCCGGAGGCAGCATCAGTCGAGGCTGGGCACGCTGCCGAAGAGATCCCGTCCTTGGAGGAGGTTGTTGCCGCCAAAGGTGCTGCGCCGGAGATTCATAATCTGGACTCCGACGATGATGCTATCGGCTTCTGCGGGATGCCCACTTTTGCGTCGAAGCTTGCAGGGGCGTCGAAGGAGGCGCTGGTAGCTGTTTCTCAGTCTCCTGGTATCGTGCCTTCTTCACGTAACTCTTGTTTCGTTGATTCCGGTAGCCCTACTAACTCCGTTGCTCCAGCCGGAGGAAGAGGTGGCGCCGATAGGACTGCAGAGAAGGATGCACCTGTACCGCGCCTCGGGCGTGGTGCCGGCAAAGGCTTCTTCGGGATGAAGTCGCCGATTGCTGCTGCTGGGCCACCCCCGGTCGAAGGTAATCTTGTCTGGGGTGATTTCGTCGATCGCCTGGAGGCAGCTCAAGCTCTTCGGGAGACCTATGACTTTGCCGTGGCGGAGGAGTATGCGGAGGCCCTGAAGGATGTGCCGCCCGAGAGAGTTTCCTCTGCCTTGTCGGCTCTGACGATGAAGGTGACCTTCTTTGATTTTTGATTGCTTCTTTTACTTGTGCGAGACTACTCTTGTCTCCCTGGTGCAGGCGGCGTTGCTTGCGCGGCATGTTGAGGGGGTACTGCTGAATCTTGACGTGCCGAGTCTTCGGGCGCGCGCCGAGCGTGCCGAATCCACTGCCTGGTCCGCGGAGAGTGGGCGAGACGTTCTCGCCGAAAGTCTCGAGAAGACCGAAGCCGCCCAGAAGCAGCTCACTGAAAGGCTGACAGAGAAAGATGGTGTCATGAAGGACCTCACAGAGAGGCTGGCTGCCGCCGAAGAACGAGCTCGGCAGCTAGAGACTGATCGTTCGAAGGAGAAGGATGCTGTCACGTCTGAGCGGCAGGCTAAAGAGGCTGTGGAGAAGGCACTGGCCGAGGCGCAGAAGTTGTTGGATGCTGGGGCTAGTCTTCGGGTGGACGAGGCCAAGGCGGCTTGGTCGGCGTTGGAAGAGATGAACTCCCTGCTTTCCCGTTTGGGGGTTGACGTGCTTCCTCCGAAACACGAATCTTCGGACCTGGGGGGCAGTATTGTTCGACTTCAGAAGTCTACCAGGCTGGCTGGAAGAGCTGCCGAGGCTTTCGGCACCTTTTGCGCGCAGACTACCTGGACCGCTACTTTGGGTGCTCTGCAGCAGGCGGGGTGCTCCCACTTGTCTTCTATGGCTTCTGCTTCGCTGCAAGTGGCGACTATGGCCGAAGGGGAAGGGGTTCGTTTCCAAGAGTTGGCCGAGCGCGTTGCCGTTTTCGGGGACGAGCTTGGGCAGAATTTCTGGGTTCCCTTCGGCCTTCGGCTGGCTCGGAAGGCTGCCCTTGCCGCGGCTTCGGCTAGGCGATCTCGCCCTGTGGTCGCGACGCCTCCTTCTGATAAGATTCCTGCTGGCGCTGGAAGTGCCAGCACCCTAGTGATGTCCGGGGGTGGGGACTCGGCGCAGGAGCCGGCTGTTGTTTCTTCGGACCAGCCCCGCCCTCAGGGTTGAGTCTTTTTCCTTTTTTAGTCTTGTATCGCCTTCAGGCTTCGAGTGGTGGGCTGTATTAGGTGCCCTTCGGGCGTTCTTATTAATGAATGAACTTTGGCGAGAAGAATGTTGTTTGAGATTGCCTTCGGATTTTCAGCAGGGTGATGTTGCTGATCGTGGTTGTCGGGACGTAGTTTGTCTCGACGTGGTGCCGGAGAGCATTTTGATTCCGGAGGGGAGTATTCCCTCGTCGCGTCCTGGTCCTCTTTACGTAAAAGGGACTCAGTGGCGCCGTTAGCTTCGGCGGCATCCTGATGGTGCTTTTACTGACTTCCTGCAAAGCGTATCTTCACGTAATGATCAGATCTTGTCTTCATTCCCGAAGCCCTCCTCCGAAGCTTTGCTTCGGAGGCGGGTTCAGCATGATTTGCGTAATGTGTCTGTGGGTTGTAATTTGGAATTCCCTCTCTTGTTAGCTCCAAAGGCGGAGGTAGTTGACATATCGAGTGGTGAAGATTCAGGGGAAGAGGTTGACTTGGAACAATTGGAGGCCGACGTCGCGTCTGCTTCGACACCATTGGACTTCGCTTCGCTGCGACGGACTTTGGCTCGTGCGCGAGAAGATATTGCTAGGGCCGAGGCTGCGTTATTGTCGCGAAGGGGCCTAGGCTTTGACTGGGGCCTTGGGGCCCAAGCGTTTATTTGTTGTATCAGCCTTCGGGCCATTATATCGGTGTTCCACCTAGTAGTCTCTTTCGAGTTCTAGGTTCGGTTTCTGTCATGTATTGGCCCTCGGGCCCTCTTGTCGGCGTTGTGCCGTTGTAGTTGCCTTCGGGCCCCTTGTTGTATGTAACTTTGGCAAAGGTTCCCTAACTGATTATTGTTGTCTTCCAATGTCTTTTGCTCATGGGAGTTCTTGTACTCTCGTTGTCTGAGACGAGACTCGTTTTCGACTTTGTCGTTCGGATTCCGACAAGGAAGAAGCTTGAATCACGGCGTCGTCCCCCTGATAAGCACGGACTTGGTCGTTGGGAGTAGGATGTTTTTTAGTTGCCCGGTCCGAAGTTTTGTTTGGTTTCTTCGCTCGGCTTTCGGTGAGGAAACGGGTTCGAGTTCAAGCGTCGTCCCCTTGTTACTCGTCGGGAGCGTGATAGGAACGTAATGTAGTTGTTCGGGCCAGAGTTTTGGCTTTGGTTTCTTCGCTTCGCTTTCGGCGAGGAAGTGAGCTCGAGTTCGAGCGTCGTCCCCCTCTTGCTCGTCGGGAGCGTGGGACGAACGTTTTGTAGTTAATCGGGCCAGAGTTTTGACTTTGGTTTCTTTGCTTCGCTTTCGGCGAGGAAGTGAGCTCGAGTTCGAGCGTCGTCCCCCTCTTGCTCGTCGGGAGCGTGAGACGGACATTTTTAGTTTTTAAAGCATGCTGGAGGCGTCCCCCCTTACATGTATTTGTGTTATTTGCGCGCTTTGTGCCGGGTCTTATTGATTGCCTGGCCTTCGGCTCGTCGCCCGAAAGGGGGCTTCGGTCGTGTTTGCCGGCGTCGCCTTATCCCCTTAGGGTGGCGGGTTCGAGGTCATATGTGTGCCTCGCTTTAGTTCACGAAGTGTTGCTTCGGCACCCCTACTGGATTTTTATTTCCGAGGAAGATATTTCATTCATTGTGTCGGAACATTACATGGCCCCTCGGGGAATGCAGCTAAGGGGATCATCGTCGCCCTACTGCCGAAAGAAAAGAAACACACCAAAACAAAGGGATACAGATAGCTGTGGCTCGCAGGCCAACTGTTTCTGGTGATTGCCCTTAGGCTAGCGGCGACTTGTCAGACGTAGTAACGCCGGAGGGAATCTGCGTTCCAGGTCCTCGGGACAGGAGTGCCGTCGAGCTCCACCAGGTGATATGCTCCTGGACGGATGGAGTTGTTGATGATGTATGGTCCTTCCCACTTGCTGTTTAACTTGCCGACGCTTGAGGGGTGGATGTTTCGTTTCAGCACGACATCTCCTGGCGAGAAGTGCCGAGGGTTGACCTTCTGGTTGTATTGGTGTTCCATCGAAGCTGTGTATCGCTTCAGATTGACGGCTGCTTGCAGCCTTGTCTCTTCGAGCAGGTCCTTGGAGACATCTTCATCTTTTGACAATGGAGCTGTTGCACGGAGGGAGCCATTAGTGATTTCTTTGGGTGTCATTGCTTCGGCGCCGAAGAGGAGGCGGAAGGGGGTGAACCCGGTAGGCCTTGTCTGGGTTGTCCGAAGGGACCACAGTACGTTGGGCAGGGCTTCGACCCATTTCCCTTTCGGGAGGCCGAGGAGGCTTTTCTTGATTCCATCGAAGACTGTGCCATTGGCTTTCTCGACTGCTCCGTTAGCTCTTGGATTGGCCACCGAGACGAAGCATTCTCGGACGCCGATGGACAGGCAGTAGTCCTTAAAGAGCTGGGACTCGAACTGGGAGCCGTTGTCGACGGTGATTTGCGTCGGCACCCCAAAGCGGCAAACGATGTTCTTCCAGAAGAATTTCTGCACTGTCTTGGCGGTGATTTTGGCTAGTGGTTCGGCTTCGATCCATTTGGAGAAGTATTCGTACGCTACCACCGTCCATTTGAGATTGCCTGGAGAGGTGGGCAGTGGTCCGACGATGTCGATACCCCATCGGGCCAGAGGCCAGACTGGCGCAATTGGTTGGAGCGGAGTTGCAGGTTGATGAGATTGTCTTCCCATCCATTGACAGCTTGGGCAGGTGCAAACTAGTGCTTCATCATCGCGCACGGCTGTTGGCCAGTAGAAGCCGTGACAAAACGCTTTGGCAACTAGTGCTCGAGGGGCGATGTGTGATGAGCAGAGGCCTTCGTGAATGTCCCGGAGCAGGTCTTTCCCCTCGGCTTCGGAGAGGCAGCGTAAGAGTGGTTCGGTGATGCCCTTTTTGTACAGGATGTCGTTGTGGATGACGTAGCCCCTGGTGCGGAGTCGGATTCTTTTCTCTTCCACCGGGTCGTCTTCGGAGTGTCTTCCTTCTATTTGTGCTCGTATCGGCGCCCGCCAGTCACTAGATGATAGGACCATGACGCGGCGCGGCTTCGTTGTCGCTGTTGCTGGTTCCAATAGGACTTCGTGTAGGGCATCGAGCGGTAGTGGTGCCTGATTAGCTGCTGCTTTGGCGAGGGCGTCGGCTTCTTGGTTGTGGGCGCGGTTGATGCTTTTGACGTCGAAGCCAGAGAAGTGTTTCTCCATGCTTCGGACGACCTTGAGGTAGTTGCCCATCTCGGGGTCTCGGGCCACGTACTGTTTGGAAATTTGTTCTGCGATGAGTTGGGAGTCGGTGTAGAGGATGACCCGCTTGGCGCCGAGGGCTTTGACCTTCTGAAGACTCAGAATGACCCCTTCGTACTCGGCAGCGTTGTTCGTTGTTGGGAATACGAGAGAGGCCGAGTACCGAAGCTTCTGCTGGCTTGGTGATGTGATGACGGCTGCGCATCCAGCTCCTGTTGAGCCCCAAGCCCCGTCAGTGTGTACCGTCCACAGGGGTTCGGGCGGTGCGGTTGCGGGCGCCGGAGTCCACTCGGCGATGAAGTCAGCGATGATTCCGGACTTGATTGCCTTCCGGGAGACATATTTGATGTCATAAGCGGCGAGCTCGATCGCCCACTTGGCGATGTTGTCGGTTGAGTTGGGGTTGTCGAAGACGTCCTTCAACGGGAATGAGGTGGGGACAGTGATCTGGTGTCCTTCGAAATATCGCCGAAGCTTGCGCGATGCCATGAGGACCGCCAGGGTGACCTTGGTGACAGTGTTGTAGTTGAGTCGGGCACCGGACAGTGCTTCGGAGACGTAGTAGATTGGTTGTTGCACAAGCTTGCCCTCGAATTCAACCTCATGCACAAGCACTGCGCTGATTGCAGCTGGGGCCGCCGAAACGTAGAGGAGTAGTGGAGCTTTCGATGGTGGTGGCCAAAGGGTTGTTGCTTGGACGGGGTATGTCTTGATTTCTTCGAATGCCTTGTCTTGCTCCTCCCCCCACATGAGTGGTCCAGTGCCTCGCAGACATTTGTAGAAGGGGAGGCACTTTTCCGCCGCCCTGGATATGAATCGTCCAAGGGCGGCGAGGCGGCCGGTGAACCGTTGTAGTTCCTTCGTGTTCTTGGGCGGTTCCATGTCGGTGATGGCTCTAATCTTCTACGGGTTCGGCTTGATTCCTTTCTTGGAGACGTGGAAACAAAGTAGTTTGCCTGCGCGAACCCCGAAGGTGCATTTTTCTGGGTTGAGCTTGAATCCGACGCGGCGTAGGTTTGCGAATGTTTCGGCCAGGTCGGTGAGATGACTCTCGTCGGATGTGCTTTTGATGACAATGTCGTCGATGTAGGCT
The DNA here is from genome assembly GCA_007726485.1 of Eragrostis curvula. Taxonomy (NCBI): domain Eukaryota; kingdom Viridiplantae; phylum Streptophyta; class Magnoliopsida; order Poales; family Poaceae; genus Eragrostis; species Eragrostis curvula. The sequence continues at coordinate 19,853,790 of CM017440.1, read as the reverse complement.
GCCGCACTTCGGCCGAGCTGATCTCCGAGAGTCTTCTTGATTGCGTGAGAAAAGGTTGCTCCGATATTTTTTAAGCCGAACGGCATGCGCTTGTAGCAGTACGTGCCATCTTCTGTCTTGAAGGCGGTCTTCTCTTCGTCTTTGGGGGCCATCCATATATGGTGGTAGCCTGAGTAGGCGTCGAGGAAACTCATTATCTCGGAGCCGGCTATGGAATCGACGAGCTCGTCGATGCACGCCAGCGGGAAGTCGTCCTTCGGGCATGCCCGATTGAGTGTGGTGTAGTCGATGCACATACGCCATTTCCCGTTGTGCTTTTTCACGAGGACTGGGTTGGCGAGCCAGGTGGACTTGTTTGTTTCTCGGACGACGTTGGCGTCCAGTAGTTTTTGTATCTCCGACCGAAGGACTGCCTGCTTCTCGTCGGTCCAGTTTCTCTTCTTCCGTTTGACTGGTGTCACCTTCGGGTTGACGTCGAGTTTGTGCTTGATGATACTTCGGTCCACTCTCGTCAGTTCTGCAGTTGACCATGCGAAGATGTCTTTGTTTGCCCGGAGGAGATTGATCATATTTTCTTCAAAGGCCGGCGGTAGCCCCTCGCCGAAGGTGACCTCTTGATCGGGTCTGTCCGGGGATAGGATCACCGGCTTGACTTCACCACTGACTCTTGGTTTCGGCGTCCCCTCGGAGGAGTTGGTGTTTGAGCTTCGACTGTCTGTGGCTTAGTTTGATGCTTGATTGGGTGAACTTGCTTCTGGCCGGGGGTCTGGCCATGTTCGATGGTTCGGGCTGCCATTTGGTCCCCATACACCGTGATGATGCCTCTCGGCGCTGGTATCTTCATGCAAAGGTAGCCGTGATGCGTGGCGGCGCTGAAGGTGTTGATGAGCCCTCGACCGAAAATGGTGTTGTAAGGGTAGGGCATGTCAACGACGTCAAAAGAGATTTCTTCCGTCCGATGACCGGCGGGACCAGAGAAGGAGACTGCGATCTTGACGCAGCCTATGGCGTCGATGGGCTCTCCATCGAAGCCGACGAGCGGGCTCTCGGAGGCGAATAACTCCGTTCGGGGGATGCCCAATTGGTTGAAAGCGTCGATGAAGATGACGTCTGCAGAGCTTCCGCCATCTATAAGCACGCGACGGACCTCCGTCCCGCGCATGTTGGCGCTGATGACGAAGGCGTCCTTGTGGGGGTAGTCCATCGGACGTAGGTCTACTTGATCGAAGGTGAGTGGCACATGTGACCACTTACACTTTGCGAGGGGTGGATGAGCCGCGACGTGGTTGACACGTCGAATGTAGTCCCGACGCTGGCGCTTGGAGGAGTATGGTTGGCTTGAGCCTCCGGTGATGGCCATGATCACGTTGCGGCCGGAGGTGTTGTGCGTCGGCGGTGGAGGCAACGTCTCGGCTCGTGCGGCAGCCCCTTGTGTGACGTGGTTGACTCCGCGGGTTGCTTCGGCGTCGCGGCGCAGTCGCTCCTCCCGCAGCGCGGAGACTTGCACGCATTGCTTTGTTGTGTGCCCCTGGTTCGGGCCATGGACCTCGCAGTATGAGTCTCGGTGCTGGCGGTTGTTGCTTCTTCGACTTGTATCGGACCTTCTGGGGCTTGACTTGGACCGAGCTGCCCGGTTATCGCTGTTGTGGCGTGGGCTTCGGTCCCTTGATCGGTCGATGCTGTGAATTTCACGTCTCTCGGACCTACCGCTTCGACGGTCATCTGAGCGGTCGAGGCTTCGGTCATTGTGTTTTTTTCCCTCGGTCCGATTTCTTCTAGCTTGCTCTTGCTTCTTTTTCGCGCCGAAAATCTTCATCGGCTCGAGTGTGGCCTTCGAGTATCTGGAGCAGATGTGTGACGGTCTTCGGTTCTGTCCGTCGGATTTCAGACCTCGCCGAGCAAAGGCTCATCCCTTTCGTCACGGCTTCAATGATGATGGAATCCGGCACCCCTTCGACTTGACATTTTAGGTGTATGAAGCGTCAGACATAGTCCTGTAGAGATTCGCCTTCGTTCTGCTTGCACGCTTGGAGGTCCGCTGCAGTGACCTTTGCTGCATAATTTCCTTGGAAATGTATTTGGAGTTGGTCCCGGAGCTGCTCCCAGGAGTAGATGCTGTTGGAGGGTAGCTTCGTGTACCATGTCTTCGCAATTCCGCTAGATGCGAGTACGAATGCTTTGGCTTTGATGTCGTCATCGCCTCCGGCAGACTCGATGGCCGTCTCATAGCTCATGAAAAACTCTCGGGGGTTCGAAACCCCATCGAAGATTGGCAGCTTGGCGGAGATGAACTTTTTTGGCCAGGCCACTGCTTGTAGTCGTGTCGAGAGCGGCTGGTTGGTGTCGGAAGAACTTGTTAGTCGCCCGCTGCTGCTCGACGGGGGGCGTCGCTCTTCTCGGCTTGGCTGGTTCTCTTGATGGACTGGCTCTGGCACGCCGGTTCGCCGCAGCGTGTTCAGCTGTGCTTGTAAGATGATTTGCTGCCGACGTGCGGCTTCGGTGCGGATGCGATAGTTTGCTTTGTCTTGTCCGTAGTGCTCGAGCGCCCTCTGCCTTGCGAGGCGTTCTTCGACGTCGCGGGTCTCTCTGTCGAGTGTCTCTCGGAGTTCTGCCAGTCGTTGTTCTTCGGCCACCGTCGCTGCCAGCTCTCGCTGTGCTCGAGCTTCGGCCTAGGAGCCCCTTGCCGGACGTTCGTTGTTTCGGGTGTTGTCCCTTCGAGCTCTTGCTTCGACGTCGTCGGCGCTGATTTCTTCTTCTTGCTCGGACGAGTCGTCGTCTGCCTCGGTTGTTTCGGCGATTGCAGGAAGGTCTGTCAACGCAGCGGGTAGCACAGCCGAAGAGTCTCTCGAGGTTGATGTCGTTAAACCCGTTGCCGAAGGAGCCGTCATGACCTGCACGGCTGGCGAGACCGTCGTCGGAGGGTTGGCCGAAGGGTTCGGGTTTGTCGGGTCGACGGCCGCTCTCGCCGAAGGTCCCGTCATCGGGCTGCTTTGCCTTGCCGAAGGTCCACTTGGTCGCGCCGGAGGCGGGTCCGTCGCGTTGGGGTCGTTTCCCGAAGCTCTCGCCTTTCGGGACGTCTCCGACGTGCGCGTCATGTTGATGTAGCTTCTTGTCCGTTCCCCACGGTCGGTGCCAACTATTGTTGGTTACAATGGCCAAACAGTAAATAGGGAATCCTCCTAGGGTCTACCACACTTGGAGGGACCCTAGGTAGGACTTAGAGGGAAACAGACAAGAGCCATAGGGTAGTAAGTAACACTCAATGCCATTGATGAGGGAGGTAAGGGGGTATTTATAGCCATACCCCCTTACAACCCTAGGTTTCCTGATTACAATATTGTCCTTGACCTAAGGACACTATGGTAATCATACTACTGACATACAAGGGATAGTAACCCTAATGTGCCTTGGCCCAAGTACAAAGCCTTTTATTACAATTCCTACCTACTTGGGCCTTTATGGGCCATTTCTCTAACAGGCCAAGGAGCTAGGGGGAGGGGACACTATAGGCCTCCCCCAACAAGAATACTTATACCAACAAGTTACAACTTCTTTTCCGGAAATTCATCTCGAAAGAACTCCGAGGTTAAACATGCTTGGTCTGGAGCGATGGGTGACCGACCAAGCGTAAGCGGGCCCGGCCTCAGGGAGGCGGGACGTTACAATTAATCAAAGAGTAAACTGTAGGACTGGTCTCTAACTTATCTCATTGAGTCACTTGGGTCCCTATTTGTACTTTTGAAGAGCGCCCTCGCGTGGCAGGCGTACCGGCACCCCGCCGTGGCGGCCAGGTTCGACTGCCGAGCCTGGTCCTCGGCAACCTCGAGACGCAAGCCGGCGTCCGTCGGCGTGCGGCGGTGGGACGACGACGACGCACCCGTGAGCGAGTTCAAGGCGCACCTCAACGTGCCGACGTACTACTCTGATGTCTGATGCCACTGTATGCTTCAGTAGTTCAGTTTTAGGACATGAACTCGACAGAAGCTTGATTTTGTGCACCATTTTGCCGTTTTGTGTCGAGTAGTAAATTGACTCCCTATTGAAGCTTCAACTGTCTGATGGATCTCGCTGTTAGATCAGGTGATTGAAACTTATCTAATTTTCTGTTGTTTTCATTCACCTGAAAAAAAAAAAGCAAATAGATTGTTGACTGATCTTGTATATAAAGTTATTACGACTTCTATTCTGAATATGCCACGAAGGTTCATCTTGACACCTTGTACGACAGTGCTTTCTTCATATTCAGTGAAGTTCAGAGTTTTATAATCTTACATCTGATCTGCTCATGTTTGCTAATGTTAAGTACTTCTACTCTGCGCAGCAAATGCGGTCCAAAAGATGTTTCACTTCAGATATACCCGACCATTCCACTTCCTGGACAAATGTGCAGAGAACTTAGTGCTTCCAAAGTGAGACAAATTGAGAACTCCGAACATGACAAAACAAAATAATCCATTTCAAGCCTTACACTGCACTACTCAGCCACGCCACACAGTTATCATTTCAGTCTCTTTATACGTTTTTTTGAGCTAGCTGCCACTGCCAGCCTGCCAAGCAGGACATGGCCTTTTTTTTTCCGGTTGTATCGAAACATGTACATGAACACACGCGACAGAAAAACAAAATAAGAGGCATTTTGATAAACATCTTGTGGTTCACAAAAAACTCTGATGTAGCCAATTTCATGAAAGCCATCGTTGCACATATAATCAACCATCATTTCCCCTTGTACATATTAAAAAAAAGTAAATATAGAGGCTTCTTTTACTATCGAGTTACCACAATTTTCTTTTTAACAATCACCGGGGGGGTTGGTGAGACTTCCCCACCTGAAATTCATTCAAAAGGCTCACATCAGAGGTGTGAAAAGAGTCATTCAGGGGTGATACATTGTGTGAAGTATGAAGCCCAAGCCGTTACAATTTGGCGTTGTTGCCACTTGCAACGGTGACTCCATAGTCTAATGTCTGAAATAGTAGCGTTTATTACATGACGAGGGGAGATATGGTGATTTCTGCCTTCCCGGATCTTCCAAAGTAGAATCATGAGGATAGATGGCCACACTGAGGAAACATTTGAGACTGCTGTTGGAAGTTGAGTTACCACAACGGAAGTCCCCAAATATATTTGTATCCATGAGCCTCAGAATTTGATAATGCCCGAGAGAAACGTGCCGCACCGCGGGATAGCTGAATCTTTCTTAGCCTCTCGCAAGAGGAACAAGGGATTGGGAGCTTCAAACTTACCAAACCAGTGTTGTTGTTCGTCGAAAACTCCAGAACGCCGATGGTCGTTTTGCGGGTCGCATCAACTCCCCTCGCGAACCGGCATCTTCACCTGCAGTGGTCACCCAGGGCCGGGGGGGGGGGGGGGGGAGGGGGAGGGGTGCGCCTGATCTGAGCAGAGAGCCGAAGATGTCGTCGGCGGTCAGTTTGGGCTATACAACAGTTGGGCTTGCACCTTTCTTTTTCGGCCCGTCACCCCGTAAGGGACCATTTCGGGGCACATGTTTCTTCCATTTTTTTTTTTCAAAACAATCTGCATACAACAGATTTCGGTAGCCCGGGAATGTTTCTTGCTAGTTCGGGTTACCGTGCTACCAAACGAAATAAGGGATTCTTAAAAAAACGAAATAAGGCATATCTAAAAAAACAAAATAGGGCACAAAATACACATTCACAAATTGCAAAAAAAAAAAATGGAAGGACAGCCTATGACATTCTTTACCATCATGTAAAATTTGAGGCGCAACGAAGACTTGTGCAAGATGCAACAAAAAAGTGAGAGTCCTCCGTTACTGGAGAGAGAGAGAGAGAGAGAGAGAGAGAGAGAGAGAGAGAGAGAGAGAGAGAGAGAGAGAGAGAGAGAGGAGAATATTGAAGAAGGCTATGAAGCAAATAGTATTGACTAGTCTGTTGGTAGTGAGCCGAGAAGCAAAACTGAACTAACTATTAAGTTAATATACAGTAATCCAAATATTTTTTGAATGAACCAGTCTTCCAAAATCTTACGGGTTACTATCACTTCATTCAATCTTATACGAGTCATTTCTATCATAGTGCAGCAAGTACTCTACTTTCCATAACCACATCACCTTAACAATATTAGAAGTTGACTAAGCTTTTGGAAATAGAGACGGAAGAAGAATGCTCTTGCGATCGACTCAACCAAATGCCTGCAAAACCTCAAAACTGATTGGTTCCAAGTCCCACAATTCATTTTCCAAGGCATCCTCCCATATCTGTTTGTCAGTTTCATACCGCAACTTGATTCCTAGTGTCTTAACTGCTAGTGGCAATCCCTTGCACTTTCTAATAATGTTCTTCCCGATCTCTATCAGAGTTTCATCTGGAGTGTCAAACACTTCATCAGCAGGGAATACGATTTGCCTGAACAACGACCAGCTCTCATCAAACGTTAGGCACCTTGGGCAATAGAAGGGCGTTGTCTGTACCAGCCTCGCAACTGCCTCACTTCGAGTGGTTAATATAATTTGGCAAATCCTTGCAGTTGACATAGGCATACACAACAACTCCCAGCAGTCTCCTCGTTCATTGCATATATCATCTAGCACAAGTAGAACTCTCTTATCCCTCAATTCATCAGCAAGTACCTCCTGAAGATCAGCAAGTTCTGTATACTCGCATGCCCCTTTGGTCAATGAACAAATGATGTTCTTTGTCATAGTAGGGATATCAAAATGCTCAGACACATAAACCCAAGCATGCTTGTCAAACGACTGCCGAAGTCTCTGGTCGTTATACACGAGTTGTGCAAGTGTTGTCTTGCCTAATCCTCCTATACCAACTATCGCCATGACGGAAACATGGCTTCCACCATTTTCCCCTTCCCCGGACAATAATTTCTCAATAAGTATGTCTTTGTCATCGTCTAGCCCCAGAATCCTCTTCTCAAATATGAAAGAGCTGGTATGCTGTGAACTATTGATATTAGGAGCGAACAATTTCTCCCCGTCATTCTCTGATAAAGCGAAATGATTGGAGAATTGCATAATCTCATTGAATCTCTCTGTTAGTTTTTTTGTTCGATAAACCAAATTATATGGAACTTGTGCTACACCGGTATCTGCCGTCTCATTTTCCTATTTGGAGGAAGCAAAAAATAAAATAAATTCAACATCGTTATTATTTATGTGCCAAGAGATCAATCTAGAATTTGCAACACAAACAGATGTGTATGAGTGGACGTCACTAGATCATCAAACTTTAATCTGTATAAAGTGGTTTACCTCCTGGCGCTTGCGCTTGCCGTTGTAGTGGACGCTGATGGATCGCTCAAGAACCCCAGCCTTCCTCCGGTCGGCCTTGAACTCGTTGATGACGTCCTCGATGTCATACGCCAGCTCCTTGAGCTCCCTGAGCCGCAGCTTGGTTGACTCTTCCTGGATGTTCCAGTGCTCCTCGGCGTCGTGCAACGTTGCAAGGATCCGTCGCATGGTTCTCTCCAGCTTCGTCAGCTCTTCCAGATCCATGGGCACCAATGGCGATGAAGAGGGCGATATGGAGGACGCCGTGAACGCCCGGAGGAAGACGAAGACCTTCTCCCATGCCGTCCCGACGGAGCGAGACGCAAACACCCCCGACATCCTGTTCTATGTCGGTTCTGCTCCGGCGAGCGGCTTGAACAAAAGACGCGAGGGGAAAGGGTGAGGAGGCTTGCTTCCTTTCAAGCACGACTGGACAATGATGGTTTAATGGCAGTACAGCTTCGCATGGTGGGCCCGAAGTGAAGGCATAGGAGGAAGCTATAGCTAGCAAAGACCCCCAAAATTCCAAAAAGGTCGCCAAAATAATAATAAAAAAAAAAGACCCCCAGAAAACGACCCGGCCGTACGACTTATCCGCTGCTAATCCACCGGTTGGATGCTGCTTCCCCTGCTCACGACTTGCTCATTTTGATCCTTTGATTGCTGATCGTACAACCCGGTGGTATGTAGGAGTAGTGTATAGCATCATTAAAAAAAATCGACATGGCGTAGGTCATTGATGCCGTGTCTACTGCTGTACTCCGTTAGTACGTTCCAAACAAAAGCTCTCGCCTAGTCAAGTCAGTGCTATTCACCGATAGTGTCCCCAGACGTTCAAATCAATATAGATATTTTCCTGGGCCCATGTCCTTTCAGTTTGGCTAGACCTCGTGTAGGTGATTAACTTAATATTTGGCTTAAAGAAAGGCATCTTCGTTAGGCCTCTTGGCATGAATTCTCAAAGGAACAACATTTTTTTTTACAAAATGTTGCGGGACTGAAATTAGACTTCTATGTAAGAAGCATTTTTTAAAGTGACTAAATAAAGGCCACTTGTCTAGGCCTCTTGGTTTAGTTATTCTGTAAGAAGCATTTTTTAAAGTGTTTGACAAAATAACTTCTCTTATGAAACCAATGCAAAAATGGATGAATAAGTCATAAGAAGCTACATTTACAGCTTGGTGCCACCATATTAGTACCACTATCGTAATATGGTGGCACAAATCTGTGAAGTCACGTGGTACCTTAAGTCGTCGTAGGAAAAGAAGTATAATGGGTCAAGAGCATGAATCGCCCACCTCTTACAGAATACAGGAGAATGAAAAATACCAACAAGATGGAGTCATGCAAAGCGAAAATATTATTTCTTATTTTTCCATTAAATAATCAGTTCCTCCAATTGGCTTCGGAGTGAATCAGGTACTTGAAATTCCGGAGCTGCACGAACATTTAGTGTCTTGAGAGAAGTGAGGCTGCCAAGTTCCTTGCAGTATTGTAAATTAATGGCGTTTAACTCGAGCTGTCTAAGTGAAGGCAGGCTTTTAGGGTCAAAATGGATAGATATCAAAGTATTAGAACAAATTGCTAGGCGTTCGAGCGACAAGTGGGAATGCACCAATCTGTATAGTATCTCTTCTTTAAATGGAGCATTCAGACGCAAGCAGGTTAGCGAGGGGAAGTGACCAATTGTATCCAGGCATGGACATATGGACAGTTCGAGTGACCAGAGTGACGGGAGAGTCGGGACTTCCTTCAAGCTCGCACATGTCGAGATGATTAGTTCACGCAGAGTAGCTGAGGCTGGAATTGCTGAAAGGCTTCTGCAGTCATGCAGGCGTAAATCGCGCAAAGATGCAAAGGTCATGAATGATGGAAGATACCTCAATTCAAAGTCATTGAATAACATAAGGAGTTCCAAACGTGGAAAGTCGCCATCCTCAGCACCGGACCACTCTTGCAATCGATACATGTCATCAAGGCTCAACCGCAATAATGAGGGGAATCCTTTGACACTTGGATCAAGGCTGCAAAACTCCCGGCCAATGTGCTCTACATGCTTCATACCGGATATCTCAAGGGACCTTAGGACAGGTAGTTCATCGACTGTTGGAACGTGTGGAAAATGGCAGTTGTGCAATACCAAGTTGGTTAACATGGAAAACGAAGTACTACCCAGCCAACTAGGATATTTCTCGCAATCAAAATTTCTCAAATTCAGTACTTTAAGGCTTCCATGATGCGGGCGTAGGCTCTCAAGTAGTTGGGCACTAGATACTGTAGAAATAACTTGATTGTCAGATACTGTGTGCAGTCCACAACTTTCCCATTTCTTGAAGTCGAACTGAAGTATCTCCAGATTCATTTTAGATTGTAAATGAGCTTCATTTACGTCTTCGATGCTCGCATTGCACAGTCCATTTATGCACAACTCCCTTATTTTGCTCATACCCCTGAGCTCCCTTATGTTAAAGAAGCAACTACATCTGGTAAGATGTAAATCAGGCAAGGTCTGCACATTAACCAGGCGCCCAATGCCGGCTATCTTAAGTGCTTTAATGCCTAGAGTCCGTAAATTATATAGCCAGTAAATAGAATCAGGGATTGCATCTCGGTACCCGATAAGTGAGAGAGGGCGTAGTAGTTTCATGCCACCCATGAAGTCAAGTAGTACCTTTGCAAGACTATCCTGCATGAGGTATATTATACGAAGCTTCATACAGTTCATAAACAACGCTTCTGGATTCCCGATATAAGAGTTGTCTGTCATCGTTGTGATTACTCTGAGAGATTGTGAAGCATTTGATATATAAGTACTACTCCTCTTCCCACCGGACAGAATGGACATGTACCGTGCATCCCGTGGAATTTGAATTACTGGCTTATCTCCCTCAAGTCTGAAGAACTCATCCCCAGCAAGAAAGCATGCAAGGTCATGGACAAGATCATGCATGACCCTCTGTCCGTCAACATAATTTTGAAGCAATGAACGCTGGACTAGTTCATTGAAATACATATTTCCAATTTCATCCTTGTTATCACTTCCATCACAATTAAGTAAATCAAGTAATTTCCACAGTGAAATCACCCTGTTCTCATCAAGGTAAATATCCTTTGAATATAAAGAAAGGGAGACAAAACAAAGTTTCAAGTGCAGGGGCATGCACTTGTAGCTCAACTCCAAGGCTGGCAAAACCTCGTTCTGTGATTGTTTTAGGTCCCATAGATCACTTTCTAAGACGTATCTCCATTTCCTTTCATCAGTTTCATAGCGCAGTATGCTCCCTAGAGTCTTGATTGCCAGCGGTAACCCCTTACACTTTTCAGTAATGCTTCTGCCAATGTTTATAAAGTTCACTGGAGTGACAACTCCTTTATCAACAAATGCTGCTTGCTTGAACAATGACCAGCTTTCATCAGGACTTAAGTAATTTAGGCTATAGGGCGCGTTCGGAGCGGCCTTTTTAGAGGCCTTTAGAGGCCCGGTAGCCTCTAATTCACCGAACGGGCCTCTAAAGTTTAGAGGCCCCGACGCGTCGTCTGCAGGGCAACCCTATTATTCACTACTCCCGTCGGACGCGAAACCTTATCCGCTCGCGTCGCCTCCTCTCGCCCACCGCTCGCGTCCGGCTCCCGTCGCCTTCCCCTCGCGTCCGCAGCAAGCCGCCGCCGCCGCCGCGGAGCACGTCCTGGCGTCAACCAAGCAGCGTCGCGCCCCTCGCCGACCTCCTTGGCTGCTGCGGCTCCAGCTGGCTGGTGCGAAGCGGCGCCGGTCGCGTCCGTCGACAAGCGGTCGCCGGCGCCGAAGCCGGATCTTGAGCTCCGCCGTTCCCGTCTCGGCGGCGCCCGAGGACGTGAAGAGCAGCTCCTCCTCCAACATGGATGGATTCGGTGCATCCGACTTGGGAGGTGACGGGACCCGGGACTTGTTCCCTAACCCGGATCCGTTCTCCCACACGCAGGCGGTACTTGGCGACGACGGCAACCCGGTGCAGCCCGGCAACATCGGAGGTTGCCGCATCGATCTCGGCCGCCTCGACCTCAACTCTGATGTCTTCCCTCCCCCCGGCGGCTTCGACGGCATTCAAGATTTGTGCGGCCCGTATGCAATGGGCGGCGGCTCCAGTAGTGGGTACGGCGGTCCTGGAGGTCATGCCTTTGGTGGTCCTAGTGCTCCTGCCATTGGACCACAGGTTGGGCCACTTGGATTGGGCTATGGAGGCGGTGTAGGTGGTGAAGGAGGCGGTGTTCATGGTGGCCTTCATGCTGCCCGGCGCCGTGGAAGTGGTGGTGCTCGTGCTGTTGCTGCTCGTCGTGGTGGTGGCCCTGCTGGCGGTTCTGTCCGTGGGCGTGTTGCCGGTCGGGTTGGTCCTCCTGCACGCGGCCGTGGTGGTCGTGCCCGTGGTCGCGGTGCTGGTCTGCTCCGAGGCGTCCCGGAGTACGAAGAGGAGCCCGACGACTTCGACAGTGCAGAAGATGACGACTTCGTTCTCCCATGGTGGACCGATCGGGTATGAATCCATACTATCCCTTCCACTATCTTTTAGGCGCCTTGAACTTCAGTAGATTAGCGTGTCTTCGGTTTATTCATTCATGCATGCCACACTTTAGGAATGCCCTAGGAGTCATTGGGATGATGAGAAAACAGAGATTTTGCTGGATATTGTCCTTGAGGCAAAGGACCTTGGGCTGTTCGTGAAGGGCTCTATGAAGCCCCGTGGATATGCTTACCTGAAAGTTAAATTTTATGAGAGGACCCATATCAAGCAGCGTACGCAACAGTTCAGAAATAGGCTGGGCCAATTGAAAGTGATGCTGTGGATCTGTCAAAGACTGCAAAATAAGACTGGTCGGGGTGCACTGCCCAATGGTTGGCCGAAGGCAAGCAGAAAATGGTGGCGGACTACCCTGCAGGTACTCATAGTAACATAGCCAATTGGACTGATACTGGTGCTCTAATTGGTTGCGATGCTCATAATTACATTGCCAATTGTAGGGTAAAAATAATGCTGAGTTGAGAAACTTGATGTATCGTGGACCACCATACTATGAGAAGTTGAAGCAGGCTTTCGCGGGTGCTGTAGTGGATGGTGCAAGTGCATATTATGCTGGAGACGAATCAGGAGACGACGGAGAATCAGATGACGCAGAAGAAGAAGAAGATGACGAAGAAGAACAAGCAGAACCAGAAGAACAAGAGGACGAAGATTATGTTCCTCCTGCAGGCTTTGCGGTTCGTTCGCCTCAAGGTTCGCCATATGGTTGCAGCCCACCAACATCTGGGAGCCGGAAGAGGGGAAGCAGTACAAATACTACAGGAGCCAGCCCATCGAAGAGGAGTACCAGGAGCCCAATGGTTCAGGCTGTCACCAAAATGACGGATACGCAGGACAAGCAGCAGCAAGCAAAGTTGGAATTCTTGAGGGAACAGAATCAGGAACAAATGGCTTTCATGAGGGAACAAGCTCAACTGCACATGGAAATGGAAAGAAAAAAAATTGAAATGAGGGGTGAGCTTGAGATACAAAGAGAACAAAGACATGCACAGAAGGAGGCCGACCAATTGGCGACATTGAACAGGATGCGTGAAATTGCCATTGCCGACGGATGGGACACGGGCAGCCTTGAATACCTGGCCCTGTCGTATATGTATTATGAGGACGGCCCACGCACTATGTGGTTGGGCTGCACAACACCTGAGGCCCGCCTAAAATTCATCCGTGGTTACATTAAGCTCAATAAGTTTGACTAGTTCCTAAGTTGTATGTGTGCTGTTTCTTGTCTTAGAGTTGGAACAATGCCTAGAGTTGTAATAAGTGTTTGAGTGCGGATTGTTGATTTGTGAGTTCTGAACTTTTCATGCGGATTGTTGCTTTCTGAGTTGTGAACTTGTAAAGCGGATTGTATGTTTGCATTGGACATGTGTAGTTTGCTTTCTGAGTTTTATGTTTGCTTTATGTGTTGTCAACTTTCTGTACCTTGCATTCATGCCTTCATTTGTACACATGTTGGACATCTTTACCTTGGACATTTGTAGTTTGCTTCATTTTTTCTATGTCATGTATGCTGATCCAATCTTTTTTTCTTCCAGGGTCCGATCTCTACCCTCATGGCATGGAAGCAAAGGCAGCAGCAGTGGATACACATGTTGGACGATGATGAAGAAGAATTGAATGGCCGGCTGCCTCTACTCCTATATGGTATGCAATATGACCAACAACACTATAATAAGACACCACGACCCAGGGGTGCTGATAGTGGCCTCGACTTTGTCATGAGAAATAGTTCATCAGAATATTTTTGTCGCACCAACTTCAGAATGACTCCCCATATGTTTAATGAATTGCATACCATGTTAGTTGAGTCGTATGGGCTTCAGTCAAGCAACAAATGTTCTAGCATTGAAGGATTAGGTATGTTTCTATGGATAGTTGCAAGTCCGCAACCATATCGGAAAGTAGAGACTATTTTTGGGAGATCTCTAGATACTGTGCACCGTATATTTTACAAGGTCTTAAACAGTGTTGTGAAGCTGTCACGCGACATAATTAAACCATTGGACACTGCATACACAACCATTCACCCAACGCTGCAACAGGATAGGTTCAAGGGCTTGTTCAACAATTGCATTGGGGCAATTGATGGTACACATGTACCTGTGACAGTTCCAACAGATAAGGTTGTGCAGTACATTAACCGGAAGGGTTGGACTTCACAAAATGTCATGGCTGTGGTGGACTTTGACTTGAGATACACCTTTGTGCTTGCTGGATGGCCTGGTTCAGTTCATGACATGAGAGTGTTCAATGATGCTGTCGACGGTAGATATGCTCACAGATTTCATCATCCACCCTCGGGTATGCAAACCTATAAGCTTTTCCTTCAATGTTGCGCAATCATAATTAATCTGCCGTTTACGAGTGAAAGTCATGAATTGCTTATGTCGTCATATTTGTTTTTGCTATGCAGGTAAGTACTATTTAGTGGACTCCGGGTACCCAAATAAACCGGGCTATTTGGCACCGTACAAGGGAACAAAGTATCACCTCGAAGAATATAGGCGCAGTCGCAGGCCAAGAGGTATCAAAGAAACTTTCAACTATACTCATTCTTCACTTAGGAATCATGTAGAAAGGGCATTTGGAATTGCGAAGAATAGGTGGAGGATTTTGAGGGACGTGCCAACTTATCCGATTAAAACACAAAGCAAAATTATTGTGGCTTGCTTCGGACTTCACAATTTCCTCATCGACCATGGCTATGAAGATTCAGATGATGATGAGGACTTGGGCGAGGCGGGCGACTTTGGGGTCAATGACACGGAAGAAGCAGCTGCTGATGATGAAGAAGAAGATGATGACATTGTTGACATGAATGCATTCCGTGATGCGATTGCACATGCTCTCTACTACAATTCATAGGTAATATGCTCCATGTTGAATCCCGATCTCCAAGTCATGTTGTATGGTTATTTATGGTTTCGAAATGTTATGGTCCCTGTCAAATGTTATTGCTGCCTATATGTCGTTGTTTGCGAACAATGGTGATGGTCGGTTGTGATGGATGTACTGTTATGTTGTTTTTCGATAATATGTGTCAATGTGTATGTGATTGTCGGTTTTATGGTGTCTTTCCATTGGTAATGTGTAATTGTGTTTCAATGTATACATGTTTGCAAAGAGGTGTGCAATTGTGAAGGAAATGCCTCTAAAATTTAGAGGGTTCAAACGAACGCATCCTCTAAATTTTAGAGGTTTCAGATTTTAGAGGGTAGCATTGTCCCCTCTAAAATGGTACCCTCTAATTTGCACCGAACGCGCCCATAGAATGGCATTGTTTGCACCAATCTTGCCACCACCTTGCTTCGCGTGGTTACTATGATGTTACATCGCCTTGAAGCCAACAATGGTACGCAAAGCAACTCCCAGTAGTCTCGTCGCTCATTCCATACATCATCCAAAACAAGGAAAACACTTTTTTCCCTTACTTGGTCTACCAATGCCTCCTGCAGTGCAGAAGCTTGTATATGATGACACCAGCTCCCGGTTAGCGAAGTGATGATCTTTCGTGTAATGTTCTCCACGTCAAAATACTCTGACACGCAGACCCATGCCTGAAGGTCAAAAGATTGGCGCACCCGTAACTCATTGTACACTAGCTGCCCAAGCGTTGTTTTGCCTAATCCTCCCATACCAACAATGGCCAAAACAGACAGATTCACCAAACAGCTGTGTTCCACGGAATTGGACATCAACATTTTGATAACATTTTCCTTGTCATCATCTCTTCCCAGA
Organism: Eragrostis curvula; assembly: GCA_007726485.1. Taxonomy (NCBI): domain Eukaryota; kingdom Viridiplantae; phylum Streptophyta; class Magnoliopsida; order Poales; family Poaceae; genus Eragrostis; species Eragrostis curvula. The sequence goes on along the minus strand of CM017440.1, from coordinate 19,838,232 downwards.
ATTCTTGGGGCATATACAATGGAACTAGTCTGCCGCACACTGCGGATATCTGGAACAATTTTTCGCTTCCGGTCATTCTCAGACAAAGTAAAACTTTCAGAATAGGCTATGATCTCAGTGAACCTCTCAACAGCTTTCCTTGCTCTACGGGCCAATTCACCTGGAACTGGAGTCCAGCCAGGTTCAACGGAGTGGTCTTCAGCATGTACCTGTTTTCAAAAACAAAAAGAAAAGATTGGCTTATCTATCTTTTCTTATATTCCCTTCAGACACCTGGGCGCTAATAAACAAAGACTGCAACTGGGACATGTATAGAATGGTACCAAAGTAATCTGCGGTGCTGACACGGTACCACTCCAATGGTGAAAAAGCTCACTGGAATTAATTTGTTAATCTATGCGCGGTGGACCATTTACCTCTTGGCGCCTACGCTTGCCGCCGCCATCTTGAACAGCTGCAGATCGCTCGAAGGCATCTACCCTGCGACGATTCACCTCGTACTCGTACTCCTCGACCACTTCCTCAGTATCATACGCCAGATCCTTGAGCTCCTTGAGTCGCAGCTTGGCAGATTCCTCGCGGATGTTCCAGTGCTGCTCCGCGTCGTGCAGCATCGTGTAGATCCTGCCCATGGTCCCCTCCAGGATCCAAAGATCTTCGAGGTCCTGGCTCGTGCTCCCCGCCACCGTCGGAGCCGTTGACTTCGCCGGTAGCAAGGAGGAGAGATTATTCAATGCCCGTTTCACCGCCATAGCTGCAAATAATGCGGCCATCTCTCTCTCTCTCTCTCTCTCTCTCTTTCTATGCCAGAAAAGCCCGCTCGAAGATTTTTCTCGACTCTTCTTGAGGCAGGAGCCAGGACGACGAGGATTTTTGTCGCAAATTTTACATAAGAGCCCTTCGAAATTAATTTAATAATCTATTTTGTTTTTTCATTTCTAAGAAATGGATAGATACAATATAGCTCTTGAATATATATTGCTTCAGCACTTAAGTTTTATCTAGATCGTTGAATTAGGTTGAGTGCAGATCAATTACGTTATCTCTACTACTTAATAAATCTAAAGTGGGTCGTCAGTCTAAGATTTCAGCTTCAGTCATCTTCCATCCAAATTTATCTTGAATTCGAGTTGAATTCGAGTTTAACTCAAATATCCGCGTTGTTCTTATATAAAAGGGCAGCCGAATCAAACTCAAACATAAACATGCATTTGCTATAGCAGTAGTGTGTGTAGTTTTTTATTACACATTACAACTCAGACACTCACAACGCACATACACTCATCCCTATGAACACACATACGCAAACACTATTCCTATGAGCATCTTTGAAGATCGAGTCGATAAATCCTCCAGATTGACAAAGTCACCACTAGCGCCTTATTGTCGATGGCCACATCATCTATCGCTGAAAACACAAAGCCGTTAAGTTCTAAACAATTCGCTCCCACGGGGAGTCAAACCCAAGACCTCAGATGTGTTACTCGTGTGCCTTAACCGTTAGGCCAAGACCGCTTATCAGTATAAGTTGTTCATCGAGATTGAAAGTGTTGCATAGTTGCACTCAGCATTCCTTGATTCCCCCCATCCGTGTCTTTGTTTTCCTTTTTGTATTTTTTTTTGTCCCGTCGCTTAATGCCTATCACTATTCATTGGTCTAAAAATTATTTTTTTATGTTCAAAATTCACCAAATTTGTGAAGTTATTGTTTCACATGTGTAGAATATGATGATTGAAATTATACCAAGAATTGTGAACTAAAATTAAGCTTAAATGGGTAGTTTTTAGGCATTGTTTGGATTACTTAAATAATTAAAGTTTTGATAAATCCTTGGGATATTTACAAAAATGCTATTTTATTTCTAGAACAAGCTAAAAATATTATATTCATGAGACAAACATTTCAAGCGCTAGAATAAAGAAGTTACAATATCACTCCCCTAGCAACGAACTGGCAAAATGCTAGTATCAAATAAATATACAATAATGTTGAAAGCACCTTTTTTACATTTTAAAACTTTTTTATTTTTTTAATGTATATTGTTCAATAATTTTGTAAATTGTTGATCAGAATCCATGCACTTAGAGCAACTCTAACCAACCGAGTTGCAATCACTAGATTCACTGCATTATGATAGGGCTTTCCTAACACTTTCTACAATCGGCGAAGGCCCTGACACAAAATTTGACCGTAGGCGGCGTGGTGGCGGTGCCTATGGGTCGGGACTTAGCTGGGCGTTAGGACAACAGCTTCGACAATGGCGGCGGCTGCGGAGACAAGAAAATGGCCTAAGCATGCGGCCCAACGTGAGTGGCACTGCTGGGAAGGGCGGCGCTTGGTGGCTGCGGGCAACGAGGTGGTAGATTGAGCTGGACGGTTGGGCTGCAATGTGTAATTTCGAAAGTAGGGCTATTAGAGAATGGGGAAATTTTGGGGACGAAGGCCTGCGATGAAACTGAGTGGGAGAGAGAAAGAGAGATATGGCAGAGCGCGCGACCTTAGCGCGTCATGCCCACTTTAGCCAATCTGTAAATATTTTATGTTTGCGCCCAGCTGAAATCGTTGCCGACACTTTCAATCTTGATGAACAACTTATACCGACACATTATCAGTCATAGACCCTAAGCCAACTGTTTATATGTCGGATGGAGCAACACAACGCCGACACTTTGTTTGATGGCGAAATTCTACATATTCTTTCAGAACAGTTTGGGGTCAGAAAAAGATGAACATGGTGTAGTGTATTTATGGTTTGCTATTCTTCTTAATAGCAAATACCAAATCTAGATTTGCTACTAAATTTCACAACATACTCGACCGATCGATTTGCTAAAGCGTTCCCCAATATCCACTCACACATATTTTATCAATATCTAGGCACTTTAAATTAAATCATGTATTCTACGATAATATATTTCTAAAAGAAATATATCAACTGGTATAGGTGCGTTCAATGGTTAACTTTAAATATTTTTAGGAAAGTTGTAGTCATGTGTAGTCTAATGATAGGCACCTAGCAATTTAGGGCATCTTTGATAGGGTTGTGGTTGTGGGTTGTAGCTTTTCTGCAAAAATAGTTGCGCTGTCTGTCTCTACGGCTGTGTCTGAAACATTTGGCAAAACGTTTTCTTTTCTAATTTCTATTTATGTTTAAGGACAAATATGTAAAGAGGAGCACGCGGTAGGAAAAAAAATGGCCCGTGAAGTTATCATTTTGTGGCTTCCTCGTTCACATATTTTTTTTATATAGCTTCTTTTTTTTTAAAGAAAAAGCACCCACTTTAATTGAAAACCGTGTGAGCTGTTGAAAAACCACCGAAGAAACCGTGTACACTACCTTTTTGTTCTCCATTCACTCTTTCACGCACGAGAAAATAAGAAAACAAAACTAAAACACAATCGTTGCTCTTACCTCTACCATTTGGGGTAGCGGTGTAGGCCCTGGGAAATAGCAAAATATTGGGTTGAGTTGTGAGAGAGGTGGCCGTATGTGGTGTACAAGTCCCGTGAACTGAAGCTTCGTCAGGAATTTGACGACGGCCCACGCAGGTACTCGACGATGGTGCGGAGAGCTCGATCCAGCGGGAGTTGGCGCAAGTCTGATGCGGGGAAGGCTCGATAGCAAAGCAGGCAGGAGGAGTGCTAGGTGTGACAAAGCTCGCTACAGTTAGCAATCCTAATAGCAACTCGGTTGGCGCTTGAAAAATAAAGGTAGCAGACAAGAAAGCAATTTGTTGTAATTGCTCTTCCTTCTACTTCAGCATGTTAATTGTTGTAAGTAAATTGGATTTTCCCGAACGAGAAAAGTCTATTTTACTTCCCCAACAATTCACTTTGTCTGTTTTACCTTCTGAACAAAATCATGGCTCAACTTACTCCCTTAAAAATTCAAGTTGGTACAATATAGCCTCTTATTATGATTTGTATTTTTTCTTTCGTGATGTACACATTGAATTTGAAGCTTAAATTTTACATGATGATAGCTCACACAATAAACTATGTAAAAATAATTATAGCATATTTTTTTTGACATCATTTGTATGTATTTATTGTCAATTTCTATTAGACTATGTAAATAGCAGCCAAAGAATATGTTATAATTATTTTTACATGGGTTGTTGTGTTAATTATCATCAACCAAAATTTGAGCTTCAAATTCAATTTGTACACCGAGAAACAAAAAGGACATAAATCATGAGAGGGAGTATATTGCACCAACATGAATTGTTTGAGGAAGTAATTTAAACCATGATTTTGTTCAGGGGTAAATCAGACAAAGTGAATTGTTTGGGAGTAAAATGGACTTTTTCCGAAACTAATCGACCCCAAGATATTGACATCCCACATTCTTTGAAGTGTAGCCTAGTGGTTAAGTTGGTGCAGTGACTGGGAGTTGTCACATTCATTAATTCACATTAAAAGAAAAAAATAAGGAAACGAAAGATCACACATTGGGACTCGCGGGCTGGCCCATTTTGGTTATAGGCCTTCCTGGGCTGTCAATTTTAAACGCTCAGCAAACATTTTTTTTAACTCTCAAGTAATAATGAAAAAGCAAACATGGATTTAATGAATTTAATTGCTATCAAAAACTAAATAACCCTCAAGTAGGACTATTTGTTAGTTAGCTGAATTTTGTATGTGTTTCATTCAATTTTTCCTAACCAATAGATTGAGGACAGTAATCCCTTCGGTTATTTTGTTGCTATCGACTGAACTTGTTTTATTTGTATTTCAGTCAGGTTTCTTGGGTGGTATGTATCAAGCTTTAGTTTACTAACTTTTCATTACAACTCAGTCAACTTCTCTCACTCGTAAGACATATGGCTGACGTGTGTTGCTTTTTCGTTGTTGACTACATCAATAATATCACAATCCTAGCACCTCAAAAAATAATAACATAATCCAAAAGAGGCTAGCATACATGCTGTATCGTCATACATTTGCATTGCACCACTAGCTTAGGAAAATAACACAATAAATAAACACCAATGTATATATATGATTGCGGGAGGCACATAAAAGGGAATAGAAAAGAGAACACAACTCAACAGAAAAAAAACATAGATGGATCAGAAATTGAAATGAAAATATGAATCTAAGTTTTTGGAATTGAATTAATGTGAAATAAAATACCAAACATAGAATAAAAGAAAAAAATAATACCAACACTATGTTGTTATTTACACTTAAAATTAATAAGAAAAAGTTCCAACATCTCTACTACTTAAAAAGGCTGAAAGAGATCGTTGACTCAAATTTTCGTTTTTCGTCCTGCCAAGATCTCTCTTACTATATGCCTCTCTGACCTGCCAATTCGATTCTCGGCCGAACTCGAATTTAATTTGACTGAGTTCAATTCGATTTCGGATTCCTTGATTTTTGTGAGGTTTAGAGATTTCTTGATGGGGAACGAAGGTGAAGACGTTTTCGAATCCGTTTTGCTCATCCCGTGGCATTGGAGCGCTTTAATCTTGTGGAGCCGCGAGCTCCAGCCGCCTCTAATGGAGTTTGGGGTCTCGATTGCTTTTGGATGGAGGTGGAAGACAGCAGGAGGGCTAGGCTAGGCCGAGATTGGTAGCGACGCAAATGGGCCGTACTGACCATTTTGGGCCAGCAATGGTAGATAATGGGCAGGCGGGTGATCCACATCGACGCTCGCACGTCACCGAGCGCGAGCGGCAAGAGGCGCTGCGGTCCTTCGGCTCCGGTGAGGACAACACCGTTGGAAGATTGTTGACGCCGATGCAAAGGCAGGAGAAGAATCCAGGGACGATTATACACAGAATGGCTGAGCCTGTGCACGGCACCTTGCTAGCTAAGCTCACGTATAGCTTTGACTGACCTACTCCACCGGATGATGTATGAGGGCCTGCGCTGGCGGACGTCCCAGGCCTAGGTGCGACCTGCGTTGTGTTGGAATTGACCTCAGTCAATACCGTATTGGACCGAAAGGCCCACCTTAAGCCCAACTCGTCCCTGTTAGTTGCTTTGATCGGGAGGTAAATCTCAGGCCACGTTTGGGCCCGGCCTCATGCCTACAGCACTTATAAATATGAGGGAAAACCCCTGGTTAACCCTAATCTGTGATTAACTCACGAAATTAAGCCTAGGGTTCCTCGTAACCCTAATTCTACCGATCCCTAAGTTGCTGGAAGGTTCGGAAGCCGGTGTTCCTGTTCTACATCGACTTGCTGCCGTTCTTCAACCTCTACAACATCTACAGCGCCAATCTATGGCGAATCTAAGTCCAGGTAAATCAATTCAGTGATTAGATTTAAGTTTCTATGTGTGATCTAATGACTGACTAGTTGAACCTGTTGAGTTAGTAATATTTAGTCCTAACAATTGGTATCAGTCGCCTTAAACTAGTCTGTTAGATCCCCTAGTTTAAGTTTAGTTCCCTTTAAGTGCTAGATTGCATCATGATTAGTCCTAAGTTCTTGATCTAGCACCGTACAGAGGTGTTTTATCTTGTTTAGTTTCAATAATTAGTCAAGTTTTAGTCAGTTTTTTTTTCAGTTAAAGTTTTCGATGATCTAGCATACTGATTAAGATCAGTTCAGTTTTTACGTCTAGATGCATCGGTTTTAATGTTTCAATTAAGATTCATGCTCATGATTAGTTGAGTTTCAGTTAATGCAGTAAGATTAGCATTAGATCAGTAAGGTAATTAGCCTTTTTTGTTCAAGTTCTACGGCAAAAGTGCAGCTAGGTTTGGGCTCTTGATCTGTTAGCATGCAATTAGCTAAGTCATTAGACTAGATCATGAGTTTGTTCTACTGGTTCTTGCTCTTGCATCACACACGCATTGCTAATTCTAACCCTAACCCTAAGCTAACCCTAAGTCAGATGAGACTCACCTCTCAGTTGTCGCCTTTTCGCGCCGTGCACTCAGATGTCGCACGCGCGCACGGCGGCGTCCTCCTCTCCCTAGACGCCGACGAGGTCCGCACGGCATCAGTGAGCCATGCGCGCCCCTCGACGGCATCAGATCCGGCCACGCAGCATCAGTGCGACGCGCGGGCGCTGGCACGCGCACGGCATCCCGCCATTGCCGTCGTCACCGCGCCGCCCCGGGTCGTCCCCGCCGTGCATATGCCAAGCCGGAATGAGGACAAGCCCGCGCGGCATCAGCCCCGCTGCGCGGGAGCCCGCATGCGCACGACGTCTCGTCGTTGCCATACCGGGTCGCCGGAGCCGCGCATCAGATCCGCGCGCTCTCCACCTCCCCGTCATGCACCGGGGTCAGATCTGCGGGCACATGCGTGACGCCGGCGCCATAAGCTCAGTCGCCGCCGTCACCTTCCTCATCGGGCTAAGATCCACACGCGACGTCGCCGCCTTAAGGGCGCCGCGGCGGAGGAGCTCGACGGTGCCGCGCGCGATCTCTCGCACGCGTGCGCCGGCGAGCAGCTCCCCATGGCGCCGCGGCGGCTCACCGGCGTCGCCGTTCTCCGGCACCGGCTGCGGGGGAGCGGGAGCGAGTGAGGCGCGCGAGAGGAAGAGTGAGGAGAGTGAGGGAGAGCGGGTGAGGGAGGCGTTTTATGCCGAGCCCGTGCACCCGAGCCGTCCGATCTCCCTCATCGCGATCCGACGGCTCGCGCTCCAGCTCCTCTGGGCTGGGCCGGATGCGCCCCGCGCGGGCGTGCGCGTCAGGCCGCTTCGGCGGCCTGCTCGCTGGTTTTCGGGCCTCGGGCCCGAAGGCTTTTCAGGCTGGGCAGCGCGCGCGCCACTGGGCTGCCGCGCCAAAATTCGCGCAAGCGCGTTTCGCTGGGCTGGGCCGCGAGCACGGGTTTTCAGCTGGGCTGCGCACATTTTCTTTTGGGCCGCATGATTTTCAGTGAATATCTGTTAAGTTTTCAGCCAATTTCAGTCCTAAGCATTTTTGCCAATTTCAGTCCCAATTTAAGATAAGTTGTTACGGCATTTTGTTTAAGAGTTAAGTATTTCGCCAGAATATTTAAGCTAAACTCTCAAGAGTTTTTAGTAGCAATTTCAATTGCTAATTTTAAGCTTCCGCTGTCATTTTGAGCATATATATGCTCACCCAATATTAAGTTTCATTAAGGATATTAAGTTTTATTAGCTTTCATGAGCATAATAATTTAAATTTAAGATTAAATTTAGCTCTTAAGTTGAGCTACAAATTTTGGGAATTTTAACATGTACTATGTACATATTTTTATAAGTACCATTAATTCTTCTGTTTTATACAGAATCATGAGATTTAAGAGCTCCCCTTGATGATCAAAATAAGTATTTTCTCTGCGAAATGAACATTGTGGGGAAATCATTTTTTTTTTCATTAAGTTAATGCCCAGCATATATGATCTTTTCTCACCATGTTTAAGACATTATTTAAGATTGAATGAGATTATTAAGTTGCGAAAGTCTTATTATTTATTTATGTTTTTCGCTGAGATCATTAAGTTTGATCTATTAAGTTTGCCTATAAGTAAGTTTAATGCTGATTTTCCTTTTAAGTTAAATAAGTTTCGCTTGTTTTCCCCACCGGTGATGCAAGTTGTTACTTATTTTGCATGATTATAATCAGACCACCGTAGGGTTATTTTTCATGCTATTTTAGTGCATCTTATTGTACTAATTTTTAAGTTTTCACATTTAAGTCTATTCCTCTAAGTTTTTCCATCCATCATGCATTAAGATCAATAAAAATGCATAAGTTGCATTTGTCATGCGCATTTTAAGATCAAATAATGCATCTCTTGCGTTATTATTGCTATTTTATTAGCACACTAAGATATTTACTAAGTATCTTTATTTGGCTATGTCTTTTCAGATGAAAGCCACATGAAGAACATTAAACCCTCCAACGGCATTGACTTTCCTTTATGGAAAGAGAAGGTTCAAGACATTCTCAAGTCTCTGGAGCTTGATTATGTGCTTCATAAGGACAAGCCACTTCCTCCCTCTTCCGACATTGAGGAATATGATGAGAAGATGCATGAGTATCAATTCAAGTTGGAGAAATGGGAAAAGGACAATAAGTTTGCCAAAAGAATCATCAAGCGTTCGATCTCAGAAGGCATAAAGGGAGAATTTGATGATAATGAGGACACGACTGCTAGTGAACTCTTCTTTTTGATTGAATTAGAACATAAGAGAGTCAGCACAAGGTTCCTCTTCACAAGGCTAACCATCTTGCGATATGATGGATACAGTGGAATAGTAAAGCACATACGCAGCATGTATGACATTGCTTATGAACTTAGGTCATTTGGAATAGAACTCTCCGATTCATTTTTAGAGCATTGTGTTGAGACATCTTAAGTGAATCCATGAATCGGGGGAGTGATTCTTAGAATAAGTTAAAGTTTCATTGTCAGGAACTTTATTTTAAAATTAGTTAGTGGATTCAATAAGTTAGCTTGATGACATTCAATGTACTTTAGTGAAACCTTTTTGGTTCCATATATCATTGTTTTTATGAGTATACTTCTCTCTAAGTTGTGAAATTATCTCTTATATCCTCAGTTTTAAGTTATTATCTTAATTGCTTTTCTAGAAGCAAATTTCATAATGCTAATTATGAATCTCTTACACATGTGAGAATTAGATGAGATAAGTAAAGTGATGAGACCTTGTCGAATATGTGGCACACTCACGTTTAGACCACAAATTCGGGGGGAGAATGGCGTGTCTCATCAATTTTAAAGATACTCCAGAAAATAATGCCAATTAAGAATTGCTCTTATCAATTAAGAATTAAATTTATAAATTCTCTCCATGTCATTTTGTCGTTCATAAGATTTAAGGACAAAATTAAGCATAAGATTTTAAGCATAATATAAGTTTTAAGTATGATATACTCGCTATATCTTCGCTATATCTTATTGCTTAAAATTAAGAACAAGTTCAAGAGCAACTTTATCATGCAAGACATGATTATTAAGACTACCATTGTGATGGGAGTTTAAACACTCCACAAAGACCAATTGTCTCACTAAGTGTGGTTTTATCCTATATTCTGGCCACCGCTGTTTACGGGATAATTCTCACAGATTGTGTTGTGTCACCCATTTTCTGGCCACCGCTGTTGTGGGTTGTTGCAATGGAATCAGAGACGATTGAAGTATGATTGTGTTCATGATACTGGCCACCGCTGTTTTGTGGACATTTAATCATAGCTTTGCTGCTCTAGTTCATTATCTAGCCACCGCTGGTGTGGTCTAGTGGTGGCAAAGCAAGCTGATCAGTGGTATAATAAATGTCGTGCCAAGATAAGTTAAAGAGCTATCATTGTAAATTTATTTTAGATAAGCTTATGGGCCGACACATTTAATATTCTGATTATTCGGAATGCAATGAAAGCTCATATGGAAGGAAATGGGGGAGAAGAAATCTTATTGAGATGTAGGATAAGTTTCCTCTATATCGATGATTTAAGATGAGATGTATATATATATACATACATATATGATTTTCTCATATCGTGCCATAAGTGTTTCTCCATTCTTTTCTAACTCTGTTGAGGATCTACATTAGCAGTTCTTCAATAACAGAGACTCGTAAGATTTTAATAATAAGTTAAGTTTTTGGCACAAAAGTGAAAGCCTCAGTTATTTCTAAGATTATGTAAAAGAGGTCATAAAAGGGTCTATGAATTTTGAACATAAGTATAGTTCATCTCATAGCAATTTTCTGATGAAGTCAAGACAGCAGACTGTAATGGGTCTGCAGATTGTTGAAGAAGTGATTCCAAAGGAAAATAAGATGCTTAGTTTATAACTCACTATGAGTTTGTACATATCATGGGCAACCGTGATTTATTTTATAAGGTTAAGGTGGATTAATTAAGATCCTGATACTCTGAGGAAATTATTTTCTCCGTAAGTTGAAAGAAATAAGCATGCATTCCAATAAAGGAGAAATGATTTTATCATATCATAAGACACATCTAGTGATACTTTTCCTAAGTTCTGGGGGAGTATGACACTTTGATGGGACCAAAGTGAGTATTGGGATCGTCACTCAAGCACAAAAGTTAAGAGAGGCTTTGAAGTGACAATATGTGAATGCAAATATAATTATGCCTGTAAGTTTTGCGTGATATAGCAAATTCTATCATAAGAATAAGGTTAAGAATAAGATAAATAGGAAGACGTTCCTAAGGCTTCAGATTGAAGCTACATGCTAAGATCTATAAGACATTGACTTAGCATTACAAGCCGGAATGCTTGACAAAATTTTGTTAGTCTTAGTCCAGGGGAGGTCCACTGGAAAAGGGTGTTTAAAGTTAAAGGCACCAAATAACATGCTTATTTAATTAAGTACTATTCAGATAATGTTTTGTGAGGGTGTATGGATGTAAATGTGCACAATTAAGTTTTATGTCCTTCACTCTTACAGATATGAGCGATTCTGCAGAAAGCTCTAAAACAATATTAGCATTATTTATGTTGATTTTGTATGGCATGTTTCAGACAGGCATATAAAATATATTCCGGTATTATTAAGTCTACATTGATAGGACTCAATGTTACTGTATTTGATTACAGAATTCCTTCAAGTAATGACATATAGTTGATGGTGTCAAGCCCATTGACAACTATATTGTTGTGTTATGAAAGAAGGGTCCCAGGATCAAGTCATTTTAATGCTTTAAATAAATAGCTAGCAACATGACTAATTGAGGGTGTTATCGCCTATTCTATTTCGCGAAATTAGTATGGATTTGGTGATTAAACCTGAAATATGATTCTGGATGAGGCCGAATAAACAAACTCCCAATTAAGATTAATAAGTGTTCTATCAAGATACTGTATCAGACTTTGGTTAATTATGTCCCGGGACACCTGTTTTGCTTCCGGTGACTGATTCGTCAGGTTTTGTTATGGTATTGAGTGTGAATATAATGTGAACATAAGCTTAAAGTTTAAGATTAAGATTGTTCAATTAAGTGGGAGATTATTGATCTATGTATATCCACCTGTACGTGATCGATAATATGAATAGTATAAAGAATAAAGTATTGACCTTCGGTAAATGGGGAGAATGTTGGAATTGACCTCAGTCAATACCGTATTGGACCGAAAGGCCCACCTTAAGTCCAACTCACCCCTGTTAGTTGCCTTGATCGGGAGGCAAATCTCAGGCCACGTTTGGGCCCGGCCCCATGCCTACAGCATTTATAAATATGAGGGGAAACCCCTGGTTAACCCTAATCTGTGATTAACTCACGAAATTAAGCCTAGAGTTCCTCGTAACCCTAATTCTACCGATCCCTAAGGTGCTGGAAGGTTCGGAAGCCGTTGTTCCTGTTCTACATCGACTTGCTGCCGTTCTTCAACCTCTACAACATCTACAGTGCCAATCTATGGCGAATCTAAGTCCAGGTAAATCAATTCAGTGATTAGATTTAAGTTTCTAGGTGTGATCTAATGACTGACTAGTTGAACCTGTTGAGTTAGTAATATTTAGTCCTAACACGTTGCTTCTGCCGTGACCTCCATCGCTGCTTCGGGCCTTTGCTAAACTTCTCCACCGCCTGCCTGTTGCAATCACGCTCCTTGCCTTTCCATGATGTGAGGGTTGCCATTTTGCACGTAAAAATGGCATTAACTCAATGCCAGTAACGATCGATCTTTCATGATGGTGCAAGCACATGATTACCAACTGATCCTGTTAAGGTTGGTTTGCCTTCCTGACCTTTGATTGCGTGATCATGGGTGTATGCAGGTCTGAAGAGATGCTCGCTTTGAACTTGCCTTTCACATGAAACAGCAGTAGTATTTGTGTGAAGAACTAGACGCAACTAATAATACTCTGCTCTGGAAAGGAAAGAAGGCTCTCTGGTCTTTTTAGACTCCAGCGGCAAGGAGAAATTCGACAAAACGTTTGTTCTTCTCTGTTTTGGTCAATTTGATTTCAGAAGTTTTTAGTACTCAGATCAATTTTTTCTTAATAAATATTATATGCAAAGCAATGCATGCTTAATCCGTTCAGTATCTTTCGTGCAAATTTATCTTCCCGTTGCAACGCACGGGCAAATTGCTAGTCAAAAATAAACATGTCAAATATTCTATTTTATGATTTGGATCTGTTACCTCGATCAAATCACATTTGTTGAATTATGATTCACAAATTGTTAGATGAAGTGATTTACTAGTTGAATTAGAATAAAAAACACAAATCCAAATTATGATGAATAATTTATCTATAAAATAAAATTAGTAGAAAGAAATAGAAAAAGCAAAGCACATGAACTGGGCCGAAATCAGATCTGGAAGTGTAAACTGCCCCTCTTAGGCAAAAGGAAAACCAACCAGTGGTGACAGAAATAGCCCATCGTTGCTTGCGTCGACGACCAAAACTTTGACTGAAACAATAAACTTTGAGTACTGTGCATTGCCATATCATGGAGTCAACCCCCCTCAAAAAAATATATCATGGAGTCAACCGGACACGTGAATGTCCATTAAGCGCGCTCTCGAAATCTACAGCATTCGACACATAATGCCAGTTTCATTAAATCTCCCCATTAAATCCCTCAACGAACGAGGATAACCAGTTGGATCATACAGTATTAGCTTGCCTCGCTTTCACATCCTCGCTTCCGGCCGGTTCCTGTCGATCGGCGGGAGACGACGTCCGTCGCGCGCCATGGACGGGTTCGTCCTGAGCTCGGCGCAGGGCGCGGTGGACTCGCTGCTGGGCCGCCTCGCGACGGCGCTCACTGACGAGGCGCAGCTGCTGCGTGGCATCCGCGGCGACGTGCGCTTCATCAGGGACGAGATGGACAGCATGAACGGCCTGCTCCTCCACCTCGCGGGGCTCGACGACGACGACGCCGGCCACGGTCAAGGCCACCACCACGTCCGCGCGTGGATGCGGCAGGTCAGGGACCTCGCCAACGACTCCCAGGCCTGCGTCAACCGCTACGTCCGCCACGTGAGCGTCGGCGCCCGCCACCGTCGCCGGAGCGGCCCGCTCGGCCGCGTCCGCCGCGCTCACCGCCTTCTGTGGACGCTGCGTGCTCGCCGCCGCATCGCCGTGGAGATACGGGAGCTCAAGGACCGAGCCCGCGAGGTGGGCGAGCGGCGGAAGCGGTACGGCATCACCGTGCCGCTGCTGCTCGCCGCCGCCGGGCGGTCACGCTCCCGCCCGGCGCCGCCAACGGGATCGACGACGACGCCCGGAGGCTGGCGCTGGAGGACCGTGAAGGGCCCGTCGTCTCCGGTGACGACGTGCGGAAGCTGACCAGGTGGCTGACGGAGGACGCGTTCGACAACGGCCGGCTCAAGCTCGTCCCCGTCGTCGGCCCGACGGGCATGGGCAAGAGCGTCCTCGCGTGGCAGGCGTACGTATTGGCACGCCGCCGTGGCGGCCAGGTTCGACTGCCGAGCCTGGTGCAACGTCAGCGCGGCGACCGGTTCAGCAAGCCGTGGCCCAACATCACGGCACACCTCCTCGGCAACCTCAAGAAGCGTGACGGTGTAGGCGTGCAGCGGTGGGATGACAACGATGAAGCTGAGCGAGCTCATGGCGAACCTCAAGGGCAGGAGGTTCTCGCGGGCTAGACGAGCCGCGGACGCTGGCAGCGATGGAGGGCACCCTGCAACTTGCTGCAATGGTGCCCCTACAACGCCGGCAATGCACGCAGAACGAGCCCTTAGTCCTGAACTACGACACCTACATCGTCTTGCACCGCAAGAACCAGCTATCCGTCGTCGACGCCTTCATGGGCAGAGCTATATGGCCATGGCTCCCGACATTCCTTACGGCAGCATGACAGTGGTTCTGAGGAAGATCCTCTCCAGGTTCTCCACGGACCGCTTCTACATGAAGATGCTGCTCCATCTGCTGTATGTGAATCCAGGCCGGACCATGCAGGAGCTTCAGGGGCTGTCAACCAGGCTAGCCGATGAGGAGCCACTGACCAATGCCAAGCAGATGTTCATGTTCAGCTACGACGACTTGCCCAGCCACTACAAGAGCTGCTTGCTGTACCTGACTATCTTCCCTCAGGGCTGCAGCATCAGGAGGAAGACCTTAATCCGGCGATGGGCCGTCGAAGGTCTGGTCGGTAAAACAGAAGGCCTGACCGCGCTTGAAGGTGCTGACCGTTGCTTTGATGCGCTTCTTGATCGTGGGTTTATCGCTCCCGTGGACATTGGGGCAGCGGGCAAGGTCAAGAGCTGCAGGCTAGATGCTTCAGTACATGATTTCATTACCTGGATTGCACGGTATGACAACTTTGTGGACACCAACCTGCCATCCTCCTTGGCTCCACACCTTTCCATCCGCCATGGCATTGATCCGCAACAAGTCTTAAAGAAACGACATGCCTCCAACTGCAAGATTTTGCGGAGACTCTGCTGCTGTTACTCTGCAAAGAAAGTACATGGCAGTTGTGACAGCATTTGTAAAGTTGCTGGAGTGCTTGCCATCATCCCCACGGTTAGAGCTGGTCAAGGTGCTGGACCTAGAAGGATGCCAGAACTTGAAGACGAGCCACTTAAAGATCATCAGCGACCAGATATATCAGCTCAAGTACTTGTGCCTTAGGAGAACTAATGTTACCCGATTGCCCAAGGATATAAACAAGCTCCATTATTTGGAGACGCTCGACATCCGAGAAACCAAGGTGCGGGATATCAGCACAAAACCTCTCATGCTTCAAATGCTCAAACACTTGCTTGCTGGTCCGAAAGAAGACATCACCAAGTCAAACGAATCCTTTTCAACTGTTTACATTCCTCAATGCGTCGAGATCATGGGAAATCTGCAGATACTATGCCATGTTGAAGTCTCCCATAACTCTGAGCTGGACGAGATAAGCCAGCTACAGCAGCTCAGAAAGCTAGGTGTGGTTCTCAGGGGCAAGGATGTCGATCTCAAGCATTTACTTCGGACAATCAATGAGTTGAGCAGCTGCCTTCGCTCTCTGTCCATCAGAATCAAGGAACCATCTATACAGACTTCTGAGATGCATGTGGCAGATCCCTTGTTCAAGCGCCCACCAAAGTTCCTTGAGAGCCTCAGCATTTGTGGCCTGAGAAATGAACTTCCTTACTGGGTTGAAGAGTTGCATCAGCTTGCCAAGATAACCCTGAGCGAAACATTCTTGACGGAGAATGCTCTAAGGATGTTGGGCCAGCTGAAAGGTTTGCGTTGTCTTAGGCTCCGGCACAATTCTTTTGTGCCAAGCAGGCTTGCGTTCGAGGAGAATGAATTCAGAAATATCAAGTTTCTGGTCATTGAAAGGACCTATATTACCAACATATGCTTCAATCGCAAAGCAACACCAAAGCTTGAAAAGATTGTTTGGTCATTCTCTCAAGTACAGTCCATTTCTGGAATCGGTTATCTTGAAAGACTGAAACAGTTTGAACTCAATGGCATCAACATCCCATATAGCGTCAAAGAAGCTAACGCAGCATACCCAAACCATCATGTTTTCAAATATAATATGTCAAGTTAAGGCAAAGAAACAGGATGTGTTGATGTACTACTTTGATGCCACTGTATGCTTCAGTACTTCAGTTTTAGGACATGATCTAGACAGAAGCTTGATTTTGTGCACCATTTTGCCATTCTGGGTCGAGAAGTAAATTGACTCCCTATTTAAGCTTCAACTGTCAGATGGATCTCGATATAAGATCAGGTGATTGAAACTGATCTGATTTTCTGTTGCTTTCATTCACCTGAAAAAAAAAGGAAGCAAATAGATTGTTGACTGACCTGGTATATAAAGTTATTGCGATTTTTATTCTGAAAATGCCATGAATGTTCACCTTGACACCTTGTACGACAGTGCTTCCTTCAAATTCAGTGAAGTTCAGAGTCTTACAATTTTACATCTGATCGGCTCATTTGCTAATGTTAAGAAGTTCTACTCCAAGCAGCATATGCGGTCCAAAAGATGTTTCACTTCAGACATACCCGACCATTCCACTTCTTGGACAAATGTGCAGAGAACTTAAGTGCTCCCACTAAAATGAGCCAAATTGAGAACTCCGAACATGACAAAACAAAATAATCCATTTCTAGCCTTACACTTCACCACTCAGCAAGCATACGCCACACAGTTATCATTTCAGTCTATTTCTATGTTTTTTTTGAGCTAGCTGCCAGCCTACTAAGAAGGACATGGCCTATTTTTCAGTTGTATTGAAACATGTACATGAACACACACGGCACAGAAAAACAAAATAGAAGGCATTTTTGATAAACATCTTGAGATTCACATAAAACTCTGATGTAGCCTAAATTCATGAAAGCCATCGTTGCACATACAGTCAATCATCGTTTCCCCTTGCACAGATTAAAAAAAAAAGGTGAATAAAGAGGCATCGAGTTACCACAATGGGAAGTCCCCAAATATATTTGTATCCATGAGCCTCGGAATTTGATAATGGCCGAGAGAACCGTGCCGCACGCTGAATCTTATTAGTTTCTCTCAGAAGGAACAAGAGATTGGGAGCTTCAAACTTACCAAGCCAGTTGTTCGTCGGAAACTCCAGAACGCCGATGCTCGTCTTGCGGGTCGCATCAAATCCCCTCGCAAACCGGCGTCTTCTGCCGCCGGACCGGATTTGCTACCCGCAGTGGTGTCCGGGGGTGGCCGTGGTGCCCGGCGGCGGCGACCGGCGACAGCCCGTTGTTTGATATGAGCGGAGAGCGGAAGATGTCGGTGATCAGTTTGGGCCTTTGGGCTACACCACAGTTGGGCTTGTGCCTTTCTTTTTTCGGCCTGTCACTAGTACTGGACCATTTCAACGCACAGGTTTCTCCCCCTTTTTTTTGTTTTTGAGGTGAAGGTTTCTCCCATTTTTGTCAGAACAATCTGCATACAACAGTTTCGGGAGCCCGGGAATGTTTCTTGCTAGTTCGGGCTACCATGCTACCAAACGAAATAAGGCACAAAATACACATCCTTTTGCTAAAAAAAAAAATACACATCCTTTGCTAAAAAAAAAACAAAATACAATCCACAAATTGCAAAAATAAAATAAAATAGATGGACAGCCTATGACATGCAAATTTGAGACGCAACGGGAACTTGTGCAAGATGCAACAAAAAAGTGAGAGTACCGGTTGCCATTTCGACATGAATAATTGCAACCTTCATGATTTCATTTTTTTCCTATATATGCATCATGCACATGTTTTTGTTGCGCATAAAATTTTGAATGATGGCGAAGGATTACATGCTCTATCTATTTATATTTTTGTTGTAATTTTTGGATGCATATTTTGTGCAGTATTTCGCTTGGTAGCACATCCATCCATACCATTGGGAGTAGGGGTGGGCACAAAAACCGATACCCAAACACCGAAACTGAAAAAATCGAGACCGAGACCGAAAAGACCGGAATTTCGGTCTTCGGGTACTTGTTTGGGTACTAGACTTAGGTAACCGAATTTTATTGTTCAATTTCGGGTAGTACCCTTGGTACCCGAACTACCCAAACTATCCAAATTAGTATGACGATGTAGGATTTAGCACATAAACTCAAACCACGGTCACATAACATCCTTTGTTACTTATTCATCATATTCATGTTTCTCCTATCATATAATGGTAACTCATTATCAAGTTGATGGCATAGTGTATTTTAGGTATAATCAAGTTTATTTCATTTTTTCTCTGAAAATTAATGCTAATTTGGGTAGTTTGGGTATAATCGAAGACCGAACCGAAATTTAGGTACCCAAAGTTGTCGGGTACCCAAATTTTAGTTGTCATTTTGGGTAGCATTTCTAGATAACCGAAAATTGAAAAGACCGAAAAAACCAGACCGAAACATCGGGTATGACCGAATGCCCACCCCTAATTGGGAGGAGGTAGGGAAGAGAAGCGGCAGATTCAGCCACCGATGCATTTCCCTTTCTCTAGATCTTATTTGATTCATTAAGTGCGTTGATTTTCTCCTCGCTTGTGCTCATACGGGATAATGCAACCAACACCATCGATAAAGAGGTGGAGCCAAGAAATACCATGGCTAAAGAGGAGTTCCAATATACCCCACTCCCAACATATTTTGTTTAGTTTTCAGCGTGAGCAGGTTTTGGTGTGACTTTTTTACCCCTAAAGCCTCACGCAGCTACGGGGGTGTTCGTTTTCAGGGGTCTAAATTTTAGAGGGGTCACATCAAAGAGAATCTTGTTATTTAAAAGTATTAAATAAAGGTTAATTACAAAACTAACTGCAGAACCCCGGGTCTAATTCGCGAGATGAATCTAATGAGGGTAATTAAGCCGTGATTAGATGATGGTTACTGTAGCAAAACATAGACTAATTAGGCTCGTTAGATTCATCTTGAAATGAGCATTTCATCTGTCAAAAAGGTTTTGTCATTAAATTTTATTTAATGCTCCTAAATGACAAGATTCTCTTTCATTTTAGAGGTCTAAAATTTAGAGGGGTGGAAACGAACACCCCCGTATCTTCCTGTTTCCCCGACCCCGGACACGGTTCGCTCCTGAACGAAAGAGAAAAAAAAATGACCGGCGGGCTCCCAAGCCTAGGGGCGGCGGCGGCCGGCGAGCACTAGCCCGCAAGGGAGGCGGAGCTCACAGCTGCAGGCGGCGGAAGGACCTCGCGGCTCGGTGCCGCAGGGGAGCCGCAGGGGGCGGCAGAGCGCCTCGCAGTGCGGCGCCGCCGGCACCCGCGGCGGCCCAAGGGCTCGCACGAGCGGCAGCGCCAGGGAGGTCGAGCACGGGTACAACAGTGCCAGCGGCAGCGCCAGGGACGTCGAGGTCGCGCGCGGCAAGCTGGAGTCGACCTCAACCATGGCTGATTTCGAGTGAGTGCTGCTTGCCTCTTTCTATCTGAATGTGCAATGTATTTCGGGTAGGAATGCTTCAGAGACCCAGTTTATATGAGCATTTGGTTGATATGAGTTGCAATTGGAAATTTTTCTTGTAGGAATGCTTCAGAGACCCAATTTAGTATAAACCTTAGGGTTTCTAGTTATACAGCTATTTTAGATGATGGAAATAGGACTTCATTGGAGGGCAAAGATCATGTTTTAAATGTGTTGCATTTAGTAGCATTTTGAGCTTTTGTGGACTATTGGCATTGAACCATATTATTTGGCCATATGATGCAAACGCTGAAATGTGAACCTATGAATGATATTTTGGATGCTTGTAATTTACAAAATGGTCATGCTATTTATTTTTTTATTCTGCCATGACAAAGTAACAGCTAGCATGCTGTTCATGAATGAACCATGGTGAGGGGCAAAAGTGTCCATTGAATGTTATGTTTATGTTGAAAAAATAGAGAAAGAGAGGAGATGCCTTTATTAGTGGTGTATATTGGCTCCTCATGCTTATGCATAGTGTTGCTTGGATCCACACCCTTACGCATGGTATTGATTGAATTGACCCCAACTTTGTCGATGTTATTGACAAGTAGTGTACGTGCTGCGTAGGCAATATCAGCAGTAATGCATTAGATGTTTTGATGAAGAAATTATAGAGTAATATTTTAATTTGTAGTATAAATTACCTTTGGGTCATTATGATATGTACTTAAGCTGATTGTATGGATATGTACTTAAGTTTATACTGTTTCAAGGTGAATCCATGTAATGTGTTATTTTTCTTTGTTGTTATTCAACTTATTACCATGGTTACATAGCAGGCTTGCGGGGGGTTTTTTTTTTTTTGGGGGGGGGGGGGGGGGGTGAGTTGAATGCCAACGGAAGAAAAAAAAAAAAGAACACTATATCAATTTACCTTGAAAGAATAGAAGCTTTATTAGTACATATTCATGCAAGGCCAAGTTAGCTAAAACTGATTTGTTCAAGTGCATGAATATGGCTTATGCATCATGTTGCCATGAAAAAAATATGCAAATATAGCTAACTAAAGTCGATGCAATGATATGTAAGCTCTAATTACCATTATTTGTTCAGAGTTTTCAAGAACTACAAATATTATACCCTCAAATAATTGCAAATCCTGTAAGGACTTCATCAATGGACTTACATTAATGAAAGTGAATTGAGTGGGTTAATGATGCTCATATTGGTACTATTTTTACAACAATATCTAGAAGGGAGGTGGGCATGTGCAACAGAATTGTGTTATGAGGTACAATACCAAACCCCGAGTGACACATGGAGCGGTTTATGCATTTTTTTTCTTTACAAAATAACCAAATGTATTTTTTGTTGCTTTTAGCTTTTTTTTGGTGATTATTTGTTGGTAATTTGTTTTGACCCTATCAAAGTGTCCAATTTAATTAGACTAAGAAACTCCAGTCCATTTGAAAAATAATTGCATAAAGGAAAAAAAAATCTTGGACATTTGTAAATATATATCTTTAGAATATTCGTAAACTATGTTACGAGTCTGTGTGCACTGTAACCATAAACTAGATAAAGTTGTCTTAGGCGGCACCGGCGACCGTGACCACCTAGAATACGGCCGGCGCGGCATATAGTAACGTTTGTCCAGGGAAAAATAGCTGAAAACACGTGGCACGAAAAGCACGATCCGATCTATGCAAACTGACAGAGTCTGTGCAGAATCTGCGGCATACATAAGGACCGAACTTTCTTCACGGAAGGACTTACATAAGGACCGAACTTTCTTCACGGAAAGACCCAGAGGAAAAGACACCTCCTCCGTCTCCCTCCCTCTCCCTCGGTCCCTGCCTCTCTCTGCCTGCTCTCACCCTCCAGTTGCCCGACATGCGGCCGCCACGTCCACGCCGCCGGCCGCCGCCGCCGCTCTGCTTGCACGTTCTCCTCGTCTGCTTCACCATGGCGACAGCAACCACCGAGGCGTCGAGCACAGGAAGCAGAGGAGGAGAAGGCGCCGTCACAACAACCACGGTAAATAAACGCTCACCTTTTTCCTCCTTTCAGTTCGATTATACTGTGGATCAAGGATCGACCTATCACTGTTAGTCTGTTACTTAACCCTCGTCCTAGTAATCTGATCTGCGTCTCCCCAACGGCCAAGAAAGCCATGGCCATTTGAGTGCCGAATGCTGATCGTTCGGATAGCGAGTATGATTGCTCTAAATTCAGTACTATGACAAACGGTGTGAACTGGCACCTGCCTGCTTTATTATTGTTCAAGCATAGAATTCTGGCATCCGATTCAAATGTCGCGTTGTGAATGCCGCATACTTTTGATTTTTCGGAAACTGACAATGTCATGGTCAACATGAGTGGGGCCGTCGACGGGGACCATTTGTAGAATATACGTGCTAGGACCTAGCCCAGAATCTGTCCATTTTGTATGGCTTGAATAGTGTGCTCAAATTTCCATTTTCTTCTCTTTTCTTGACGTTGAGCATGTACTTTTTTTTTTGCAAGGGGTTGAGCATGTACTATGAAGTACATTTACTACATCTCATATACATTATGCAGTTTGGCGTGACCGACGAGTCATCCGCTATATATAGCACATCAACAAAAGTGTACTCGTATTATGATTTGTTTTAGAATTGGGCACATTAATTAAAAAAAATTGAGAGCATGTTGAAAATGAGGAGGAACGGAGGATAAGAGAGATGTACTGGAAAACAAAAATGACATGTAATGTGAAAAAAAAATTGAACTCTAGAATGACATATAATGTGAAACGGACAGAGTAAGTGCATAAAGCACCTTACCCGTGATTTGGTGTTCAAATTCCAATCCATATACAAGCTTTTTTTTTATAAAAAGGAAAAATACCTACCCTATTGGTTTTTTGTTGCAAAAGCCATCCAAATTTGTAGCTTAACTACTTCCACCCGTTTTCGCTGATGTAAAGAAAGGAAAGACCAAACTAGTTAATTAATCTTATTCAAGTGCTTGGATGAGACTTACTTATGTTTATGTTGTGAAAAAATTATTCAACAACAATCTTTAAGTTTTAATTGGCAATTCTAATGGTGGAATCTCTTGAAAATATGAAGATTACTCCTAAAACTTAACTTCGATCAAGACACCGTCGGCTGCTCCAAATTAATGAAAACAAGTTCAATCAATTAACCAGGTAGGTGCACCTTTGGGTGGGTTTTCATCGAAATACAGTAGGGATGAGCAATTGCAACAAAAGGGATTGTATGCGGGAATCTCAAATGCAAAGTTACATGTAGAGTGGTTTATGCAATTTCGCCATAGAAAAAGAACGCTAAAAGTCACCCTATCATTACCATGTTATTACTCCTACGTCCTACCAATCTGTAGTGGCGGAGATGAGATTGCTCGGCTGGACATTCATATTTGGACGAAAACAGTGAAAAATTTAACAAAAACGACAGAGAATTTTGTTTTCCGAACAATGCCAAGCTTCAAATGAACATGATGGGGGAAATGGATTTTTGGGATTCAGAAATTTGGGGAAAACCAGAGAAAACTTGCCGCTCCTGCCTTCTGAATGAATGAATGAATTGATGGGGTCGTCAGGTTGTGTGCCCTGCTGACTAACACGTAATTTTGTTTTGCTCAGAAATTTTGGGCATTCATGTGAATGTATATGAATACAAGCAGCTCCGCCAGTGCTGAAACAAAAAAGTTTAAGAAAAACAAAGAGTATCTTTATCAATTTTTCATATTATGACGGGCCATGATTTTTACATCAATGAAGCATGATCATACTAAAATCTAGACATACAAAGCCTTTTTTTTTTTGCGTTTATATAAGCCATCGCTTGGTAAAGTTGTACCGGGAAAAGCTTTTTTTGTGTGTGTGTAAACTACCGGGAAAAGCATCCGGAAAGCAGAGTCCCGCATCCGCAGGCAGCAGCAGAGTGCCCCAAGCGAAGCCACCTCCCTCCCCGTCCCTCCCCGCCTGTCGGCCTGCCCGCGCCGGCCCTCCACGCGTCGGACATGCGGCTGCCACGTCCTCCCCGACCGCCGCCACCTCTCCCCTTCTCCCTCCTCTTCCTTGCCCCACTCCTCTGTTCCGCTTTCCTGACGACGCCCGCCGCCGCGGCACCAAGAACAGGGAGCAACGGAGGAGAAGTCATCAGAAGCGTCACCAGCATGGTATGTGTCCGCCCTTTATCTCCCATAAGATTGATCGAATCGCCTCTGCTTAGCCTAATTTGCATCCCCAATCGAGAAAGCCATGACCTTTCTGTGGCGGCTACAGCATGACGTCTCTGTCAGTTTGGTGTGCGAGTTGTTCTGAACCTTTTCGGGCGTTGACTTGTTCAAATGGGGTCCAATGGAGTGCCTCCAAATTGCTTGTGCGGCTAAATTAGTCCCGACGATTTTAGCGGCAACTGTTTGCTAAATGAAGTTATTTTGTTGGTTACATTGATTTTCAGTTGTGTATATAGTTTGCGTGACTCGAGTACATCATAGTGCAATGTGGTTTCGGTGGGTGGGGTTGGAAGGGAAGTGTCGGTTGTAGCATTTTGGTTCCTGATGTATGAGTTTATCCGTGTGCACTTTAGTGTTTACATAAACCGACAATTTTGATGGTCAATATCGGGGGCCCATGGACAGCGACATTGTGTCACAGTTTATGTTAGTTTGAACAGTGTGCTGAAGTTTCTTGCTGCATGGAATTCTTTTTTTTTTCTGAAGAAGAAGGTGGCACTGACAGCATGTTCCAAAAATCTTAGGGTTATAAGTGATATTTGTGCAAGTTCTAGCTACATAGGCGTCCATGGTCTAAATTTTTGGAACTTGCGTATGTGCCCAGACCAAAACTATAAGTAGCTATTTTGCCAAAGCTTGAAAGTGAACAAAAATTATGGATTCACCAATCTTGGCAAGCATATTATCCAAGCTTTGGGTGATGCTAAGTTTTCTTATTGGCAAGTACGGGATCATAATATCATAAGTAGTTCCTGTGCAATTTCCTCTCAGAAATGCTCTTATGTGGTTACTATTTGCTCATTGTGGAACACAGGCGTGGCAATCAAAATGTCCATGGTTACCCTTACCAAACAGCGGGAAGAGTTATTCATATACTATTGTTTCCAAATACCACAAGTTTTGGAAGGCAGGACCCCTTTTTATTTTTGTGTTTATTTTGTAACTAGTTCTGGATTTTTGGCCTCTCAGTATATCTGTTCATGTTCAGGGCACGAAGGGAGCTGTTTCTGCACAAGACATTTTGAAGAAAGAACCAGCTAGCGGTGTGATTGCCTTAAAGGAATCAATGAAGTTCTTTGATGCTAATTTCTTCAATGATTCAAAAGTAAACTGGAGTAGTCTTTACAGTCTTTACATGGAGTAATAATGTTTAAATTTTGGTTTTTGTGTATGCTATTTTTGTGCTTGTAGTTACGTGAGATGGAAGATGGAGCAAAAGAATTTAATATACCTGCATTTAGGCAAAATAGGAAATTGGTCGCTCTGGAGAACGGTGGATTGCATAACCCTTCTGCTCTAGTCTTCAAATCACAATGGAGGGACAGCGCGTCAACTGAAAGTAGAAGTTTTGACTACCCTCGTCCCTCTAATGTGCATCGTCCAAGTAATGATGAAGATATTGCGTTTATGTCGGTAAGTTCTCTAACCATCTTCTCACTCATTGGTTATGAAATTATTCTAATATGATATGTAATATTCATGTCAGGTAATTGAGCTAGGGGAGCTTATAAGGACAAAGCAAATAACTTCACGTGAACTTACAGATATATTTTTGAAAAGATTAAAGAGGTTAACCTAAGTTTCTGTCTTTCTTATGTCCTTCATGTGACTTTTGTGAATACAACATTGGCTAAAATATTTTGTTTTAATCATATAATTGTATGATATGTTTATTAGGTACAACCCTATTCTAGAATCTGTTATCACTATTACTGAAGATTTAGCATACAAACAAGCAAAAGAGGCAGATGACTTGCTGGCACAGGGAAAATATCTTGGTATATACTAACCAACATGCCTGAGACTCTAACAGATTACTGTTATCTCCACTGTTAGCATTTGTGGTCTGATTTTTTTTCTCTTTGCTGCATTGGGAATGTAATATTGTCTGGTATATTGATGTTTCTCATTACAACTGATCGCTAATCGAGGTTTATGCTCATACGACTACTAGCCTGACTGCCTTATAATGTGTGGAGAAAATGTTTAAAAGTGTTTTTTTTTAAACAATTCTCCAATGGGGGTAATTATGCATTTTGTATGAATATTAGGTTCTGAAAACCTAAGTCGTTACTGCATAGTCCAATAGTGTGCTCACAGAACCTCTCTGATAAATCTTGATACCAGGTCCTTTACATGGCATTCCCTATGGCCTAAAAGATATAATTGCAGTACCTCACTATAAGACCACTTGGGGCTCAAGTACCTTTAAGAATCAAGTCCTTGAGACTGAAGCCTACGTATACAGAAGGTTAGTTTAGTTTTCCAGTTATGCATGAAGCTACCTTGTCAGATCAACGCTGATTACTTATTTCATGTGTGCCACCATCCTTCAGACTTAAGTCGGCTGGGGCAGTTCTTTTAGCAAAGCTAGTCACAGGCTCGCTCGCCTATGATGATATATGGTTTGGTGGAAGAACACGAAACCCCTGGAATATTGAGGAATTTTCTACTGGTTCGTCAGCAGGTCCAGCGTCTAGCACCTCTGCAGGTTAGTTTATAATGGCTTCATATCTGAACTACAAATTTATAATGTAAATACTGACGACAACTTTTTGCACTGCAATAGGAATGGTTCCATTTGCAATTGGTTCAGAAACTGCAGGATCTATAACATATCCTGCTGCTAGATGCGGAGTAACTGCCTTGCGCCCAACGTTTGGAACAGTTGCAAGGACTGGCGTCATGAGCATTTCTGAGAGTTTGGTATTTGCATGAAAACACTTAGTTGATGCTGTCAAATTCATGCCGAATTATGTAAATTAATTATCTGGTTCTAAATTGCAGGATAAACTTGGCCCTTTCTGCAGAAGTGCAGTAGATTGTGCCATTGTTCTAGATGCAATTCGTGGCAAGGATCCTGGTGATATATCATCACGTGAGGTTGTTTTAGACGATCCATTTCGTGTTGACATCACAAAACTCACTGTTGGTTATCTTGAAGATGCTGAAATGGAGGTAGTAAAGTTTTTATCTGCCCATAAGTCTATTGTTTATGATATGTAGCCCAATTGTGATTGTGTCGTTTAATACATCTTATTACTTTTGTTTTGGTCGACGATCGTACCAGGTTGTCCATGTTCTTTCTGCTAAAGGCGTCAAGCTTGTCCCTTTCAAATTGAACTACACCGTCGAATCAGTCCAGTCCATCCTGAACATAACGATGGATGTCGATATGCTTACACACTTTGACAAGTGGCAGCGGGAAGGACAAGACGATGACTATGAGGCGCAAGACCAATGGCCGGTCGAGCTTCGTCGTGCCCGATTAATTCCAGCAGTGGACTATCTTCAGGTTCTTTATGAGCAAACTAAGCAGTGCATTGGACTCGACTTGTTCATTGGAGCCAACTAATATTGCTGTTTTCTAAACTTATGGTGAGCAGGCACAGCGTGCACGGGGCAAGCTGATCAAGGAAGTGAAAGATAGCCTCACAGTTGACGCGTTCATTGGTAACGTGACTGACTGGGAGCTCGTTTGTCTCGGGAATCTCGTTGGGATGCCTGTAGCTATTGTGCCGACGGGCTTTAAGAGTATCGAGAACCCACCGAAGGGCGGTACAAGGAGAAGAACTACTGTAACAACAGGCATATATGCTCCTCCTGACCATGACCACATTGTAAGCTTTGTTCTCCCAAGCCCGTACATTTGTATCAGATGTCTGACGGACACTGGTACCTTCAGACCAACAAATTCGGCTACGCGGCCCTGATGACTTACGGTTGATTTCACGCTTGTTTGCTCACAGGCGCTGGCGCTGGCCATGGCGTACCAGTCTGTCACTGATCACAACAAACAGCGGCCACCGATTGACGATGTGGGCCCAAATGACGAAGTACACCGGTAAGGAATCTGCTGATGAGATGATGCTCTGCTAATGAGATGGTGCCGGAGCAGGGCGATTCATGGAGTTCTAGATGATGTATGCATTTTGTTTCCTCGAAAGAGGTGTACCAGCAGCCAGCAGGGTTGCAGAATTAGGTTCCTGAAAGGTTAGAAAATTGTTGTGACTCCCAACTCTGAAGCGGGCAAGGCCTGAAACATGGGCCAACTGGGCTGTGTAGGCTGCGTGGGCCCGTTTGGTGCAGCTCCCAACGGTTACAAAATTGTTGTGACTCCCGTTCCTCTGGTTGTTGCTTGCTTGGCGGCCTGCTTCTAGTCTTTTTCTTTTGTTGGTTACGAATTTGTAGTTTGACAACCTGATACCGTTCATTAGTAGACAACCGGCTGGTAAAAACAGTAGACCGTATAAACGGATATTTTACAAGCACTGCAAGAGGTCTTTCGAAAAAAACAAGCACTGCAAGAGGATATTTTACAAGCCGTATAAACGAGAAGAATTCATAGATGGAGAAGGAAATGACGTTCTTCATTCGATTTTTATCAATGAATTCGATAGGACAGCTTGTTTAAAGTTTCCTCAAAAACAAACTAAACATGTTTTAACGTCATTGATTAAGAAATTACAGGGGCTACAATAGTACAGTATGAATTCAGCTGGATGGTTCCAGAGGCGGCCACAGGCCACAAGCGTCGCATCCGGAAAAGCTAAACCACTACAGCCAGAAACCTACACAGCAGTAGTCAATTGGAGCTAACCGGCAGCTTAGAATCTTCAACGACATATCAACACTTACCTGTTGCAACGACCCACTGCAGCTGCCGGACAGAGACGGGCTTTCTCTCGACCAATGATTTGTTTTACTGACCAAAGAGAGAAGCAAGCTGCAAGCATCACCAAAACGGCCGGAGTCCAAGCACATGCCATGGAACGATGGGCAACTTTGAACGGAAAAGATTGGGAACGAACGAACGCGACAGACCAGACCGGGCGTATCCATGGACTTGACAGCGATGGTTGATGCACGAGTGGCAGTGGTCGTGGCTACTTCGCTGTCAGTGCGTGCATGGGCGGCAGGAATAGTCGGCCAAGGATGTGGTAGCCATTGACTGTGCCGTCTCGTTGATAGATCAATCAACCTGTGCATGCTGTGACCGCATCTTCTTCTATCTACTCCCAGCTGCTTGTAATTGACTGGCTTTGTTGTTCATCGCCGTCATTTTCTGTGGCTGCGTGTGCACGCTTGTGAGGGTGTCCCTCTCTGTTTGTCTCTGCTTCTCTGGCTGCTATTGGGCCTGTCATGTAGTAGGAGGGACTGACTGATGATTCCAGTTGATTAAGGACGTAGTATCAACGACTGAGGTCCATGCGGTCGTTGTGTGGACAGGCAAGTGCCGGGAGTGATCAGAAGTTGAACAGGCAATAAAAAGGATATGTTGTCCACTTGTCATGTGTACAGCTTTGATTTGTGAACTTGGAGCTGGGGTAGTGCTTTGATTTGTAACTTGCGCAGACAGGCAAGTGCCGGGAGTGATCGGAAGCTCAACAACGAATAAGAGGATATGTATATATATTCTCCTGTGTACAGCTTTGATTTTTGTGTGAACTTTGGAGTCGTCCTTCGATTATAATCTTTAGACTGCTGGGATTAATTTTTTTTTTTGAACGGAAACCAGCACGAGATTGTGCTGTTTCATTAATTATAGGAGAAGTGTTTACATCACAAGCCTTAAGGCTTCACTGTACAGGAGCTCACCAGCTCATAAACGCAACAATAAACAAAAAGTCAGTCGCTAAGAAGCTGCCCTAGGTGTTTGGCGCCCGCAAGGCACCATATCCTTGCTTCTTCTCTAATTTTTGCTAGTAACGACGTCGCCGGGAGCTCCTTGTGTTGGAAGATACGCGCGTTTCTCTCATTCCAAATCTCCCAACTGACGAGAAGGATCAGTGATCGTAGGCCTTTCCGTGGGACGTTCGGCGATGCCGAGAGTGTCATCCACCATTGCTGCACCGTGTCCGAGTGTGGCCAGTTTGCTGGGGCTATCTCACTGGTGTTCGCCCATTGTGAAACACCCTCCCAGATTCGTTTTGTGTAACGACAGTCCGCTAGCATGTGGTGCGCCGTCTCCAGTGTGTGTCTGCACAATGGGCAATATCTGTTATTTTGCCAGCCTCTTGTTTGTAGTCTGTCCGCCGTCCATACTCGGTTTTGTATCACTAACCAAGCAAAGGTTTTGCAGTTTTGCGGCGCCCAGGCCTGCCATATCACCTTGTCATATATCGCCCGCGATGATCCAATGAATTGAGCTCTGTACGCCGAGGCTGCTTGATACTGTCCAGAGGCGTTCAGTTTCCAAGTGATGTCATCTTCTCTATTTTCATCCAGCTGAATGTCTTGCACCAGGTTCCATAGGTGAACCAGTTGCTGGATGTGTTGCACCGTCATGTTCCCCTGAAGGTTAAGGTCTCTGATCCATGTATCCTGATGAAGTGCATCTCTGACTTTTCGTTGTTTCTTTTTTGAGATGGCATATATTTTTGGGGCAATGTCCTTTGGTCTGCACCCGCCGATCCAAGCCGATGACCAGAAGTCCGTTTTGGTTCCGTTTCCCAAGGCAATGGAAGTGGATGCCGCGAATAGAAGCATGTCAGTCTCATCACAAGGATTACCCATTCCAACCCAAGCCTTGTCTTCTGATTTCCATTCATGCCATAGCCATCGTAGCCGCAGTGCTCTAGCAAACTTCTCCATATTCAGAATCCCCAGTCCTCCTAGGTCTTTTGGCATGCAGGTTCTTGTCCAGTTGACTTTGCATTTTGCACCCGTGAGGTTGTCTCCATTGGCCCACATGAATTTCTTCCTATGGCGATCTACTTCTTCTAACACTTCTTTTGGCACCTTCATTGCAGTAAGAAAGTAGACCGGCTGCGACGTCATTACAGATTTGACCAGAGCCGCACGTCCGGCGAGTCCCGCATTCTTCCCCCTCCAGATCATCATCCTACCAATTGCCTTGTCTGCTAGTGGTTGGTAGTCCACCTTCCGCAGTCGCCGAACCGAGAGTGGTAGGCCGAGGTACTTGAGTGGGAAATTTGTGCGCGCAGCAACCACCCCCTTCAGTACTTCTTCCAAATATACATTTTCGCATCTGATTGGCACCACCATTGATTTTTGAAAGTTAGTTTGTAATCCGGATGCTTCCCCGAAGTGCTGCAGTATGGCTGCTAAGTTGGACACATCTTCCTTTGTTGGGTTTACGAAAACAGCCGCATCATCGGCGTAGATTGACGTACGAAGGCGTGTGTGTCTCCCTTTTAACTTGGAAAGAAGGCCCTGATCTGTTGCAATATCTAACAGCTTCTGCAGCGGGTCAATAGCCAGGATGAAGAGCAGAGGGGAGAGCGGATCTCCCTGTCGCAGACCTCTGCCATGGTGTATTTCTTCGCTTGGTATCCCGTTAAGTAGTATCCTGGATGTGGATGTAGATAGAATGGATGAGACCCAGTTCCTCCATCTCTGTGGAAAGCCACAGTGTTGCATAAGTGTTAACAGATAGTCCCAGCGCACGGAGTCAAATGCTTTGGAAATGTCGAGCTTGAAGAATAGGGCAGGCGTCTTGTTTCTGTGGAAGCGACGAGCCAGACTGCGGACATACATGAAGTTGTCATGGATACTTCTCCCTCTAATGAACGCACTTTGACTCGTTGAGATTATGTTGTTGATGCGTGGGGCGAGTCTGAGAGCCAATACCTTGGTGATGATCTTGGCCATAGCATGTATCAAACTTATTGGTCGAAAGTCAGATACCTTATCTGCTCCATCCTTCTTTGGGATCAGGACAACATTGGCTGAGTTAAGGAATCTCATGTTAATGCAACGTTGATCGTATACAGCTTGTAAAACGGCCATGAGGTCGTGTTTGATTATTCCCCAACAGGACTTGAAAAAATTCATTGTGAAACCCGGTACATCCTGCTGGGATTAATTAGCTTAGCTGTCAAGTGCATACCCGGTACATCCTGCTCCTCTGTGGTCTGTACTCCCCACATCAGCTATTTCTTTCACACTACAAAAACACAAAAATGATGTACATATCAAATTCTGAATTTTGTATAACCCTGACTGTACAACCCGGACGGATAAAGCTAGCAAGTGGCACTTTATAAAACACCTGGAAGTGAACAAAACAATTCTTTCTAGACCCTATCATATCCCCTCGGCATCCCTATCTATTCATCTGCATCACCTCATAGTTTAACTCCTTAAACCCTCAAACCGAAGCATCCTGCAAACATTGGCCAGTTAAAACTCTTTCCCCTGTTTCAGAGTTCAGACCCTGAGCCTGAGTCTGGCACACATCACATGCTCTCACCTTGCCCTCCCAAGAAAAAGATTCCTTACCCTCGGTCGAACAAAACCAAGCGATGCATGCAAGCAGAGAAAAATGTCGGCACACGGACAAACGGCCGTGTGCACACACGCACGCACTCCTGCAAAGCCAGCGAGGTGAGGTCACGCCATGGCATTGTGATGTGTGTGTCCTAGAGACTTGGCGCGGCTTGCCACCTAGAGACTTGGCGCGGCTTGCCACCATGGAGAGGAACAGGCTCCTTGCGCGGCTCAACTCCGGTTTGGATCGACGAGCTCGAATAGGATTTGAAAAAGAAAGGGATAGGATTGTTTACAACAGGATCGAAGAAATCACGTTAGCAGTGAAAAGATTGGGCGGATTTAACTAGATTCCTTTCGTGCGTGGACGCAGAGAGTTGCGAAGCTCAAGAGAGCTACGTGCACGGTTTTCAGAGGAGAGACGGCCAATGCATGCTTACATGAGGGTGAGGGTGACACACTCGTGTGAGGATGTGTGTTACTCACCTTTCCTTTTCATGCATGCAAAGCCTCGGATTAACCCTCGAGGTCAGCTATGGGACGTCTCCATTTGAAAATTGAATTTGTGCATCGGCCTAAAACGTGTGTGTGAACATGCCTTATTAAAAAAGTACTACGTCAAAGAGTAATATGTATTCGTTGAAAACTTATACTATAATATTAATATTGCAATATGAATAATTGTCAGTGCACAAAACTGTGCTTTTATCAATGTGGTGTAACAGTGGTTAATCTTATTTCACAGTCCAAAAGGCACTTTATTATATAGTTAGTCCAATGTGGATGAAATATAACTACCTAACAATTCAATCCCAATTGTGAGTAATCAACTTCAATATAGACATGATCAACCCATGGGAATTTGTGAATATCCCCATTTAAGTTTACTATAAACTAGACCTAGAGTCCAAAACACGTCAAGTTGGCCCCTAAACTCACAATTGTCGTTGGTTCAAGCTGAATTACACTTGTGTACGTCATACCTTAGGCAAAGGCAATATAATTAATCAACTATCAAGAGATGGTAGGAGTTTATAGCATTGTGTGTAGCAAATAACGTATATTTTGCAAAGGAAAAATCCATTCTACTCCCAAGTGTAGTTACTCCCACTTCTGAAAAACCATCTTGGGTATGTGTACATACCCATTTATCATTTTGAATAAGATTTTTCAAGGTGATAGCCATGAAATTTTTTGAGTGGAACTCATATTTTTGGCACCTTGTTATATATCGTGTTTCTTATATAGAAAAAGGAGTATGCCCATATACTTAATGTATCCTCATATAAAAAAAGGAGTATGGTCACATACCACTTTTAAAAATCAAATATGTGTACATACTTTTTTTAGAAACCCCAAGTAGATACAAATATAGGAGTAGCTACACCCTGAAGTAGGAAAGAGGCTTCCTTCTGCAAAATATTACCTCCTCTCCAATTTACTTGTCGTCTTAAACTTGAACAATTTTCTATTTGATATTTTCACTTTCCAATACATCTCTCTCTATCTCTCCTCAATTCTTGAGCATCCATGCGCCTTTTTGACCTCTCACTGATTCACCTCTACAGACCTAAAGCGACATCTTTTATTTTTTTTGAACTGAGGTAGTAGCTTCTCTGCAAAATACTACACTTTTATGGGCTTGAAAAGTTCCGATAACAAAATAATTAAAAAAATTGCAGAATACCCTCTCACAAATGTTGTGTGTATCTGTGTGTAGCATGGCTGCCAATATTTGCTTCTACATTAAACTGCTAAATGTATAAAAAGAAAAAAAAATTGAAATAACATTGTCATGGGAATTCACAATACTCCTACTATAGGGAGTACCATTTGAAAGTGCAGCAAAGACACCGCGGAAACTGATTTTGATCCAGTTGAACCACCGCAGTAGTACTTTCAAACACGTTCACCCGCAAATCGTCGGCGATACGTAGAAGATGTAGCAAAAGACACGCGCGCGCGAGTGCCGACGCGACGCACGCCGGGGGGAGCGAAGAAAAGGCAAAGGCGAGTCGTCGCCGGGGACAAAGGCGTTCAAAAAGGAGGAAGGTTGGGAGACCGGGGCGGTGTCGCCGAGCGCGGCGGCCACCAGTCCACCGCTCTCGCCTCGCATGCATGGCGTGCATCGGTTCCCGCGCGCGCTGCCTCCGGTCAGCCTCCCGCCGTACGTAGACCCAAGACCGCGTACTCTCTCTCTCTCTCTGCGCGCAGTAAAAAAAAGTTGCCTTTCGTTTTGTGCAACGAAGCCAAGTCACGTCGCAGCGTCACGGACACCCATGCATGAGAGAGAGAGAGAGAGAGAGAGGGGATGGCTTCTTCTCATCTGGGTATTACTCACCGCCTCGTGCTCCGCGCAGTTAAAAAACCTGGGTTCAGCAGCAGCTAGCACTAGCAATAGCTTCTCGATGACCCCGGCGCAGCAGCGGCGCAGGCGCGAAAAGATGTGCGAGACGAGACGCCGTGCACGGCCCCAGGGCGCCGAGAATGCAGTGTGGGTCAAACGGAGGGTTGAAGGAGGCGGGATCTCGAGGAAAAGGCTTTGTGTTGGCAATGTGGCACAGTAGTTTTGGTTTTTTTTTTTTCCTTTTTCACTTTTCTTTTTGGGGCGATTTGAGAGGACTAGCTCGAGCAAGCGTCGAGTGACCTGACCATGGCAAAGGGCATCATCCCGCACGGAAAAACATCGAAAGATTCAAGTGAAAAGCCGACTACACACGGAGGGACCGAGGAAGCTACGTACTAGGACTCCCTTTGCCAGTATGAGAAATCTTTTGAACGGTTTTCTTTGAGGGTTTGTAATAATTACACTAGCTCTTAAGAAAAGCACCACATAAATTAATTGATGTGTGTAAGCACTAATCACATGCATATTCACTTGGTCACAAGGAAAGCATATATCGCACAAATTTACACTAGCTCTTAAGAAAAGCACCACATAAATTGATCTGTGTAAGCACTAATCACATGCATATTTACTACTTGGTTGCAAGCAAGCTAACCATTGAGTAGCATATGCGCTATCTCAAAATAAGAGAGGATTCCAAAAGTATACTCGGTGGTGGCGATTTGTAAATGACCCAGCGACCAGACGGCTAGCGAGTCAGGGAGTGGGTGTTGTGGTTGTATGGTAGTAGGAGCGAGAGAGATAGAATGAGAGGTGGTAGCCACAAATATGCTAGGAAATAAGATGGGATAATTTGGGGTTTAGGATGTAGGTTATGGTTGTACAAAATCTGATGGTGGAAAAGCAACTAAAATAGCCAAAAGAGGTTTACAATATTGTGGTGCCTGCCATAAGAGCATTTTGGAGCTTCATGTAGATCAACATGGGCCATGGCCCCCTACTTTTGCTGATTTCTCATTACATTTTGCCTTATTACCTGATTAAACCAGTAAATTCCCCTCATCGCAGAAGACGATGTACTATGTGTTAGCAATATTCCAAGGCTGCGAACAGATTAAGTGCCCATGCATAATAGAAGAACTACTAGCTTCCAATTTATATAACAGTCTAGAAATTTGACCATATTGTAAAGAACAAAAC
Source organism: Eragrostis curvula (assembly GCA_007726485.1). NCBI lineage: Eukaryota > Viridiplantae > Streptophyta > Magnoliopsida > Poales > Poaceae > Eragrostis > Eragrostis curvula. The sequence goes on along the minus strand of CM017440.1, from coordinate 19,802,423 downwards.
TTGTAACAGAGTTCCTATTCTCGTGGTGGTAATGGTACTACTACAATATTTATGGCTACAATGTGAAGCTATATTAATTAATACTAGTAGCTTTCTCTTATTGAATGACTATACTAGATTGATATGACTGCAATACAATGCCACCTAAACCTTGGACCCTCTGATCACTTAACTAATCTTTCATGGGACGAACAAGGTGGATGACACTGGGAATATTAGTGCCCAGACGGTTGGTTTGGGTGAACCTTCTATTTCAATTTTGCTTGCCTTGTTGCTGGTACCGACCTGACGGCGCTTCATTAGTGGACTGGCTGGTCCAACGACCGGACCTAACAAACAAACAGCCTTTTACCACTCATTGACAAATATTTTGGATGGGAGTGACGAGAGCCGACCGCATGCAGAGAGATTGATCAGCATGATCTACGGTCAGAAACACACATTTTTAATTCACACACTCCATCCACTTTTGCTGTTTTGGACCCATCAGCTGATGGCATCGACATGGTGGTGGTTCACTTGCTCTGAAGCTCTGTTGTTCTAGAAGGTATCATATGGATCATGGAAGGCCGAATTATTATGCTTCAGCCATGCAATGCCCCTATTACTGTTAGGTACTATGACTACTAAGTACAGTGGTAGTTGTTTTTCATCAACAACTTGCAATGGAGTGGCTCTTGCAATGCACGTTACTCAAACTTTCTCGAGGAAGAGTGGTCAAACGATCTTTAGTCCTTCCTTCTACTTTGGAAAATGGATCGTGGCGTACATTGCGCGACACAGGCACGCAAACATACATTCTCCATACTGAAGTCAGAACTCATCCTATCATTTTAAAAAAAAGAATGTCACAAAAGTAATACAAGTTCTGAGGCGTGACAGGTTTGTACTATACTTTTAGAGTCCCTTCTGTTCGAAATATCTTAGCAAGGAAATTTCATACCTGTGCCAACAAAAAACTACAAAAACATATGAAGATGCAAGATTCAAACTACACCTTCCCCTTTCAGCGGACACAAACAACCTACAATTTCAAACGTTAATGGTAGGATATGCATGAAAACATACCTAGAGTTTCAAGCCCTTGGTTAAAAGCAACCTACCAAAGAGAAATTTCACCGTGCCAACAGAAAATCATTTGTGTCGAGACACATGATCAAACATAACCAAAAGAAAATGATCTAAAAGCAAGTAGTAAGAGTATCTTCGCCCCTCCCCCTTTTTTCTTCAGACACGAAAGTGCAGTCAAGAGAATCTGACAAGCCAAAATGTTTCGTCGTTTCTAAACTTGACAAAATGACTTTGTGAGGGATATGTTTTCCCTGCCACCTAGCAAAAAAACTGTTGCACCAATAAACACAAACAAACATGTAAAGAGGTAACTCACAAAATTTAGAGTGGGAAGGGGCAAGTGCTCCCAATTGGTTATTGTATTTTTCATTTATATAAAAAGAATAACTATTCATAGTTCTTTTGATTGAACTCCGTTGTTGGTAATAGGACAATTGGATATGTATGTCATTATGCTACTTTTTAATGTATTTCGATTAGAAACAAACTTGCAAGGGAATTAGTCATCCTTGTTGCATGATTCATACACGAAAACATGTGACGAGATAACATGGAAAACAAACTTTGGCTTTCCAGCACAAATGGATGAACGATGCTAGAACAACATGCATGAAAGCTTTCCTTCTATATCTTAAATCTGGCCCACTGGCTAGGAAAGAACCTAGTGTCCGGTTGGCCTTTCCAGTGAACGATCAAGAAAATATTGTGGCAATACACATGAGAAAACATGTGAAATAGGTAAGATCCAAAACGTACCTTGTGGCTTTCCAGCGCATGCAGACGTTGCAAGCGCAATTGTAGCATGAAAGTTGCTGGTAGAACTAAAACGTTCACGTGATTTCGGAAAAGCCCTCTGGTCAAAAACAACCCACCCAACAATCACGGCATGTGTGAAAGCATCCCTCCTATTTCTTAAACTCGACCCACAGGCTAGGAAATAACCCAGTGATGGGTTTGCCTTTTCGATGGACGATAAAGAAAATGTGGATGCTATACACATGAGAAAAATGTGAAATAGGTAAGATCCAAAACGTATCTTAGCTTTCCAGTGCATTAGACATTGTAGGCGCAAATGTAGCAGGGACGTTGCGAGTAGAATGAAAACGTTAACGATATTTCAAAATATCCCTATGTTTAGAAACAACGCACCCTTCAATCACGAGCAGAAACGGAAATCACTAAGAGTGCAGCTCAACCCGATCATACTATTACGACAAAGCGTGAAAGCATTCCTCCTATTTCTTAAATTCGGCCCAGTGGTTATAGGAAATAACCCGGTGTTGGGTTTGCGGCCTTTCCTGTGGGCGATAATGAAAATGTGGCCGCGATACACATTAGAAAACACGTGAAATAGGTAAGATCCAAAACGTACCTTGTGGCTTTCCAACGCATGCAGACGTTGCAAGCGCAATTGTAGCACGAAAGTTGCTGATAGAACTAAAACGTTCACACGATTTCGTTAAAGCCCTCTGGTAAAAAACAACCCACCCAACAATCATGACATGTGTGAAAATCATCTCTCCTATTTCTTAAACTTGACCCACAGGTAGGAAATAACCCAGTTATGGGTTTGCCTTTCCGGTGGACGATAAAGAAAATGTGGATGCTATACACATGAGAAAACATGTGAAATAGCTTTCCAGTGCATTAGACATTGTAGGCGCAAATGTAGCAGGGACGTTGCGAGTAGAACAAAAACGTTAACGCGATTTCGGAAAAGCCCTCCGTTTAGAAACAACGCACCCTTCAATCACGGGTAGAAACGGAAATCAATGAGAGTGCACCTCAACCCGATCATGCTATTACGACAAAGCGTGAAAGCATTCATTCTATTTCTTAAACTCGGCCCGGTGGTTAGGAAATAACCCGGTGTTGGGTTTGCGGCTTTTCCTGTGGGCGATAAAGAAAATGTGGCCGCTATACACATGAGAAAACATGTGAAATAGGTAAGATCCAAAACATACCTTATTAGCTCTCCGTCGCATGCAGACGTTGCAAGCGTAAATGTAGCACGAACGTTGGTAGCAAAACTAAAACGCTCACGTGAATTCGGAAAAGCACTCTGGTCAGAAACAACGCACCCATCAATCACGGGGAGAAACGGAAATCACCGAGATTGCGCCTCAACCCCGCAACGTTTTTGAACGCGCCGAGCGTTTTACGCCATCACACATATCTATCACTTTAGATTACTGAGGGAAGGCTCAACAATTCCAGATAAAATGTTTGGTCCCGTGGATGCATGCACGAACTTCTCCAACACATCAACTCCCGAGGAAGATTCAGGGGGCCTTTGGAACGCGGGATTTTTTCCCGTTCCTGCGTTTTTCCTGTGAACAGTCAACTGATTCCTATGAAATTCCTGTACAATTCCTGTGAAAATCCTGCGTTCCAAAGGGGCCCTCAACAGTTTTGAAGAGATTGGAACCCGAAATCTGGCTTAGTACAAAACAGTCGTTCAGTCAAACTTTTTTTTTGTCCCTCCTTTGTGAGTGGCCAGTCACACCACACCGGTCGGTGGCGAAGACGAAGAACGGCATGGCAGAGCCTTCCAATTCCGGGTCTCTCCTCCCGTTCCCCGTGCGCGCGCCGCGCCGGTGACCCGAGTCCGGCCCATGTCGCACGCTCGCACACGTGTGCACCGACTGCCCCGGCGGTGGTGTGTGGTCCCCTACTGACAGCCTCGCATCTTTGAACGACCACCCACCACCCCACGCGCCCCTCTCACTCTCTCTCTACCCTGGAAAGAAGAAGAGAGAGAAAAAAAAAAGAAACGAAGAGAGAGAAAAAAGAAAGAAAGGAAAAGTCACAAGCAAGCGAGATCCAAACAGTACAGGGGCGGACCCCCCCCTTAAAAAACCGCCGGTCAAAGTGTCAAACCTGCCACCACACTTGCGGGGGCCCCACCGCCGTCCCCCCCCGTTCCCCTCGTGCCCCTGCCCCACCACTCCCTCTTATACGCGCCACCCCACCCCACTCCAGCCTCCTCCCTCCTCCAGTGCTCGCTCGTCGTCTCTCTCACTCATCCACCATCACCACAAAGAAGAAAGGTCTCTGACCACCGCCACCGCTGCAGAAGAAGGAGAAGCCATGAGGCAGTGGAAGTCGCTGGTGGCGCTGCACGCCTCTGCGCCGTCCTGCTTCCCGCAGCCGCCGTCGCCGTCGCCGTGCCCCTCGCCGCCGCGTGAGGAAGAGGAAGCGGAGTCGGAGCTGTACGAGTACGAGAAAACGTCGTCGCCGTCTCCGCTGTCGCCGTCGCCGCGCCGCGGGGAGCAGAATAAGGAGGAGGTGGTGCGGCTGGTGGGTTGCGACGGGCTCGTGCGTTCCTACCGCCCGCCCGTGACGGCGCGGGAGCTGATGCAGCAGCACCCGCGTCACCTGGTGTGCCGCGCCGACGCGCTGCTGATCGGGGAGAAGATCCCGGCCCTGGCGCCGGCGCAGGAGCTGCAGCCCGGGCAGGCCTACTTCCTCCTCCCCGCCCACCTCTTCCGCTCGGTTCTCTCCTTCGTCTCGCTCGCGTCCTCGCTGCTCCTGCTCCTCTCCACCTCCACCGGCGGCGGAGGGAAGGGTTGCAAGAAGGCGGCGGTGCGGCCGTTCGAGCTCTGCCGCACCGCCTCCGGCACGCTGCAGATCAAGTTCTCCGACGACTTCCTCGTCGGCGCTGCTGATGAGGACGAGGCCGAGGAGGAGAAGAAGAAGCCGCAGCCGGCCGTGCTGCAAGGGGACGAGAAGCTGGAGAAGGAGTACGAGGAGCTGGTCGGGTACGGCAAGTCCCGGCGCTGGGCGCCCAAGCTGGAGCCCATCGAGGAGGTCGTCGTCGTCATCACCGAGCCTGCCTCGTCGCCGTCGCCCGCCGCCGCAGCCGCGTCGTCGTCCGAGCGGCGCAAGAGCCGGGGCCTCCCGTTCCTCGGCCGCCTCGGCAGCCGGCGACACCGGCGGGACTCCTGCAACGGCGGCAGCGCGGTGGCGTGCTCCTAGCAGCTAGGTAGTCCGGCGGACAAGAGAGGGGGTGGTAATTAGCGGGGGTGATTGGAAACGGGGTGAATTGAAATTAGCGGACCACGCGCGGTAGATGCGCGTGCTCATTTGTAATTAGGACAACCAACCAACCAACCAAACCAAAACAAATTTTGGTGCGAATTTGTACATGGCAAAAATTTCCGTCACTCTTACTCTGTTTTTGTGTGTGCCACTAATTTCTCCGCAGAGTTCTAGGAATCCAGACACAAGCCCACAATAATACCACCGGCTGGCTCTCGCAGTTCTTGTGTGCGCACGCAGGAACCGAGAATTTCGAACCTTTCCTGGCAAATCATCGCAACAAGCTAACTCGAGGCACCACGTAATACGAATTCGAATCTTAACTGGTAAGTACTGTACTCGTAGTACAAAGCAGATCAAAAGAAGCTGGTTCACCCCTCCGGGCCGGTAGGATTTGCTTGCGGGAAGTGGTGGCAGGCAGGCAAGGCACTAGGCCATCCCAGTCAAGTCAAACAACGCCGCTCCCGGGTAGATTAGTGTAGAGTAGCACGGTGGCATAATCATAAACAAGTTGGGCACCATAGAAAAATTCGAATCACCACCACGCTTTGAGTGAGTGAGTTAATCCTCATCCGAAGCCATCCTAGATTAGATCCCCTGCCTGGCTGCCGGTACCATCGTCGACACATCCCAAGCGGAACGGAACGGGGAGATAGATGATGCGAATATGCCGGCCCTTGCGGGAGAAAAAAAGAGCACCTCGTTGCGTAATCTCGGGTACCTGATTCCCCTCTCTTTGGTACTACTGGTCATAGACTAGTAGCACTCCGGTGGCTTGACAAGTATGCATGTGACGTACGATGATCTAGTTAAGTCTACCAGCAAAGGAGCAAAATCAAATCACTTTCAGTCGGTTTGACCATGGTCAAATCTAAGAACAGTGGCAGCAGTGCTACTTAGCTTGATGACCGAGTTTTAAAGTTGAACGGGGCTGCACGTTCTCCGAGGGTGAACAGATCGGGAAACGGAGAGGCCGCACGAGACGTCCAGCTCACTCCTCTTCAGCGTCCGTCGGTCTCACCGCGCATGCAGAGGAGAGATCCCGTCGCGAGCACGCTCCATCCATCACAGAAAGAGAGAGAGAGAGCATCGCTGATGATGGTGCTCCTCGATGCGTAGCCGGTCAAAGCTACGGCTCATACTCTACAGTATTGTCCCACTTGCCACTCTTGTAATGTTGAGGCCTGTTCCTCACTCTTTGCTTGGATGGGACTCCTCAGAGGCGACCAACCCAGCCTGGCAAAACGTGTAGTATCAAATCTAATAATGGGATTAGTGGTAGATTAGAATTATGCCACTCACAGCTAGTAGGAGTACAACATACCGTCACAGAGCCGGCTGACAAATGAGTCCGCGATGTGAGGTTACCAGTAGAGAAAAAAGAAATAGAAGGCCAGGCTTTGTTTTGACTGGTCTCTCTGCCGCCGACTGTTAACGAGGGCGCTTCCAAAATGCAACACCCTTACACGTGGACCATGGCACAGGGCTGCTCTACTTCTACCACTATTCAAACTCGAGAACCATGTGGGCATCAAAATCCAGTGTGTTGTGATTATCCAAATTGTCTTTAGACAGCTGCCGCCGCTCGAGCTCGAGCGCTCACTACTGTTTTGGTTTGACCCGTCGGTCAAAGATGCAAGCATGCATGGGCCCGGCCCTGGATCCTGCCTCGCTTCCGAGCTCCAGATTATCCACTACTCCATCCCATTGTTTAGTTGCCATCAGCCATCTACTAGTCATCTTTGTACTGGTACTAGTGGCTTTGTTTATGCGCACGTCTAGCTAGTTGATAGCCAGTCAATTAGTTGTAGATGTGCACAGTGCACATATTCCGCTGTAGGATGATTGGGAGCCACTCATTGTACGCATAGCTGCGGGGCCAGTCGACGGAGCTGAACTAGATCGATCTGGTTATAAATTACTATTGCACAAGTTTGCTTTTAGCTTAGGTTTGTTTATATAGTTGTGTGACTCGTTTAGTATTCTGTATTTTCTTTTTTTCTTTTTGCCATTTCGAGTCCTCGTTCTTTTTTCAGCTCGGTCGGGGTCGATGTACCGTGCTTTGCAAAACACGACAGGTCCGAAACTAGCTGCATCTTTATACCTCACATACGCATTTTGGCCGGTTCATTAGTGCGAGGAGAATTGTCAGCGGAGTGAGTCTCCAGTTCTTTTTTTATTACTATTATTAGCCGGGCGGGTTTCTTTTCGGCTCTGAGCAGGTTGCCGGCCCGAGCTAGGTTGGTGAGCAAAGCTTGGTACTACCGGTCGGGTACGTAGCATATGGTGGTACTAGTACACCGGTCCGAGCAGGGGCTGCATGTACACGGCACACCGCACCGCTGCAGCTGCTTCTGCGTTCGCCCGCTGTGCGGTCACGTCGGGTTGGTCATGGGCCATCCGTGCACGAACGGTCGCATGACGCAGCGCACGCGCCGCTCGAATTTGATTTTGCTCCTCTGTGCAGGGCAGCCACAGCGCGCGGCACGGCTTGTCCGCGGCCACGGTCCGCCGAGATGCTGCTGTTCTGCTCTGATCTGGCGCGTGTTGTTGCGGCGGCGCACTAGCTACCGGCTCTCCTGCTACTGCTGTTGAAACTTGAAAGTCTGTGGACCAGTGAGTGAGTGTTTGCAACCAACCGTGCGGTGGTTGGGTTGGCTGGAACACGACAGCGGGCCACGAGAACGGGACAACTGTGCTTTACGAATTTATAACCATCCCTAGTAGTACCGTTGGTAGCTTTCACCAGTGACGCGACATCGTTGTATCACGTAGTACCACGGTACACTAGTACTGTTACCTGTTCTTCCTCCCGTGCAGCTTTTTAATTTTGAGGAGTTTTACGGTGCCTTATATCAGTGATATAATACCACCAGTATCTAGCGGTATTTATGATTCAACGGTCCAGATTGTTTCCTCTCCCACTTCCAATAATACTAGTATTTTTAAGTGGTACCTATAATACCAGGGTATTTTAGGAAAGAAATTAGCACACATCTCAAAGCAGTGTGCTAATTGTTTTCATTATTTTTTGGGGGGGGGGGGGGGGGATGGAGCCTAGCCTGGCCCTGTCTTCAGTCCCGATCCAGTACACCCGTGAAGATCGGATCGAATCCTCCCGGGACACCATCGGTGCTCCAGAAAAGAAGAAAATGAACGCCGCTGAGATGTTGATGATCGGTGCCGCTATGCGCGTTAATCGCGTCCTCGTAGCCACCATGCGCGCTAATCGCGTCATCTCTTAATCACCATGCGCGCTCGTTGATCTTTCCTATCGACATCGGAACTGGAGCCGACTCATGTTACCCTGATTACCACACGCATCAAGTGTTAGCATCAGCGAACAAGATTAATTGGGGATGCTGGCAGCGTCATGGTTCTTAGCGAGGAGAATGATTTCTGATTGAACCACGCTGGATGGAGTAAGGCTGGGCGAAGCCTGGTAATTAAATAGAATTTAGGCCCCCTTTGGAACGCAGGATTTTCACAGGAATTGTACAGGAATTTCACAGGAATCAGTTGACTGTTCACAGGAAAAACACAGGAATAGGAAAAATTCCCGCGTTCCAAAGAGGGCCTTAATTAGCAGGCTGCTTTGAGAATAAAAGTGCGACATAAACTTCAAGCCAAGGTTGACGCGAATGAAGTGACGAATGGGATGATCCGTGTAAATGACAAAGGTACCCTTTAGAATACTAGTGGTATTATATCACTAGTATAAGGCACCGTAAAACTCCTCTTAATTTTTCCTTCGTTTCATTAAAAAAAAAATCTCCTTCGTTGACGACGGCACTTTTGCAAGGGTCCGATCACATTGAGCAAGCAGGGTCTTGTATCCTGTGTCGAAAACCATTGCCGGCCGCCGGGGCAGCTAAGAGGAAGTTCAACCCTCGTCCGCCACACTCGTCAGAGAAATGTCATAAAGATTCATCCCAGCGGCGCGTCTGCGAGCGACAAGCTCGTCCGGGCTCTAAGACTGCAGTGGGGCCATTGGTATCTCCCTCCCCTCTCTGCATGCGGACCCTACGCCTGAGTTGAAGCCCACAAAGTGCCAACGCGTTGCAGCTTTGGACTATTGATTGTCGCAAAATTATTGGCTGTGCCTTGTCTCGCATTGGCCTTGCTCTAAAGCGTCCTAGCAACCGGTCAGAGCGGGTGCTAGCTGCAGATGCCACGGCCGTCGATCGGCCGCCGCTGTTGCTTGTTTCCTTGAGCTTGTTCGTCTGACTGCTTTGCAGCTGCTGAATAAATTCAGCAGCTATAGTGTTCCAGTTATTTTTTCAGCAGCCGCTACAGTGTTCGTAAATATTTTTTTAGCAGCCGCTATAATAAATCAGTTGCAAAACAACCCGCCGATCAGGCCGCTTGTTTGCTTTGCCCGCCGTGCTATGTTTTTTTTTTTTTGAGCAAAACCCGCCGTGCTATGTGGCGTCCTCGTGGGTGGCAGCAGCAACGACGGCCCATGCACGTAAGGTACGTGCGTGCGGCCGCAGGACGAAGCGAGCGCACGCGCGGCTCGGAGCGACCAACCCCAACCCGCGTATGGACACGTATCCCCATTACAAATTTGTTTGCATTTCGAGCGTTCAAAACTTTTGCAATCCTTGCTTCCTATCCAAATTCTCATGCCCACAGCCAGAAAATGCAAGGTTATGGTCACATGGTCACTTGGTGTACGTAACGTACGTCCATTGGAGCTAAGGCTCTGGTCGGGGTCACTCTCACCTCCTCCGATCAGCATTCCAAGTTCCACGTACAACTACGTGTTTCGTGCCAAATCTACCACAAGACTGATCGCATTTGGCCTCCTGTTTTACTAGCTGATCATCAGTCGGCAGATGAACCGAACAGACGGAGCTCCCACCATGCGCGTGATGACGCACAGCCGTCGGTCAAAGCGGGGCGCGTGGGTGCGAGGCGCCGGCCAAAGCGAGCGCACGGGCGGGCGCTGCTCTGATATCCGTGCCTGCGTCGTCGTCGTGGCCGCGTCGACATGGCGTGTGTGGTTGGCGACGCACGCGAGCTCGGCTCCGACAGCCCGCACATGCATGCGGCTCCTGCGCTGCTGTTGAGAGTACGTGGACCAGCGATTGTGCAATGCAACTGTGCAGGGGTTGGCTGGAACAGAACGTCCCACGCCGGCGCTGGCAGGCAGCGGCAGACCCTGCGATTGATTCTCTGTCTCATTCATGCTCGAGTCTCTTCTGTCGGCCCCTCACTCTCTGTCTCATTCATGCTCGAGTCTCTTCTGTCGCTGGCTCCCTGCTCGGTCAATCAAAAGTTCCTGCACCAACCATCACGTACTCCACCACTCTGTTGAACCACAAACCAGCTGCCTGCCGTGCGGGAACGGCAGGCAGCCACGCTGGCCGCTCCGTTATGCCGCCGAGAGCCCCGGAACGGACGTGCAACCCTGGAGAAACGGCCATGGCTCCGCCGTGCGTGCAAGCGGAAACATTGACAGGACGGGCGGGCGGGCGCGCGTGCGTGCGCCTTTGACAGATGGAGCTTGACGCGGACAAGGCGCCGGAGCTAGTAGCTGTTGCCACGTGCAGCTCGATCGGTACTGCGTACAGCAAGTATAGTCCGTTGACCACAAATTTGTATATGTCCGTTGACCAGCGAGCGGCTTGATTATTCAGCAGCTTACCTCGCTCGCCGTTTCGATCAGCTGGCAGTCACAGATGTGTGGGGCATTGGATCCGGACCGCCGTGTAATCTACTTGTTCCATCTAGTCATAGTCTCTCATCATAGTAGATCAAGCTGTGACTTTGTTTATAAGCTTATCTGATTCAATAGTCAGTCAATTAGTAGTACTGTAGTAGTAGATGCACACAGTCATCTGCAATCTAATTAAGCTACCTTAGCCATTCATTGCTCGCAACGCAAGCAAGCTGGGCACAGGTGAAAGTGAACCAACTACAGTAAGCAGCTAGCTACTAGACCTCCTTTACCAGCTTTTAGTTAGGCTTTGCTTTTGTCTTGTTTACGGTTTTGAATCCTTGGTGGTGCTGTACTACCTTTTGCATCTGCTAGCTCGGTCATGGTCGCATTCTCGCTTTTCGGACACACGCCAAGTCCGAAAGGGGCCGACGTGATGTATGCTACGTCACCTTTTAATCTCGCGTTGCTGTTCCCGCCTAGTGCACGTACGTACCTTTGTTGACGACGTAGGAGTAGTACTGTTCTCACCGGTGGGTCTAGCCTCGTCGTTAACACTTGCGCGTGGCCCCCTCGTAGGAGTTTGGGTTCGTAATGAAACAAATACAGGGGAAATCTGTGGGCACTTGCACCGATTGTGGCCAGTGGCCTAGCTACGATTCAAACTTGGGTCGACGTAAGTTTTTCTTTTCCTTATAAAAAATTTTGAAGATCCAACATATAATCGAAGTTCAATAGCTTAATAATATGTCTTACAAACAAAGTAAATCAATAATTATGGTTCAATGCAAGCCTACATGATTAAAATATGAAAATAAAAGATAAGAGACATTAACACTGCTCAATTTGCAATTTTAAGCTGAAGAATGAAGATATTAAGTATGATTTAGAGTTTGCATTGGTGATAATAATTGTTAATAGTGGATGGTACAATTCACAAGAGCCGTAAAGTTTCCATTTTCCCTATCGAATGCATATACATGAATCAACAAAACAAGAACACCCAGCTGAGCTGCGTCAGGCAACCCTATCAGGCAACACAAGAATCCAGTTTTACTGATTCCTTAGTCTCCTGCTTAGTCAAGAAAAACAGTTCTTGCTCTGGATTAATTATTTGGTCAAATAGCTTATCTAGCTAGCTTGTTCTGGATTATCTTGCTTATCCAATTAAGTAAGTTGTTTGGCAAAATACTTATAGGTTCTGGTTAATTGCCAGGGTCTCATTTATCGATCACCAACCATTCCAAGTTCCACGTACGTACGTACGCGTTAATTTGGTGCTGAATGTACCACAAGACTGATCGCATTTGACCTCTCTTCTGTTCAATTAGCTCATCATAAGCAGCAGCAGAGCAGCTGATAGCGAGCGCACGGACCCTGCTCTGATCGCCGCGCGTGCGCATGGCGCCTGCGTGCGTCGACAGGCAACATGGCATGCACGAGCGGCTCCAACAGCCCGCACATGACATGCGCTCCTGATGGTTTGGTTCTGACCGTGTGTGGATGACCAGCGAGTACGCGATGCAACGGTGCGCGCGCGAGGGGTTGGCTGTCTGTCTGTCTGGAACAGTAGTGTGTGGGTCACGATCGAGTCCGTTGGCTGGCCGACGGTCAGGGATAGACGTGTAGTACGTCCCACCACGCCGGCGCTGGCAGCAGCGGCAGACCCTGACTGCGGTCGATTCTGTCGGGGCCCCGTCGTCGCATTCTCAACTCTCGACGACTCGACCTCCCAACAGACGACAGCTTGCCGGCCCCTCCTGCCAACAGCGAGGCGACACGTGGGTCGCGCAGGGCCGGGCTTACACAATGCTGCTCCTCGTGCTGCGCGCGGAGGACGTACGAGGCGAAGCTGGCCGTTCCTGATCGACGAACCAGAGGCAGGTCGGCCGCGGTGGAGCGGAGCGGTGCGCCGAAACGGACTCGAACGCAGGAAGTAGTAGTACTCATGCTGAAGCTAGTAGCGGCCATGGATCGATCCTTCGTCCGTGCGGAAAGATTGACAGGACGAGCGCGCGTGCGCCTTTGGCAGATGGGAGCTTTTAATTGACGCGGACAAGGCGCCGGAGCTATATATTGCTGTCGGCACGTGCAGTGTCCTGAACTAAACGAAAGGCCGTAACCGTACCGTACGTAGCTGGCAAGGGATCGGTATAATTCCGTTGACCAGGGTGCTGCATAATTATGCTGGAACCCAGAGCTTTTATACTCACTGCGTGACCAGATCGCAGTCAGAGATGCGTGGGGCTTGGGTGTGCAAGGTGCCGTCATTGGATTGGATCCGAGGCCACCGTGTCACTCATCGACCCCATTTTTCCGTCACAAACTCATAGCTACATCAAGTTCTAGTTGCGGCTGCTTATCTGATTGAATTGTCAGTCAATTAGTAATAGTAGTAGATGCCGGCAGTACTCTGCAAGCAAGCGTAAGCTGGCTTAGCCACTCATTGCACACAACGCAAGCAGGCTAGGAACAGGTGAAAGTGAGCCACGCTACTAGTACCTGATAGATCTGCTTTACTAGTACTATTCTATTAGCCACCTCAAAAAAAAAGAAAAAAAAAAAGAGAAGAGAGTACTACTACTCCGTATTCCATTAGCTAGGCTTTGCTTTTATCTTGTTTTCGGTTTGTGAATACTTTGGCGGTACTGTACTACTACTACCTTTTGCAATTGCATGCGCTAGCTCGGTCATGGTGGCACCCTCGGTTTTCCGACACACGCCAAGTCTGAAAGTGGCTGACGTGATGTATGCTTCGCTCGCCTTGTCGCTTTTATATCTCGCGGACGATGCTCCGTTGATGCGGTGACCTGTGTGGTACTACTGGTCTCGGCGTGGCCCTCTCGTAGGATCGAGTTTGGGTTTCTCCGTGAAGAAACGTTCACAGGTGAAATCTGTGCGCACTAGCGCAGATTCTTCACATGAGGCGACGCGCCATTGACTGAAGCGTCGATCCAAGAAGGCGTGGGTTTGACGGAGCACTTTTGTACTCCAGGTTAGGTCAGCGCGGCTCAAACAGCCCCGCACATGCAACAGGGGACCAGACAGTGGGGCTACTGCGCACGGGTTGGGGTTGGCCGAACAGGGGACCAGCGCTGCTGCCACAATCTGTGATCCATTCCACAGTCTCCTGCTTAGGCCCTGTCAGTCTTTCACGCACTCACCACGAACTCCAGCATTCGTTTCATTTCCCCCCCCTGAATTATGAGACCTCCAAATATATTGTCTGCAGACCGGAGTGGGCTAGTAACGTTTACTCTCGATTGTCGATACGTGCGGTCTCCAGTGACGACTGAAAACGGACCGGAGAGACATCCTCCAATCCAACACTGAAGTGGTCCGGTACACTACTCTCTCCGTCTCAATATATAAGGGATTGGGGAGTTCTCTAGGAAAAGAGCAGATGACTGAAAAAACGAAAATACCCTTCACTATTACTCCCTATCTCCCACCAAAACTCAGCAGGCCAGCACCTTCCCGTCGCACCATCGTCGGACCCTGTGCCTGCCGTCGCTCGCACGAGCTCGCCCACGCCGCGACCTCGCTCACGCCACCTCCCCTGCGCCGCCGCGACCTCGCGTCTAGGCCGCCTCACGCGCGCCGCCGCGACCTCTCGTGCGCGGTGGAGACGGCTGATGGCGACTTGCGACAGCGACGGCTACGGCGAGGCCCTGCAACAGCTGTACGAGCTCACCCCTGTAGCTGCCTGCACAAGCTCGACGAGAAGAAGGCGCGGGCGCATGCCAAGGCCCCACCACAGGTCCGATTCCGTGCGGTGGAGATCGAAGAGGGGACGATAGGAGTCCGCAGATCTTTGGACTGTTGCCGGCGGCGTGTTCGTTGGAGAGGCTTGGGGTGGTGCAGATCTCGTCGTTGCCTTCTCTTCCCCTGCTGCCGCCCTTCTCTTCTCCCGCCGCCGCCCTTCTTCCACGCCGTCACCCGCCGCCCGCCACCCTTCTCTTCCTCCGCCGCGGCCAGCAGCCCGCAGTCCGCCGCCGTCGATTGAGGGAGGGCACGGTGGCCTGGGGGTGAGCATGGGGGCAGCGCCATGATGGGGGCGAGGGCTGCTTCGCCGGACCGAGCGAGGAGCGGCGCGTCCGCGTCAGGATAAGGTGGACGGGTGGAGGAGAGAGGAATCTAACTGGGTGGGACCCACTTTTGTCCTTCAATCCTTTATATTTTGGGACATTTGAAAACTCCCTCAATCCTTTATATTTTGGGACAGAGGGAGTACTTTCTTCACATACTCCAGCTTTCATCAGAGATACTCATCACATCCAACCCGTCCCTGACTGCATTGCACCGTCTCTTCTTCCACAAACAGTATTATCGGAAAGGCACCCATCTGACCGTACGTACTTGCTTGCATTGACCGGCAGTCACCCATCACTAGTCACCAGGCCATATACTGCTCCTACAACGATCTGGCCATTCAGCAGGATAGAGTGCGCTGCATGCCATCTTCCACCACACCACACCACCTAAAGCATGCTGCCTGTCGCGAGGCCGGACATTGCAAGGAGATGCCGCCCGGCCGTGCGTGGAAAGGGAAACGAGCACGCCGCAGCCAAGGCCGGAACGAACAGGAATCGACGTGCAGAAGCGGCCATTCGCTCCCGTCCGTGCGTGCGCGTGATAAAAGAGAAATATTGACGGTCCATCTGTTTCAAACACGGTACGCCCTAAAATGGCTGCCATGACGTGACGCGACACACCTTCCTTTTTATCACGTACGGTACAATGCCTGGTCGTGGATCACGCACTCTAAAAAGTCGACGACAATCGATGGGGCGAGAGCGCCGTAATAAGATGTAACCCGGCCAGGATGCCGCGCGTTCTACTGACGCTATTCTCAGTGTGAGGTGGCATATCATGCATCGATCGGCCGTTGACCGTGACGCTCATGTTTAATTAATTTACACCGGATGATTCCTGCAATTTGCAGACTGGCCGCCGGTTCACGTTTCAAATTTCAGCTCCGCGATTTGGTCGGTCGGTCTGAGGATCGGTATCAGATTTGAGACCGGTTCATTCCCTT
>CM017440.1:19774928-19786511 GCA_007726485.1 Eragrostis curvula | reverse complement strand
GCCGCCGCACCCCGCCCCCGCCTCCGCCGCGACCCGGCCACCCGACGCCGCCACGACCCGGCTACCCGACGCCGCCGCACCCCGCCCACGCCGCACCCCGCTCCTCACTGCCGCGGCCCGGAGCTCGGCCCCGCCCCCGCTGCTCCGGCCCCCGCCCCCGCCCCCGCAGGCGCCTCCGCCTCGCCTCCCCGGCAAAGTCCCGGCCACTCGACGCCGCCGCGACCCGGCCACCCGACGCCGTCGCGACTCCCCGCCCCTCCGCCCCGGCCTCGCCCCCGCACTCGGCGGCCCCGGTGGCGGCGCGCCGCCTTGGCCCAGACCCGCAGCAGGAGACGCCGTCGCCGGCCCCCGGTCCCGGCTCCTCTCCTGCCAGTCCCCGGCCCCGACCCTCCTGCCTTCTCGCCGCCCGCTTCCCGGCGTTCTTCTCCATCTCCGCAAGGTGAGCAGACCGTGGCTCTCTTCTTTTTTTTTTCAATTCAGTTTGTTTCGTGGGCAGTGAGCAATTAGTTCTAATTTTGTTCACTGATTCGTTGATAATTTGAAAATGAATGATATTTATTCTCTAAAATGTTTAAATATGAAATACGTGCTGTCCAAAATGACATGATTTAGTTGCAGGTTTTGGAAACCTCATCGTGTAGGGGAGGTGCTGCCGAATTTTACCAAATTGACACTATTATGTTCTATTTTTTTGCAGGGTGAGTTTGTTGCATCGTCCTTGAGTCCTCACTTTGCTGGATAGCTAGGTGAGACATAAAAGACTCTCTTTTTTTGATTCATGTTTGTAGGTCACGGAAAACCTAGTTAGATGTCTCCGGTTCGAAAGAGATACGGCTATAGATATGCAAAGAACTGCATATGTATAGACGTATCTGTTTCGAATTGTCCACGTTTTTTGGACAGCCCGAGGATGTGTAGATGAGTTAGTTTTCGTGCTCTATTCCTCTCCGAGACATAGTGTCGTCACCATCTCCCTGTTGTTCTCCGGATACACAATCTCCTTGTCAGGACGTGTATTTGGAGAACAGCGGGGAGGTGCTGTCGAAATTCCGTCTTGGATAGGAGTAGAGCATGAAAACTAACTTCATCTGCACATCCTCAGGTGGGATTAGGACCTACCTTCACCTATTAGACTGTATATTGATTTATCTATTACTCGGTGATATGTTAGAGGATGGATGACCGTGAGTGGATGTACACGGGCCGCCAAAGTCAGAGTTCGTGGACTAAGGAATGGATTAAAAAGACTCAAGGTTTCATGAACAAAGCATTTGCCAATGTTAAAGGAAATCCTCCTCGGACTTTCTGTCCATGTAGTGAATGTGAAAACCGTAAGAAGCAAACAAGGAAGGAAATGGGTAAACATCTCATAAAGCATGGATTCATGGAGAACTATAAACGGTGGACCAGCCATGGTGAGGCTGATCGTGTGCGACACGAGGTCGTCAGACCACGCATCGACGAGGCTTTTGACGAGGATGCCGGGGTAGCAGACATGTTGAATGACTATGCAGAGGCACACAACTTCGAGGAAGGGTGCAGGGAGGAGGAGCCAGAGCCAAGCGCAAAGGCGTATTATGATATGTTGGGTGCGGCACAGCGGCCCCTTCACGGCCATACCAAGGTTTCTCAACTGGATGCCATTGCGCGTCTGATGGCCGTAAAGTCCCAGTTTAGCCTGAGTCACCGTAATTTCGATGTCATGTTGGCAGTTATTGCCAGCATGCTTCCGGAAGGTCACATTCTGCCAAAGAACATGTATGAGTCACAGAAACTACTTCGTGCACTTAAGATGCCATATGAGAAGATACATGCTTGTCCGAAAGGATGCGTGTTATTCCGCAAAGAACATGCAGAAGCCTTGTACTGTCCAAAGTGCTCATCGTCACGGTACCTGGAGGTAGAATCAGGTGATGGTGAAAAGCGGCAGACGTCGGTCGCTACGAGAATCCTACGGTACCTCCCGTTCATACCGAGGATCCAGCGTCTTTACATGACCGAAGAGACTGCGAAACAGATGACATGGCACAAAAAAGGAGTGCGATACCATCCCGATAATCTTGTACATCCGGCCGATGGTGAATCGTGGACACATTTTGATCGAATCCATCATAGGAAAGCAGATGAGCCTCGTAATGTACGTGTCGCACTGGCAACAGATGGGTTCAATCCTTATGGAATGGGGGCTGCCTCATACACTTGTTGGCCCGTGTTCGTTATACCCCTCAATCTCCCCCCCGGCGTCCTCTTTCAACGACAGTTCATATTCTTGTCCTTGATAATTCCTGAACATCCGGGGAATAATATGAATGTGTTCATGGAGCCACTGATCGATGATTTGGAACGTGCTTGGAAAGAAGGGGTATTGACATACGACAAAGCAACAAAAACAAACTTCAAAATGCATGTTTGGTACCAGTATTCTCTGCATGACTTCTTGGCATATGGGATATTCTGTGGGTGGTGTGTTCACGGCAAGTTCCCATGCCCAGTATGCAAGTCAAAGCTGATGTTTCATTACTTGAAGAAGGGTGGCAAGTATTCTTCGTTCGACAAACACCGACAATTCCTCCCTCTTGACCATCCATTCAGAAGAGACATAAAGAACTTTACGAAAGGTGTCGAAGTTAACGACCCTGCACCACAGATCATGACATGTGCCGATGTTCGTGCCGAGTTAGATGCTCTCAAGGTCAATGAAAGTGGAGATGGTTTTGAGGGATATGGTGAGCTACATGCCTGGGTTCATATCTCGGGCTTGTATAGGCTTTCCTATATGGACGACATTCTTCTTCCACATAACATTGACCCAATGCACACAGAAAAAAATATTGGGGAGGCGTCTTTCTGTACGATCATGGCCTATGCTGATAAGTCAAGAGACAACGTTAAGGCAAGATTGGATCAAGCAACCTTATGCGACAGACCTAAGCTTGACATGGCGCCTCCTAAACCCGGCAACAAGAGATGGACAAAGCCTAAGGCTGATTTCGTCTTGACGAGGGCCCAAAGGAGGGAAGTACTTGAATGGTTTAAAACCTTAATGTTCCCTGATGGGTTTGCATCGAACCTGAGGAGGGGAGTGAACTTGGAAACTATGCGAATCACTGGGGTCAAGAGTCATGACTACCACGTGTGGCTTGAGCTGCTTCTCCCCTCAATGGTTCGAGGCTATGTCCCTGACCATGTATGGCAAGCGCTGGCAGAGTTGAGCTATTTCTTCCGACAACTTTGTGCTAAGGAGATACCAAAAAAGATGATTGTAGACATGGAAAAAATGGCTCCTGTGTTGCTCTGTAAGTTGGAGAAAATCTTTCCACCCGGCTTCTTCACTTCGATGCAGCATATGATTTTGCACCTCCCGTATGAGGCACGAATGGGTGGGCCTGTGCAGAACCGTTGGTGCTATTCCATTGAGAGATGTCTAAAGGTTCTCCGAACTAAATGTAAAAATAAATGCAAAATTGAAGCTTCCATGGCAGAGGCATACCTTCTCGAGGAGGTGTCAAACTTCACTACGAAGTACTATGCTGACAACCTTCCTAGCGTGCATAATCCACCCCCTCGTTACAATGCTGCTGAAAATGACTCAAGCCTCAGCCTTTTCCAAGGGCAACTCGGAAGTGCAAGTGGTGCCACCAGCAAGTTCTTGGCATACAATGAGTGGCGCACGATCATGCTATATGTGTTGACCAACCTTAAGGAAACTGCATCATATATAAAGTAAGTTCTCAACAAACCTACTTTCGAATAGTCATTCTTCTGCATCAAACCTCTAATCTTTTCCCTCGTTGGCACAGAGAATTTGTTAATCAATTTTGGCGACGTTCAAGGAATCCTACTTCGAACGAAATTGACACCCTACTTAAACAGGGTGCGGGGAGTGGAAAACCCGATTTCATTTCTTGGTTAAAAAAAAAGGTACTGTGAAACCGATTTATCTCGTGTTTAGTTTGACATGCATTACGTTCCTCTTAAATGATGACCTATCCTGCTCTATCATGCAGGGCCAAACCGATGAGTGCATGAATGCCGAGTTGAGACAAGTTTCCAGTGGCTGTGACTATAGGGTTAGGTCATTTAACGGTTATGACGTCAACGGATATCGCTTTCACACAACAAGCTACGAGGAGAGTCGTCCCAATCGACGAACCACAAATACGGGAGTTTTTACGCCCGGCGATGATGGCGTCGAGTATTATGGAAGAATCGAAAAGATATACGAATTAGATTTTCCTGGTTGCAAACCTCTTAATCCTGTCATTTTCAAATGCCATTGGTTTGACCCTGAAGCAGTGAGACGGACTCCTAATCTTGGCCTAGTTGAAATTCGACAGTCAACCGTCTTACCAGGGGACGATGTCTATATCGTGGCTACTCAGGCCACGCAAGTTTATTATCTCTCATACCCGTGCCAAACCGACGAACGTCTCCGAGGTTGGGATGTTGTGTACAAGGTATCGCCACACGGTAAACTACCTGTCCCAAACGATGCTGATTACACTATAGACCCAAACACATATGAGGAAGATGACTTCTTTCAAGACAATGGGGTGGAAGGGAGTTTTGTGATAGACTTAACTGAAGTGTTCGAAATGGAAGTAGACAATGAGGACGTTGGAGATGAGGTTCATAATGCGCGGGACTTACAACTTCTTGAGCGATTACATCTGGACAGTGATGACGACATTCCTCCTTCGGAGAACCTGCATGATTATGTCGACATGCACGATATTGACGATGAGACTAATGATCCACCTATTATCGACGATGATGATTATTTCTGAATTCTGATACATGTATGATCCGTACTAATTAGATTTCGGTTATTATTTTACTTTATTTATAATACTTTGTTATCTTTTTTTAAAATATGCTGATTTGTTGACTTGTTTTAATTGCAGGTGATTGAAGAACGATGGTGGGCGGCGTAGGCAAAGCTGTGACTAAAGCTACGACGAGGTCCTTGTCCATCTTTTACCGTGGTGAGGGTAGTCGGCAGAGAGGAGCAAGCAAGGGTGGTGGGAGAGGTGGAGGGAGAGGTGGGAGAGGTGGAGGCAGAGGTGGAGAGAGAGGTCGAGGGAGAGGTGGAGCGAGGTCACCGTCGCCTGAGCACGAGGAGGAGCAACAGTTTGAGTCGTCTGAGGAGGAGGTGGAGGATCGCGAGGATGGGGAGGAGCGCGAGGACGGGGAGGGGGACGAGGAGGAGGGCGAGGGCGAGGAGGGGGAGCACGGCGAGGACGAGGGAGAGGACGGCCAGGCCAATGCACACCGGGTGCGTGGGTCGTCGACCTTGCCGAAGCGACCGATACCTTTGGACCGTCGTCCGATAGTTCGCCCTGTCCCTCCCCGGTAAGTTACTTTACATGTTACCAATACACTTTCATTTCATTTGTTTTAAATAACAATTGATACTAACACTTTATCTTAATGATTTTGGCAGGTCTTGGACTATTCCCGCTGGTGGTTCTCACAAACGCAAGGTCAACTGCATCTTGGGTACTTTGTGCAAGCAACACTACCCTGGATTGGTGCAGCTTCCGGAGGGATTAGAGATTGCCGACACTTTTGATCACTACGCCGCCGTGGACGACGTGGTGGATCGAGATGGCAGGAAGTTCAACAACAAGATGGAGCGGGTGATCAACGAACTGTGGGTAAGTCTTCCTCACTACATTGCTCAACACATAGCATTTTATTGATCATTCTTGAAATAATGGTTTGATACACCGCGTTTGTATGCAGGATTTCTACAGAATTGAAGAAGGATACGGGGACCTGGCGCGGCAGGTGGCACGTACAGCGTGTCAAAAACTTGTCAAGGACATGATGTACGAGGCGCGCGCCCAAGCCATCGTTGATTACCACGCTGTCAGGGATGTGAGGGTTGACAGGAAGGCCGCAGTAAAGATGACGCTGACGAAGGAACAATACTTGGAGGTAAATACAGAACAATCTTTAATGACATTAACTATGTTTCATTTGACCTTCTTATATGTGATATGCTTGATGACGTGCAGGCGACTCCGTGGTGGATGGCAGCGCATAGCGAGTGCTGGAATGTCTTGGTGGGCAAGTGGTGCGCCCATGACTGGGCTTCGAGGCACGAGGCTTGCCGACAGCGTCGGTTGATGATGCAAGGTCCATCACACCATCAGGGCAGTCTTAGCCTCAACGAATATGCGGCAAAATACGTATGTCAAATCATTTCTTCACTCTAACTCTCAATAATGCATAATTTCTAATCATGCTTCTTTCCTCAGTCAGCGGCTCATGGTGGTGAGCCTATCAACACATTCGAGGCTTTTGCTTTGTCCCACAAGGGCAAGGCGACGGCGGAGATCCACTACAACCCGGAGGACCCGCCCGAGGCGTACAGCAATCCGACCGCCTATAGCCGCCTCAGTTCGTACTCAGAGGTGGCAAAGGAGGTATATGGGCAAGACTACGATCCGAGGTCACACGACCTCGATGGAGAAGTCGTGATGAGGGCGGGAAAAGGCAAGAAGCATGGGCGGTACGCACTCGGTGACAGCGTCATCGACACGGCGAGTACTCCCACGCTCTCCCAGATTCGAGCACGGACTGTTAGCGGTGGCCCGAGCATACGCGAACGACCGACTGCTACACAGGCCCTCCAGGTTATTACTGTTCTATTCCTTGTTCGTTTAATTTTCCCATTTCATTCAATATTGCACTATAGTTTAACATTTCATTGAATATTGCAGGCCCAGCTTGAGGAAGAGAGGGCCAGACGGGAGCACCTCGAGGCGAGTTTGGCGCAACAGGTGCAGGAGCAGGTGCAGGTGCAGGTGCAGGCGCAGGTGCAGGCGCAGGTGCAAGCGCAGACACAGGAGATGTTCTCCTACTTTCACGCTCAGTTCGCGGCGCTGGGTCACCAGCTGCCGCCACATCCGTCATTCGCTCCTCGTCCTCCGATTTCTTCTCCGGTGAGTCTCTTGCCAACCTTACACAACTTACAGACTTAGAAAACATAGACAAACTTAGAGACTTCGAAAACATATATAGACTTAGAAAACATAGACTTAGGAAACTTGGTTGTGCTATACACGTTGCATCACAAATGTTATGTCTTCCTTTATGCAGCCGATGCCTGGGTCAACGGGGTCGAATGTTGAGGCTGGGGTGCAAGACATGGATCTATCGGCAGCTCGTCCGCTTTTCCCACATGTACCCCCACCCGTTGATCCATGATTTGTGTTTTGTGGACTATATGTGTAGCTTGTGAGTGGTTATGAACTATTTATGGACTTGTAAGCGTTTGTGGACAATGTGTGCACTTGTGAACGTTTGTGGACTATATGTTGGATTGCGGACTATATGTGTATCTTAATTATTCAATTGTACACTATTTGATGATTTTGGTTATGGCTGTGGTTGTCAAAATGGATGCACATTGTCATATATATCAAATGCCTGAGTTTATCAATTGGATTAGTCGAAAATACAAACAAAAATGGTTCTGAAAAACATCTTCCCCGAGGGTAATAACACAAACACTCGGGAAGTTGGACGGTTTCCCCGAGTGTTTGAACACAAACACCCGGGGACAACGACACACGGACTAGTCCGGCCTAAGCGGACTAGTCCGTTGCCAAGTCTCTGGAGTCCGCTCAAGTATCTGGACTAGTCCGGATAACACGGTACCCGGACTAGTCCGGTTCCCCGAGTGTGTAACATCTAACACTCGGGGAAGGGTTCCGGTTTCCCCGAGAGTTTCCAGACAGAAACACTCGGGGAAGGTGGAACGCCGTTAAGGCATTGGCCGTTATTTTGTTCGCTTCCCCGAGAGCGATCTTGCACTCGGGGAAAGTTTTGCCGTGTGCTTATCGGTTGACACTCGGGGAAGGTTGTTTTCGCCGAGTAAACCTTCGCCGACTGACCTTCCCCGAGTGCGACACTCGGGGAAACTTTCCCCGAGTGTTTTTGCTTGGTCCCCGAGTGTGTTAGACACTCGGGGATAGTCGCGATCCTGGTAGTGGCTACACCACGTCATCCGACCCCTGCACTTTTCGTTCTAACATCAGCCTGTCTCAGCTTATCAACTTCTTGTAGTGATCGGCACACAGTTCAGCTCCTCTCAGCTTATCATCTTCTTGTCATGATCGGCACTGATCAATTCAGCTCCTCTACCTACCACAATATCCTTGTTCCCCTTCCCCTTGTTCGATAATCGGGGTTGACCTCAGCATTGTTCTTCTTCTTTTTATATCAAATTCCCGTTTGTCGAATAACACATTAATAAACTACTCCTTCCATTCTCATTTATTTGACGTTGTATTAGGACATGTTATGTAGTTCATTTTTGAACTACATACTCTGTCCTAACGTCAAATATATGAGAACGGATCGAGGAGTATTGTTCTTCCCATGTAAGTGGCCAGCAGTTATATGAAATTCTGTTTGCACATTCGTTTTCATGAAAGACGACACACACCCTTGGATCAGATTGTTGCCAATAAGCCATTGTCCTCTAGTGATCTGCCATCTTTCTCATTGTCATAGTTGTATATCACCTCTCTCCTACTATAGAATTTACTTAACCTTAATATCCAACAAACTAGAGCTCTAACTTGCAGGATGAAATTGACTTGTTTTATACAAAAGAATCAGGTGAACGTGATATAACAAGTCTTTTTGCAAACGTGATATAATAATAAGTCTAAAAAGGGCAACAAAGTTGGGCGCTTCTTCAGGAATCTGTTCTAAAGGAAAATGCCCTCTATTCGAAAAGAAAAATAGGGTATATGAATTCATAATAGGATGAACCTTGTAGTAAACCAAACGTAGCTTGGTTGGTTAATTAGGCTTGTTCTAGTTGAACAGATTGATCAGTCTCTGAATCTACACAAGTGCTCGCATTTACAGCATTCTTCTTTCAGTGTTAAACAACATGCATGCATTAGAATAGAAAAATATTTCTGACGCTTTTGTCAATCTCAAATATTCCAGAGACTCCACGTTTTTTTTTTTTTTTTTAGCGTAGAGACTCCACATCTTAGTCTATGTTCCAAGAGTCAACGCCCACGGTCTACTCCTGAGACACCAGTGGACGCGTCATTGGAGGTCCCGTATAATCCTTACCTGGACTACCGTCTGGGTCCGGACACCAATGGACTGCGCCAACTGATAACTGAATTGCTCCCTTTTTTTCCACGATCTACCAACTGATTTGTATGCTTCTGCACCGCCAGACGTAGAGATAGTGCAGTGTGCGATGGACATAGGCAAGCCGTCCGATGGAACCGCTCTACCATATCGTGCGTCTCACAAATCAAGCATATTATTATATATAATCAGAAATGATTAAATCTTTTGGATGATGTTCATAGGACAATGTCATCCTATAGATTCCCCAAGCCGCATCGACGGCCCAACAAGCGCCTCCCGCATCCGACGGCCGCTGTCGCTCCACCGTGTGCTGCTACATCCAAACGACGTCAATTAATTTGCGCTCGCAGCTGCAAGAGCCATCGAGCATTTCTTGTCCGGTCTGCATGGTCGCAGGGGTGATAGATAGACGGGGCTGTCTCTTGTGCCACCATAATTCCAGGGGTGCTATAGGGAGCGTGAGACGTGGACGATGCCATGCAGATAATCGATCAATATCGGCAGGAGTTAGTTGTGGATGCGGCTGAGGCTAAATTAAGCTTTTGTTAGCATTTCTTATACATTTTTTGTCTCATGGAATTGTGTGCCAAAGTATAATGCTGTTGCGTTAGAGCCATCATCGGGTTTCTTTGATCTTTTTTTTAGCAGAATAGCCAACAAAGATGGCAAGTGATAAAGATATAAAGTGGCTCTTGTGGATGGGGTGATGTGATGCAAGTTGATAGAGGAGCATTGTTCAATATGTTCTAATTCTGCCTATATCCTCGTCAAGTTCTTCTTACACATTGCACGTGTCACTAGAACAAATCTTTTTTTTTTAGTGAACTGTGGGTACTACTAGTGAAAACTGTACCAAAGAAGAATTGTATCCATAATATGCATGTCTCACCGCTTATGTGTGGAGCCGTCAGCTTTGGAATGGACGATTGGATCGACTACACAAGTGCCGTCAAAGTACTGGCCTTGCTCATCGTCTGTAGATGCATGCGGCCGCCGAAACACCGGGGAGCGCGTCGCGTTCTCTCGGTCAACCCGTAACTGACATCTTTGACGCCCGGGTTTTAGTACACTGCTAATTTATCACTATGACTGCATGCGATATTGGGGAGGATTGTAACTGAAATCTTTGACGCCCGGGTTTTAGTACACTGCTAATTTATCACTATGGCTGCATGTGATATCGGGGAGGATTGCATGGAAGGCAAATAGGCAATTAAGTACACATATCATAGGACTGCACAAGAATTAGGACTGCCGATCCAGGCAGGTCTCAACTGGGGAGAGTGTCATGCACCGCCGGGTCACTAGAGATACAGTGACGTTTGCGCGGTCCGCATGTGGCCGTGAGAGAGGAGGATGGCAGTTAGCACGCGGAGAAGCAAGGCCTAAACATGACTTGGATTAAGAAGATAATTTCATTGTAATAGCGTTTGACCCATGATTTGTATCGCCTAGAACCTTCAGTCTATGCAGTCCTTTGTCGACCGTAATGACAACATTCCACAATGGCGCACTAAATACCGGAGCCTGGCATCACTTCTTCTTCATCCCAGTCTACTGTTCACCAGACATCACCACTAATCTCAAGTGAAGTGAGTGTAGTGTCTGATGATCCATGGACCCTGAGGTGAGAACCTTATTCCCCCGCTGGCGTCCGGGTCCTGCTCGTCGACGACGACGTGAAGTTCATCAAGGCGGCGTCCACATTGCTCGACCTCCTCAACTTTGAAGGTACATTTTGCTGTTTTGATGAATCGGTTGCTTTCTTCGCGTTAGATCTTTTTTTTAGATAATGGGAAAAAAATGTATCCCAGCCTTGTCCTCATGGAGGCTACGGCCAGCTCATTACAAAGTTATGTAGCACTTCCGTCTGCCATTACACTCACAGTTTTACAAAAGCAAATAGGAGACACCAACATAGTTTGGATGAATTATTATAAAGCAATCCTATTGCTAAAACGCCATCCATGGTTGGCAAAGATTTGCATGACCGTAGTCTCCATAGCACGGCACGCCTCCTTCATCATGTTGGTGTCTTCATCACACTTTTGTAGTTGCGTCCATAGCCGCAGCCAATGTGTTCCCCTGTAGAGTACCTGCATATAAGTTTTCATAGGAGTTTTATCAAAAACGATATCATTCCTACTCAACCATAGAGCCCAACATAAAGCCGATGCCCCAGCTAGCAATTGTAATTTTGATTTAGAGTCAAACCGTATTAGCCAATTATTAAACAAATCATTAACACTAGTCGGTGTATCTAAACCAAAAGTAAATTGCACAGTTCTCCACAAGAATTTCGCAAAATGACAATCGAAGAATAGATGTTGAATGGTTTCATCATGTGCACAGAAAGCACATTTTTTGCACCCATTCCAATTTCTTCTAGATTATCTTTAGTGAGTACTACTTCTCTATGTAAATACCACATAAAGATCTTTATTTTCAAAG
>CM017440.1:19552710-19773928 GCA_007726485.1 Eragrostis curvula | reverse complement strand
CTAAAAATTCAGTCTCAGACAACGCATGTCAGCTAAGTACTCATTGTTAAAAAAATCTATTCAGTGCTCAATGAGACACTAAGCATGATGAAAACTGTAGCCTTACATCAAAATTATCTAGTAGTAGTATTCTTACATCCAAACTATTCAGTTGTAACTAGCATAAGCGCTCGACTATAATAAAAAAATGTCACAGTGGTTTTCTATAGCCAGTTCCAACCTACTCACTCGGTTACAATATCCCGTTTACCTACAATTTGGTTCACAAGTTCAACTAACTACTATAACAAACTAGCCTTTCGGACCTCAAAGCTTGTGAATTTATAAACCAAAGCATCGAAAGGATTACAGTCTCCACTTTTTATCATTTTTAAAACTGTCTCTGATCTACCGAGATCAATACTAAGTCCATATAAGTCACATGTTTACAGGGCGTATATATCCTAAAACATCCCCATTTCCAAGGATGCAGTACAACTCCAGTAACTACACAGCGCGTATGCAACCTAAAACATTCCGATTTCCAAGGATGCGACAAAGCTAACCCAAAATTATCGAGTATCTGGGCCACCAAATCCACTTTTGCTCTCGCAATTCTTGTCCTGATCCCCAAAAGATCAGTGCCAGGCGCAAACAAATGCACAAAATTTCGAGATCCACGTGAAAAGCTGGAGCGCGTTACAGATCTAAACGCCTACGTGCAGCCAAAAAAAAAAAAAAAAAAAGGAGCAATCCGCGAACGCGGCAAGACGAGAAGAGGAGAAGTGTCTCTACCTGCCGATCCAGAAGGAGAGTGAGGCGCCGAGGACCTTGGCGGAGAAGACGCATGCGACGCCGGGGAGGAAGCCGAAGATGAGCGCGGCGGCGCCCTCGAAGAAGATGGCGTAGGGCGGGCAGAGCGCAAGCGTGAGTGCGTGCGCCGCGACGTACGCCGGCGCCGCCCACGGGCCCAGCGCGCCCCGCGCCCGCCGGAACGCTGCCACCGCCGACTCCCCGTCCCACCCGTACCGCCGCCCTGCGCCAACCGCCAGCGCGACCGCCGCGAACGCGGCCGCCCCGCGCACCCACCCCCTCCTCGCCATGTCGCCCCCTCCTCCTGCTGCTGCTTCGGCTCGGCTGCGCTGCGGACGCGGCGAGACTGAGACGGCGAGGGAGATTTGCGGGGGCACGGGCGCACGGCGGCGGCGCGGTGACGTGGAAGCGCAGATGTGGGCGGTTCGATCTGGATCGGGCGGTCGGGGGCTATGCCACGCTGTGAGAGAAGTGGACTTCGTTTTCTGTTTCCCTGATGAGGAATGCTTCTGTGGGACCAGGCGTCCAGTGAGCACTGAGCAGAGCACGTGATGCTATGCTATCCATCCATTTATTAGAGCAAGTAATTATAGAGCCAGCAAGGCCGGCGGATAGCACAGCCACATCAGAAAAATCATAGCTGGCGGAGAGAGAAAGGGAAAGAGAGCGCGGAGCGGGCGGCTCGGGAGAAGCCGGTTGAAGCGGGCGGATGCGCGCGCGCCACTCCTATTCGCTGCGCTGCTGCTACGCTCGCTGCTTATTCGCTGCATGTGCTGCCCCACTTGCTGCCGCTGCTGTACTAAGAGCAGGTATAATGGGGATGACTCAGCCGGCGAAATAGCGAAATAACTCAGCAGAATCCAACGTGGGAGAGAGAAAGAAGGAGAGAGATTGAAGTCGTCGAGTTGCGAAACGCCGGCACGAAGCGGGCGGATGAGCTTTTGTGGGTCTAGCAGCACTCTTTCCTAGCCTCCCATTTTGTTCCAGCCTGCTACCGGAGAAAAAGGTGCACTAAATGCTAGTGGGACCCGCCATCGCATCTCTCCTTGCTTGCGTGAGGTGGCACTTCTTTTCGCCGGCAGCGGGCGTAGTCATTAACCTTGCTCTCAATGCTCTCCACGGTGGCGTTTATTCAGCCGGCAGCGGGCTGAACCGTCAGCCTTGCTCTTAGCATTCAGTGAGGGCGCTCTTGCCCAAAATTATCAACAGTATTTATGCAAGTAGGTAACAGTTTTTAGTGTATTTATTAAGTGGATGTAAAAATTGTAGAGGATGAGTTTGGGGAATGAGTTTGCATGAAATTTGTTAAAACTGTTGGAAAATATAAAAGGTTACACTATAAAAACTGTAGGCCACTCAAACAAAATATAGTAAATTGTATACTGTCGGCCGCTTTAACAACTCACTGTCAGGGTAAGGAGAAATCTTGTAGTGTAATGGACTTCCCAAAAGTTTTGAGATCACATTCTTTGAGTTGTATTTCTAGTCGTCGAGTTGGTGCATCTAGACAATGAAAAATGAAACGAAAGAACGGCTACGAATTCATGGGCCGTCCCGCTTCTGTAATACTAGGCCTTCTTGCCCTGGGCTGTCAATTTTGAGCACCCGGCAAATAGGACTTTTTTTTTAAGAACTCAGGACCTCCCTTCATGCACTGATGCATGTTGACGCTGTTCATGCAGATGTAGCCATGTCCTGGAGTCAACTGTACTCAACACGACACGACACGTGAATGTCCATTAAGTGCGCTCTCGAGATCTACTCCACTGTTGGACTTGGATGCCAGCTTCATTAACAGCCTGCGGCTGCAGAAAAATAACTGCGAACACTGTAGCGGCTGCTGAAGAAATAACTAAAACACTGTAGCTGCTGCAAAACAGCTGCTGCAAAGCAGCCAGACGAACACGCTGTAAGTCCCTTGACAAAGAAACAAACACGAGTTGGATCACATTGACTTGCCTAGCTCTCACTCACATCCTCGCTTCCGCTTCCTGTCGATCGGTGGTAGACGACGTCCGTCGCGCGCCATGGACGGCTTTGTCCTGAGCTCGGCGCAGGGCGCGGTGGACTCGCTGCTGGGCCGCCTCGCGACGGCGCTCACAGATGAGGCGCAGCTGCTGCGCGGCGTCCGCGGCGACGTGCGCTTCATCAGGGACAAGATGGACAGCATGAACGGCCTGCTCCTCCACCTCGCGGGACTCGACGACGACGCCGGCCACGGCCACCACCACGTAGTGGCGGAGCTGAGATTCCTCAGCTGGGCATTCATTTTTAGATTAGACATTCATTTTTTTTCATATTTTTTAGGCTTAGGTATTCATTTTTAGCTTAAATCTATATACTTTTTAGAATTTTTAAGTTATATTTAACTTATTTCTAGAATTTTTGGGCATTCATATGAATGCCCAATATCCTAGCCAGCTCCGCCAGTGCCACCACGTCCGCGCGTGGATGCGGCAGGTCAGGGACCTCGCCAACGACTCCCAGGCCTGCGTCAACCGCTACGTCCGCCACGTGAGCGTCGACGCCGGCCACCGTCGGGGAGGCCCGCTCGGCCGCGTCCGCCGCGCTCACCGCCTGCTGTGGACGCTGCGTGCTCGCCGCCGCATCGCCGTGGAGATACGGGAGCTCAAGGACCGCGCCCGCGAGGTCGGCGAGCGGCGAAAGCGGTACGGCATCACCGTGCCGCTGATGCTCGCCGCCGCCGCCGGCGACCCCGAACGCGCCGGCAGGCACAAGCCGCCGGCGGTCACGCTCCCGCCGCGCGCTGCCAACGGGCTGGATGACGACGCCCGGAGGCTGGCGCTGGAGGACCGCGAAGGGCCCGTCGTCTCCGGCGACCACGTGCGAAAGCTGACCATGTGGCTGACAGAGGACGCGTTCGACAACGGCCGGCTCAAGCTCATCCCCGTCGTCGGCCCGACAGGCATGGGCAAGAGCGCCCTCGCGTGGCAGGCGTACCGGCACCCCACCGTGGCGGCCAGGTTCGACTGCCGAGCCTGGTGCAACGTCGGCGGCGGCCGGTCGTGGCCCGACGTCGCGGCGCACCTCCTCGGGAACCTCGAGACACGCGACGGCGTCGGCGTGCGGCGGTGGGACGACGACGACGACGCGCCCGAGAGCGAGCTCAAAGCGCACCTCAAGGGCAGGAGGTTCCTGCTCGTTCTCGACGGGCTGGACGAGCCGCGGACGCTGGCGGCGATGGAGGGCACCCTGCAATGGTGCCCCTACAACGCCGACAGCGCCGTGCTGGTGACCACGCAGAATGAGCCCTTGGTCCTGAACTGCGACACCTACAGCGTCTTGCACCTCAAGAACCAGCCTTCCGTCGTCGACGCCTTCATGGACAGAGCTATGGCCATGGTGCCCGACATCCCCTACGGCATGGCAGTGGTCCTCAGGAAGATCCTCTCCAGGTTCTCCACGGACCGCTTCTACATGAACATGCTGCTCCATCTGCTGTATGTGAATCCAGGCCGGACCATGCAAGAGCTTCAGGGGCTGTCAACCAGGCTAGCCGATGAGGAACCACTGACCAATGCCAAGCAGATGTTCATGTTCAGCTACGACTATCTTCCCTCAGGGCTGCATCATCAGGAGGAAGAGCTTAATCCGGCGATGGGCCGTCGAAGGTCTGGTCGGTAAAACAGAAGGGCTGACTGCACTTTTTTAGATAATGGAAAGATTACATTCCGGCCTCTACAGTTCGTGACTGCACAAACCCTTTTTTTAATACCAAGTTCTAAGAAAACAGAAAAGAAAACTTTAGTACATGAGTAATAGTACTAAAGGCCGCAACTATTCAACCATCTTTAGGATCACTTGTTGAAAAAATGAACCCCAATTGATGAATAATATAGCGACAAACTACCCGTCAACTATGAAGAAAGGAGAACCTTGGCATCCTCGCGGTCTTATGTAACGGAACCCCCGCTACCTTGATCTGCAAAAGGCAGATCCGGTCAACACCGACCGCCACCTCAGCGCCGGGAGTCATGGTACTCACCGTAGGTTAATGGAGAATACCATATCGGCTAGTGATCCAGTTAATCTCGGATCAACAACGCCAACACGACTGCACCGCCGTCGTTCCTTAGGCCACATTATCATGACCATCTTCAAAGGTTGAGGAAGAAGTAGCATGGAGAGCCAACACCATAGAGCGATAGGGACCCCAATCGACGCCTCCAAGAAGGGGCACGACGTCAAGTACGCCGTCGTCGAGGCTTTCACCTAGGGAATCCAACGAATGAGGATAGCAAGGACACCATAGCGGCGTCTCCATGGAGAATCGTGGCGCCCTGAGGCGTCACCACCGCCGGCACCAGCACAGAGCCGGTAATGGCTTTCGCCCGCTCCCTTGTACCCCATCGCACTCCGGACATGGCATCCAGGTCGTCGTCGAAGAAGCTCTGTCCCCCGCGCTTGCCGCCGCATCACTGGCTGAAACCGCGCGGTCGCCCCTTCGCCATCGCAGCATCACCGGCCCTCCACCGCCGACGCCGGATCCGCGAACGAGGACCTCAGATCCCTCAGCGACGTCGCCGGCACCCCCCGCTATGACCTCAGATCTGAGGCTGGAGAATGCCGAGGTGGCGGCGGCGTGAGTTGGCCGCCGTCCCGAGGAGGCACCCACGCGAACGTCGACGGAGCACCAGCGCGGCCGCTGCCCCCGGCCGCCGGACGGCGCCCCCACGCCGCCATCAGCGCCATGGCGGTTGACCAAAACGGTGTGTCCAGGGCGAGGCACGGAGGGGAGATGCCCCGCCTCCGCCTTCATTGCAGGCC
The DNA here is from genome assembly GCA_007726485.1 of Eragrostis curvula. Classification (NCBI taxonomy): domain Eukaryota; kingdom Viridiplantae; phylum Streptophyta; class Magnoliopsida; order Poales; family Poaceae; genus Eragrostis; species Eragrostis curvula. The sequence continues at coordinate 19,768,348 of CM017440.1, read as the reverse complement.
TCGCGGTTGGCCGTTGTCCTGCTCAGGCAGGGGCGAGGTCGAGTGGAGGATGCGGCGGTGGCGGCGGCGGCGGCTAGGGTTTCCGCCCGGGTCGCCCCTGGGGAGCGACGCGAGCGGCCTCTCCTTCTCTCCTGGCTGACCGCACTTGAAGGTGCTGATAGTTGCTTTGATGCGCTTCTTGATCGTGCGTTTATCGCTCCTGTGGACATTGGAGCAGCAGGCAAGGTCAAGAGCTGCAGGTTAGATGCTGCAGTTCATGATTTCATTACCTAGATTGCATGTGGCAGATCCCTTGTTCAAGGCCCACCAAAGTTCCTTGAGAGCCTGAGCATCTGTGGCCTGAGAAATGAACTTCCTTACTCGGTTGAAGAGTTGCATCAGCTTGCCAAGATAACCCTGAGCGAAACATTCTTGACGGAGAATGCTCTAAGGACGCTGGGCTAGCTGAAAGGTTTGCGCTGTCTTAGGCTCCGGCACAATTCTTTTGTGGCAAGCACGCTTGCATTCGAGGAGAATGAATTCAGAAATCTCAAGTTTCTGGTCATTGAAAGAACCTACATTACCAACATATGCTTCAATCGCAAAGCAGCACCTAAGCTTGAAAAAGATTGTTTGGTCATTCTCTCAGGTACAATCCGTTTCTGGAATCGGTTATCTTGAAAGACTGAAACAGTTTGAACTCAATGGCATCAGCAGCCCATATAGCGTCAAAGAAGCTAATGCAGCATACCCAAACCATTATGTTTTCAAATATAATATGTCGAGTTAAGGCTAAGAAACAGGATGTGCCGTGCCGATGTACTACTCTGATGCCATTGTATGCTTCAGTACTTCAGGTTTAGGAGATGAACTCGACAGAAGCTTGATTTTGTGCACCATTTTGCCATTCTGGGTCCAGAAGTAAATTGACTCCCTTCAACTGTCAGACGGATCTCACTGTAAGATCAGGTGATTGAAACTTATCTGATTTTCTGTTCTTTTCATTCACCTGAAAAAAAAGGAAGCAAATAGATTGTTGACTGACCTGGTATACAAAGTTATTGGGATTTTTATTCTGAATATGCCACGAAGGTTCACCTTGACATATTGTACGACATTTCTTCCTGCATATTCAGTGAAGTTCAGAGTCTTACAGTTTTAACATCGGATCGGCTCATGTTTGCTAATGTCAAGAAGTTCTACTCCGAGCAGCATATTTGGTCCAAAAGATGTTTCACTTAGATGTACCCGACCATTCCATTTCCTGGACAAATGTGCAGAGAACTTAGTGCTTCCACTACAGTGAGCCAAATTGAGAACTCCGAACATGACAGAACGAAATAATCCATTTCTAGTCTTACACTGCACCACTCAGAAAACATACGCCACACAGTTATTCCAAAATAAAAATAAAAGGAATAATTATATTTTAACCCTCATTCTGAACTCTAATTGCAATTTTACCCTTACTTTTTTGACTTTGTGATTTTACCCCTGATTTTTCAACTTGAAGCCATAGTTGACCCTTATTGGTGGTAAAATCGCAATAGAATTATTGTGATTTACCCCTACTAAGGGTAAGATCTGGTTTCATGTTGAAAACCAGTGGTAAAATCAAAAAGTCAAAAAATTGAGGGTAAAATCAAAATTAGAGTTCAAAGTAAAGGTAAAAACACAATTGCCCTAAAATAAAAATACGCCACACAATTATCATTTCAGTCCCTCAAAGAAATTGCGTAGGGCGGGCAAAGCGCGAGCGCGCCGCGACGTACGCCGGCGCACCCGTTTCAGCCCCCTGCATGCTAGGAGTCGGTCTTAGAAGGACAATTTGACAGGTAAATTTCGTTGAGTATTAGTTGCTCATGGTTTGTTGCTTAAATCTTCGTTGCAGGTGATCTTCTTGGTTGAGGGAATGAGGCACGACTATAGACTCGATGTGCTTCATTATAAGATGAATGACGCCGAAATATATATTGCTTCCGCTATGTTTTTTCAAAACTCTTTTATGTAATAAAAACTGAATTAAAGTTGTAATAACAAAATTTCACTTTGTACTCTATTTTATTTATACTTATGTGTATGTACTTTTGGAATCTTGCGTCGTCAAATATCACCTGATCTCGATTCTGTTAAGCTAATCTCTTATTTTTGAGGCGGTATGCTACAAATACCAAGTGTTTTCTAGTACTGTCAAGCACTCGAATATCTTTTAACAAATGTAGGTTTAGGGTCTGTTTGTCAGGGCTTTGTATTATGCAAAAAACATCTTATTTTGATCTGGATTCTGATACAAAACTGCTTATCTCGCTTATTTTGTATTATCTAGCAAAACAACTTATCCAGTCACCTTGTTTGGCAAAACAACTTATTCTATTTTTATTCAAAAAAGATTACATGCCAAATGACTGCAGTACCTTTAAAGTTGGACCTAAACATATTGGAATGAAAATAATTGCAGAAAATAGATTAGTAAATGACAAGCTCTTAACCAATACTTTCAAGACTTTATTTCATTGAAAAAAACATTCAGCGGCTCCTCTCTGTGATTTTATCACTATGGGCACAGGAATTAGAAGCTTTGCAGTTTTTGTCACATGGCATTGAGCCACCACCGTGCGAGCCCTTGCGTGGACGAAATCGCCGAGGTTACGCTGCAGCCTGACTCCGATTGATCAGAAATCATAGTGTTCGGCATTCTTTTCAGCACGAAGCTTTTAACCAGGGTGAATATGAACCATTTGCATCTACCCTGCCTTATGCAAATTGGAGACTTTTAATGGAAGATGCCAGTTTTCTAGACCCCGGCTAAGCCAAATTAAAATTAAAGACATGTTTGGATTCTCTAGCCGGCTAATTTTAGCCAACTAAAATATTAACCAGCTAATTTTTAGCTAACTAGTTTTAAGAGGTACTTATTTGGATCCTAGCTAATCTCTCCTTGCTAATGAAACCAGATCCACTAATTCTCAATGTTTAGTCACTTTTATGAGGGTTGAGGTGATTAGGGGCTAAAAGTTTATTAGGAGGTAGGCTGGCTAAAAGTTTAGTCAATTTTAAGAGGTCATGTTTTGATCTAAATTGACTAAAATTAACCAGCTAAAAGTTTAAGAGATGGATCCAAACAAAGCCTAATATGCCTTTGAATGAGTTAATAAAATATGTTAATGTTCACAAAACGGCATACTATCGTTCCTTTCGAGGTCACAATCTCTTGCATGATGTATGGCACCTATCAATGCACTTGCCATATTTGGAAGCAGAATACTAATGCTATGAATTGACGCAAAAATTACGAGGCACCATCACTACTATATAACTTGATGCAGCCCTTTTCATCTTCATTTAGGATTCATTCATAACGGGTAGTAAGAGCTGGCAAGCGATTCAGTAGTGCTTTAATAAAATCAACGAACATGAAGACGTTGATTATATTTTCTCTAATACTTTTTGTCCTATACTCAGGTACCCTACTATTAGCATTTTGTTTCTTACCATGATTGTATTCAGCTATTCATAAATATTTCTTCCTTGCATGATGTTCTGATACACTTTTCTGATTAATTGCTCATATTCCTATGTGCAACTTCAGTGGTAGGAACAGATGCTGGATTGGTTCCCTTTGAGGATTGCATCGTTATACTTCCAAGTCATTGTGTGAACATTACATCATGCGCCATTTTCTGCAACAACAATAATCCAGGACCTGGCAAGCCAGGTGTTGAATGTGGTCCCTTAGGATGCAAGTGCACTTTTTGTTGACATACCCTAAGTAGTAAGTATGCAACAATTTGCTATGTAGTATGGGTAATAAAATGTTGAAGAGATCGTAGAACCATTCTTGGTAATTAGCTCACAGATGCGGGAGGTGGAGCTCCGGGTGGCCGCCGCCGCCGCGCGCGCTCAGGTCACCCTCCGTGCTTACTCGCCTCCTCGGCCGCCCTCCGCCCACTTTTCCTCGCGCCGCCGACGAGAGACAGCCGTGCTCCCTTCCGGTGTGTGCCTATCTCTCCTGTCCCTGGTCTGTTTCGATCTGGCGAAATGGATGGGATGCATCAGTGTTACATCCGGAGATGTGAAGAAACGCCTCCACGGTCGAGGTATGCATCGCTGCTTTCCTCTCCTATGATTCCCCGATTCGATTTGCTTGTTTTTCTTCTGATCTCCCATATGTGTTGGCTAGCGGGAGTGGAGAAGGATCTCCTTTGAGGGCGGCGGCAGTGGAGAAGGATCCGCGCTCCCCAATTTCTTCCCAATTACAATTTGTTCTGCTCACCAAATTTATAGATCAGTTTCTTCCCCCAATCACAATTTGTTCTGCTCACCAAATTCACAGATTGATGTCTTCTACTACTACTAACTCAAAGCGGCTGGGCAAGTTCTTTTTGTCGATGCACCATTTGTTTTTCAGCCTTTGTGGCAGATCGTTAAACCTCTGTTGAAATCATATGCCTCCCTGGTAAGTAATCTTTCTCTGAAACACATTTGCTCTCGTGTATAATGCTTTATCAGATGACATCAGATCCTGGCAATCTGACCCTCAGTTGCTTTTAATGCTTCTGCATATCAGGTGAGATTTTGTGATGTTGAGACAGTGCGAAAAGAGTACTTTAGAGAAGAAACTGTGCCTCCTGATTTTTGCAGTTCAATATCCTGACTATCTTTCTATAAGTAGCCGTTTCTCATCCTCGAAGGCTGGTGGCAGATTTTGACAGGTAACTGCTGACTTTCCATGTTTGTACTTTGTTTAGTAAAAATTAAGAGATGAAATTGTGTACTCCCTCCATTTTCCTATTGATTTTTGGGTATCAATTTGTCTGCTTGGTGAAATATCATAGAATAGTAAGGCTATTGATCTCAGTTGGGGATTTTCAGTCTCATAATTTTTTTTAGGGAATCTCCCTGTGCTTCTAATAGATGCATTTGTTCATGTGGAGCGGATATAAACTCTGCTCAATCCTCCTCGATAAAGATCCACCAGGTCACTGTATTTCATCAGAAAGCTAAATAAGGTATAACAGTACCACTCACACTGATTTGTCTTATTTGCTTGAAGGTTTTTTTTAGTAAGATACAAGCCAACAGTAGATCTTCATGTGTAATTTTTGGACCTGCAGTCAGTTGTATGGATACTGGTAGAAATGAGAAACATGCAAACTCTAATGGAACATTATAGTATTTACTCCTTTTGCATTTTACATTTGAGTCCCTTCTCTATATCTGTTTATATTATTATAGACATTTTCAACTTCCAAAAATATATTTGGACTCGATCTGGATTGCAGAGCCACTCAGAATTCCTGGCATTGGATTCGCATGGACATGAGACACACAAGAGTTGAGGTATTAGACTCGATCTGGATTTGAGCCGAGTGCCATATGAACAAGGTGCTTGTTTTTTCTTGTCTCCTCTACATCTATGTTAAAGTGATAAATTATAACAATCTTTGAAGATTTTTATGTTTATCTGCTCATACCAAATATTGCTTGCCTATTCAAATGTTTTGGTGAGCTGAGAGAAATCTGAACATCTAAATCCTAGCCTCAATTTTAGAGGCCACACAATAATTTTTTTGATCTGCTAAATGGTCCAGTAGTTCTTTTTATCCATGCTACTCATACCAACCATTTAGTGTAAAATTACACGAATAAAAATTATTTTGCGGCCTTGTTATGTGCGGCCTTGTTATGTTTGTTCCCTGAGGAAGGCAGCAGTACTAGAACAGTCATTTCCTCTTCTTGTGATCAACTTGACTCTTCAGGTTTCTATTAAACTTTCCTGGAACTCTTACTACTATCCATATTTTTCTTTATGTACCAACCAATGCATGATAGCTTGTTTCTACATAAATAAGCTCACAATCTAGCTGCTCAATAGCCCATTATACGTGGTTTTGGTGTCTTCATCAGTCAGCCTGCTTATGTAACTAGATCCAAAGCATGTTTTCCCATCCATTCAGGAAATAATAAATGGATTTGGGCTGTCTTTCAAAAGGTTTTTTTTGTTTCATCTTCTGACATTTTAGTATGGATTGAAAGAAAACAATATATGCCTTTTTTTGCCTTTATAGCACAAAATCAATTAAATAATCCAAGCCAAGCTAAGCCATCGCTGCTGGATCAATATGTCGATTTTAGCTTTCATTGAAAGGCAATTTTCGGTTCCCTGCACTAGGATTTTAATTAGTATATAATAACTGAAATGAAGCAATATCTAATTTGGTGCAAAACCATCTAAATATATTGATGGTGTAAAATATTTTGCTATTCAATTATCAATTACCATTCTATCATAATGTATCCGCTTCCATTATAGGAGACAAAGTATAAATTGAAACACTAAAGAAACCACCCATGGTGACATGAAAATGAAAACTGGAAGATCCTTCGTGATTCCTTCATATACTAGAATGCAACTTGTCAAATATAATTCTGAGATTTTCTTTTGAGTTGGCTCGAGTTAATTCTGCCAATGTGCAGGATGGTGCCAACCAGATTATGTTCAAGCTGGTTCCCTGCAGACTGTGAAGTTGTTGATTAAGTACAAGGTTGACGCTTGCAAGCAGAATGTTCATACCTGAATTCACCATGGTTATCCATAGGGCAAGGGGAATTGAAACATGCATAGCTTCTGTAACATAATTTCCTTTTTTTCTTTTCCTTTTTATTATGTCGCTTTATAATGTAATATATAGTAATCAATAGGGGAGTCAAGTTGCTGATAATTCTTGTGATCTAATTTTTAAACACGTGCGTGGCGCACATGCATTACTACTATTTGGAATAACAGGCCACATTGTCAGACTTGTCCATAATTTTCTTTATTATGTCGCATGCTGCTATCTATGCTTGCAGAATGGAAGAGGGGTAAAGGGTAATTAGAAGGATTCTGTAAATTATCCTGGTTTGTCATAGACCTACAACAGATTAAGAGAAATTAAAAATCTTCTTTTTTTTGTAAATTCCTTGGATGAACTAGAGTATAGTTCACTGGAAATATAAGGTGCCCGGTGCCCCAAATGGAATTGCTTGAAATTTTCATGTCTCACTAACACCATGATTTTACCATATAAACATAGATGATTGCTTCTTAAAGTCAGTTTTCTTATTTGTACTGCCCTCAAGATTATGGAGGGTGGTATAATAGGGATATACTTTATTTTTATATTGTATTATCAATTGCGAGCCTATCAAACTATTTGCTTCCACAATAGGTGTAAAAAAATCTATTGATAAAGATAAGAAAAGTTATTATGAAGGATATAATGACATCCTTAGTTTACATGAGCCACATCCTTTGATCACGTGCGTGTCGCACCTGCATGGTACTATGAGACACTTAATATTCAGGCTAGAATACTTCACTAATTTAATTAGCTTTTAACTAGGGCTTAGGTAGAGGTGATCTCAACTGGAAAGAGTGAAGAAGGCAATCTGCAGCAATCTCGTTGGAGACAAAAAGGTCTATCATGTTTTAGATATTTATTTATAGTGTGGCTACACTAATTTCATCTTACTGTAAATTAACTAACATATGATTTCATTAATTCATCGCACATTTTTCAAATGATTTTTCAGTGCAGATTACCCTTGTAGAGTTTCTATTTTCGAAGAATTACTGCAAGAAGGAAGTAAGGAACCAAAATTTCATGATTCCTTTAATTCGATAAACCTACATTGTATTTTTACATATAGTAAATTTATTATGTAAGTGAGAAAGCCATGTGTAATACTACAATTCTACTATGTGCTTTCCTTCTCTTTATCTTCCAATAAAAATGCATTTGAATTCCAATTTATGCTACAAAAGTCCTACCAAGTGGTGCATTTTTCTTGAACACGTGCGTGTCGCACGTGCATTTTTACTAGTGGTAATTAGCAAATATGAATAAATTATACTTTCTATTTTAATAGCCTTGATCAACTTTGCTAAAGGCAGGCAGTGCGCACTCTTTCAAAAGATCAACCGCATTACAGTAAGACGACGGAGAGGCAACACACATTCAAAGAGATGTATTGAAGCATCAAAGGCTATTTTATTTCATCTCACAAACACCAAAACAGTTCTTTCGGATCGAGTCTTATGGTTCACACGCCACCACTTGAACCCACGTAGGATTTCGTCACATGGAAAGTGCAAATTGTCTCATCTCACAGACGCCCATATATTTCTGTCAAACTATATAACAGTACAGTCGGTCGTCACCACCTAAACCCACACAGGCTTGTGCCTCATGGAAAGTGCAATTGTCTGATGAAAATGGACTGCCATTATCTCACACAACTGTAGCAACACAAGAAATTATAATATGTCGAGGGGAAAATCCAGGTACCGCCACATCCACACCAAAAATAAATTTCATATTAAGCTATAGAGTAGCCAAGAGAATCTTATGCAGCATGTCTATATTTTCTAAGAACTATTTAAATTTCTTAGTTATTAATTAAAATACACAAAATATGTCATGGCTCAAATATTATTCGGGATGCCAAGATTTTTATCCTACAATATTACATCAATCCTATCACGTTGATTGAATAAATGTGGCATTTTCGTAATTCCAAGGATAACAAACAATATTATTATTGGCAACTTGGGCATCATAGTACCAGCTATCCAAATCTTTAGTGGCAAAAAAAAAAAACTTTAGTGTGACGATGAATGCTTTTCATCGCATAGTGCGTGGACAAAGAATGGGACCGTATTAACTAAACGTCTTCTTGATCTAGCAGAAATCATATTCGGCATTCTTTTCAGCACAAAGCTTTTAGCCATGGTGAATATTTTCTCTAATACTTTTTGTCCTATACTCAGGTACCCTACAATTAGCATTTTGTTTGTTACGTACCATGATTATATTCAGCTATTCACAAATAATTCTTCCTTACATGATGTTCTGATACACTTTTTTGCTTAATTGCTCATATTCCTAGGTGCAACTTCAGTGGTATGAACAGATGCTGGATTGGTTCCCTTTGAGGATTGCATCGTTATACTTCCAAATCCTTGTGTGAACATTACATCATGCACCATTTTTTGCAACAACAATAATTCAGGACCTGGCAAGCCAGGTGTTGACACTACAACACAAATGGCTTGTAGAGAAACTATTTATGTCTTCTTGAGACAATTTATAGTGTATTTACAGAGCCAAAGAGACATTTTTCGAAGTGTCAAAGAGGGGTCACTATGTCCTGTGTCGCTGTGTCGCTTTCAACGAAGAGCTAGCTGTAGCAGAATTAAATTGTAAAAATAATCTCTTTGTTTTTCAAGACTAGTACCGTGCATCTTGGCACGAAAGGATCTCTTGCGACACCATATTTCTTGTGGACGCGACGCGGAGCATCAGAATCACCGGATTCGTCGATTTGGAGCGGCCTCCCCGATGCAAAGGTGGATGGAGAAGATTTCGCGGGAGGGAATTGCTCTGCTCGACTTGGTAGAGAAGAGAGACCACGTGAGTCGGGAGCAGCAGAGAAGGAGCGAATCGGGGGTTTTTTTTTTTTGGCAGGCGGGTAATTTTCAGTTTTTCACCAAGTTTGGGTGAGGCCGGGCGGGGAGCGCAGCAATAATCTATGAAAAGCTATGTTTTCCCCGCTTTAGCTCACCAGTGCAATTTAAAAACAGCTTCTTGTATTCCTCCATACGTTGTTTTCAATTTTGCCTCTTTGGCAATTCCAGGGCATAAGCAAAAGCAGAAGCTGCTTGAAAGCTCTGCCTGCCAAACAGACTCATAAATCTAAACAAACTAGTATGGCTGCCCGCGCATTTGCGCGGCTAGAGTTGATTATTTTCACATCGATAATATTATAAGTTTATAAATTATCTTTTATAACCCTAATTTAGTTATTTTTAGACTTATAATGGCATGTCGTGTAATTTAGAAATATGTGTGAAGCGTAGTTTTGGCTATTTTTTATTATTTCAAATTTAGCTATTTTTTGACTCGTAATGGCATGATGGGTAATTTAGAAATAAGTGCAAGGAGTATTTTTTAGCTATTTTTTATTATTCTAAATTTAGCTATTTTATAAATATTTATAGAGGGTTTTGTGACTAATTGTTTCATAATGGCAGTGGTGGGTAATTTTCTTTTCTTATTTTCTTGAATTAACGTAAAAATTTCTAGCATTTTAGAGCGGATGTAGTGGCTCCTTTTTCTCTTCAATTATATATATAATAGATAGATAGATGTCCAAACTTTACCTAGCCTGCAGCTCGGCATCCTGGACACCGTTTCCAGGTGCTCCAGTCCGCTTGGCTAGCTTACTCGACGGGACACATGCATCGACCAGCAAGCACTGTTCTCCAGGAAAAATGGCCGGGATTTCGCACAAACGTCCGGTGGTGGTCCAGCAAGCTCTGTTCTGCGGTGATATGCATTCAGTAGTACTCTTGGAGCCGGGGCTTAGGAGAAGCAGGCAGTGTCACTAATGTAAACGTGTTTCTGCTGCAAATTTTTGTACGATTCCGCGATGTCACCGATGACGAGCTTGGATTAGCATACATGCGCTGTGACGCAGCGGGCCGCGACGTCGATGGATCTGGAATCCCCCAGCCCGCAACGTCGGTGGATCTGGAACCCTCGTTGACGCACTGTATCAGTCCGCTCCTTTGCTCGCTCGTTGCTTCGCTCCAGCCGGCCAGTCTCCCACTCTCCCGGTATATGTAAGAGGGAGCCGGTGGTGATCTTGACAAGTTCCCATTGAAATTAGCTTTATAGCCAGCCAAGGCTCGCCAATATCGATCAAGATCTCTGGTTATACTGGTTCGAGACACGATCACACAGGCAGGCAATGAAGGTAAGCAAGACGAACGGCCTTATAATATAATTCTTGAGCTAGTTGCCTAAGGGCTCCTTTGTTTCGTCAGCTTAATTAAATCATATGGTATAGGGTTCTGAGCTAGGCAGGTTAGATAGATAGATGGATAGACACACATAGTAAACAGTCACGCAGAACTGACTGATCAGCTGCATGTCCTGATTCTTACCTCCATGTCCCTTGCAGCAAAAGATGGTGATCAAGGTGAGCATGCCGGCGTGGAAGAAAAGCCGGCGGCGATCCAAGGCCATGGAGCTCGCCGCCAAAACAGAAGGTAGGTACCTACGCTACAGGTATCCAAGCACTCGAAACACGCAATGCATGCAACTAGGGTGACCAGGGGCGTTGCTACATTCAAGGGAGGGGGGTGCGGCTACATGTGTGACCAGGGGCGTTGCTACATTCAAGGGAGGGGGGTGCGGCTACTCCTACAACTAGGCTTCCTCTTACCGCTGGAGCCGCAGATACCGGCGGAAGGCACCAGTTTTTGACAAACTCGGTTGAAATTCTGCCAAAACCGGTGAAAGCCGGTCAAATTTCATTATAATTTTAATTTTGTCTGAATTTCAAATCTGAAAACCGGTATACCGCCAGAACCGGACCGGACCGGGTTTCCTATTACCGCGAATACCGATCCAACTTTGACCCGTTTTGGAATCCCTGCTCACAACAAAACAAAATTTCAATGATGTTGATCAAATTTTCACAATACATGTACCCCTTTGAGTACATAACTATGCATCCACAAGGTTAAAACACAAGATCGAGCAGCTCCACATAACGTTCTACACTTTCCTTCCTTGAGCTCTAGCTCTGCCATTGTGCATCGCTAGTGACCATCGGTGTGTATGTGCAGGGGTCAGCTACTTGGGGATGACTGGCGATGAAGGAGACCTTCTGGAGATGGTTGGTGACGATGTCGACGTATTCCATCTGGTCAGCTGCCTTCGCAGGAAGGTTGGTCCCGCCGAGATCCTGCTGGTACAGGAAATCAAAGAGAAGAAGGAGAAGCGAGAGGAGCCGGAGGCGCTGGGGAAGGTGAAGGAGCCGGCGGCGCTGGGGAAGGTGAAGGAGCCGCCGGAAGAGCTCACACTGCAGCCGCCGATTCAGTGGTACCCCGGTTGTTGCCACTACAGTTATCCGCCACCTCCTTTGATCTTCTACGACGAACCTGTGTCTGGCCGTTGCACCATCCTGTAATAACTTAGTAATAAAAGTTGGTTTCAACGTATACTCTCCCCCTCATCAACGCATATCATTTTCGACAATGACTTGCCTCCAAGTTATACTTTGGAACACATTTCTATTGTAAGGAATAAAGGATAATAAAATAAAGGAGTGGTATACTGATACTACAAAAAGATAGACCCAGTACTAATTAAAGATTATTTGAAAAGGTAATTCATCCTCTTTGGTAATAAAAAAATTAGAAAGGAGGCAATAAATAGATTCAATTATCAGGCTCTTGTCATAATTTGTTAGCACGTTCTGTTGTAACGAATAAAGCATAATGAAATAGAGGATTATGCTGATATTCAATTGGTTTTCACGTATTACATGGAAACGAAAAGAACGCCACTGTAGTGCATTTTTCTTCGAGAAAATTGCAAAGCCCCACTTGCAACTCAGGGAGGTTATATATAATCACCTACACGAAATTTTGTTTGTGTCCCCTTGCAAAAGTCCATGTACTTTTATATTTTTCTATAATAGCTTTGACCAAATGACATGACTCTTTGTAGCTCTCCAGAACACGGCTCGGATGGTCATTCGTACCTTGCTACTCTGTGTTGTGGGGGAGGGGCGCATGGGCCCCTTTGGCTTACATGAAACTCTTTTTGTGCTTATGAGGAATAGGATATTATGAAGCACCAATGTATTCCTCGCTAAATAAGAAAACGATGAGTAGGGCTAGTCAATCATTTAATATAATTATTGAGTGATTTATTTTAGTTGAGAATTGGTTTTCACAAAACTAGAAACCAAAATAACTTATTATAGGATTCTTTTTTAGCAAAACAGGAGGCGAATCCCCTTACTGATATCTCATTTTATAGATTTTTTTGTATGTACACTGTACAAGATATTTACACAAAAAAAAAAAAGATGAGGCCAGGTATTACCAATACCAAACAGAAAAAAAAAATCCAGCCATCATCTAATTGAATGTTTCCAGTTTCTAATTCTATTTTCTTCTTCCCTCTCGCTTTTAGGATGGTTAACTCTAATTCTTCTCTGAGTTCTCTTTTCCAATTCCTCAGGGAGGGTACCTTGTAGTCAAAGATGATACCATTTACCATTTCCAGATAGCCCAACAACAGACCATTTCTTTGTATATAATTCTTTGAGATCTTTGGTTCCCATCTTTGATCTTGTCTGTAACTTTTAAAGCATTGTTCCATTGGAAATTCAAGAAGTGCCAGCATCACTGTGAGAAAGGACAAGTGAAGATGTTCCAGTGTCTCTTCTCGCTGATTATGGCAGAGAACACAATCATGACTGTCCACATGAAAGTTTTTCCTTCTTAGCAATAAATAGAAAAGGTGGATCTGGCGATCGGGTGAAACCTCACTGTCGCCGGCGATCCCTCTCCGGCGCTCGGGCGAAACCTCGCCGGCGCCGGTGACTCCTTCCCCGGTGTTTGCGCTACTGCTTTCTCAGGTGTGATTCCTTCCCATCGTCGGGCGTTACATAATGTAACTGCTAGTGTGGGATGAGGGATCGCCTGAGGATCAGGCGTTTGACGCTGGCTCCGGCGGCTCGGCCGGCTGCCACGTTAACGGCGGAAGTTCATGACTCACTGGAAGAAGAGAGGATCTTAGCAGCAGAGCAGCTGGCGAGATGCATTACTCTATCCACAGCGGTAGAGACGACACCAAAGCCACATGTCCATGGAGTGGAAGACAGGCTTCGATCAAGATTCTGGTCGTTTCGTGAGGACTCTGAACAGAGTCGGAAGCAACTGACGACGACGCCGATGATCTTTCCATATCGACGCCAGAATTCGTCAAAGAGGCCATGGAGGCGGGCTTCACAATAAGCGAGCTCGTTCAAGCGGACGCGGAGCTCCCGGATTCGCCAAACAAAACAGAGAGCCTCAAAGAAGGTTGGATGGCAAAGAAGGTGCTGGACACCATGATCCAGAGAAGAGAGCAGAAGTCCAAGTCGGCGATTAAGCCTTGGCAAGGTCCATTGCCAAGGCCAAGGATCTCGCCGAGCCGAACGCTGGGAGATGCTTTAGCGAAGGCCAAGGTATGTACTTCTTCTTCTCGATCACCTTCAGCTCATCGTTCTCAATTTAATAGGAAAATTGTTGAACCATAAGTAAATTGCTCACCTTTCCCCATCAGCTTAGGCTTTTGGGTGAACTGATTGGTGCATGCAACTCTAACATGGTATCAGAGACAGAGGTCTTGAGTTCAAATCCTGATGACCGCATATTCCGCTGCGCCGCTCCTATTTTCACGTTTGCGCCCACGAGAGCTGCACGTGAGGGGGAGTGTTGAACCATAAGTGAATTGCCCACCTCTCCCTATCAGCTTAGGCTTTTAGGAGAACTGGTTGGTGCATGCAACTCAATGTCATCACCTCTTCGCCGGCGATTGCCGGAGTTGGAGACGATGACAGCTCGTCGATCCGATAATCATGCATCGGAGCAGCGGTTTGTCAGGGATTCAAAATTTGAATCAAGTCTTAAACGGGGGACAAAGCATGGCCCATCCGTTATGGCTAATCTGACCAAATTAAGCCCAAAAACAAATACAAAAGCTTCGATGGTCTTGGGCCCCAACATGCCTTACCGTCCAACCAAGGGCCTGGTGGCGTTTTTCGCAAGAACAAGTACCGTAGGACCTAACCCTAGAGCCCCACATTCGAAACTCCGTTTCACAGCCGCCTCATCGTACGTTGACGTCGTGAAGCGAATCATGGAGAACGGGGCAGCGAACGGCGGCACACCGGGACATCAGCGAGGTGGCGGCGCCACTCGCGGGAACGGACGGGGAGCAGGACAGGGCAACATGGTTGGGCGCGGTGGCTTCCACGCCCCCAACAACGGCTTCCATCCGGGAGTCGGGGGTCGTGGCTACACGGGCCATGGTGGAGGCCGCTACTCAGGTGGTCGTGGCTGGAACAACGGCGGTCGCAACAGAGGCGGCACTGGTGGCCGTCGTGGACGTGGCCATCACAGACATGCTGAAGGTGGACGCGGCCATTACGGTCACGCTGAAGGTGGTCGCGGCCATTACGGTCACGCTGAAGGTGGTCGCGGCCATCACGGTCACGCGGAAGGTGGTCGCGGCCATCACGGTCACGCTGAAGGTGGACGCGGCCATCGCGGCCACGTTGATGATGGACAGCGTGGAGGGTAGGGGTGAAAGCAGGACGGGAAAATCCCATCCCGTCCGGCTCCCGTCACCTGTATTTAGCTATATTTTCCTGCCTGTTTTCGTATTTTCGGTTGTCACACGGAAATGGACGGAAACACGAAAAATAAAACGGGAAAGGGGATCGGAAACAGGAGAGGACTTATCCTACCCGTTTCCCCGGTTTCCTGTTTACAGGCGGTCCCGTATTATATCCCGTTTCCTGTTAATCCGGGATCCACCAGGCAGGCCCATCACTCAGCCCATCAGGCAAGGCAACCGAATCCATTTGATTTGCTCACGCACTCTACTGCTCTGCGTTTTTTTTTTAACCTCTCATTCCTGAATATAAATGTAGTATTTGTTCGTGTACAAAAAGAAAACAACAACGCACCCACACGAACACTCCTACACCTATACCCAGAAAAAAAATGCGTCCCTCACTAGTATGAAGCACGACTGTCACCACGCGATGAGAGGTACAGAAAAGCAAAAGTCCGAACAGATTACAGAAGAAAGATGGCATTAAAGAAAAAGACTCCAAGGAGCCTCCCAGCTCCGACGCCACCTGACGCGGTTCCAATCGCCAAAGCCGTCGTTGCTCGACGCGCCGCAGACCGCCATCGCCGTCGCTCAACACGCCCGCAGCTCGCCGAAGCTTCAACACCAACTGCTCCTCTGCAACCCTAGACAAGCTCCCCTGATGAGGGACCCCGAAGGACTCCCATTCTCCGCAAAGCCCGACGACGGTGCCAGAGAGCACGAAATGCCGCCGACACGGAGGAGGCTCTCGAGAAATTATTCCAAAGACGCGCCAGCGCCTCCGCATCACCGGCACCTCCGGACACACCGCCGGCCACGCTGCCGTTGGACACACCACCGCGTCGTTGGACGCGCCATCGCGCAGTCTCCGGACGCACAGTCTGCCGCCAACAACATCGCCGGCACAAAAAATCCCACCGCCGTCGCATCTCACCCGGACCTGCACACCACAAAGGCCAGGAGGAGATGCCCGGAACAGGGGAAGACGGCACGACCGCCGAAGTCCTCAAGCCGCCGCCTCCGGTGTGAGCAGGGAAGCCGCCGGAGATGAAAAGGAAGGAGGACGTCCTCCCCTCACCCCCGTCGTCGCTCTCGCAGGAGACGAAACCGCCAAGGAAACAACTCCGAGGTCACCAATTAGATCAGCAACCCGGAACACGAACCTTCATCCGCCGCCGTCGTCACCGACAGAGAAGAGGATGAAGGACAAAAACTTCACCCGCCGTCTATACAGCTGCCGACGGGGAAGACAAAAGCTTCTCGTGACCATCGGCCGCGTCACGCCTGGCAGCGCCATCTGGGCTAAGCAACGACGTCCGGCCCTTTGCTAGGCCGCGCAAGAGCGCCGCCGCGGGGCCGCACTGGAGTGACGCCGCCGAGCCGCCCCTGCCTCGAACTGGAACATCGAGGACCAGAGCAGGTAAAAGCGCGACCAGGACGTCGACGCGGAACACGACCGCGACACCTGAGCCCCACGGCCCCCGTCGCGCAGTCCCCCGACGACCCAAACACAGGCAAGAAGACGAGAAGCAAAAGGATTCGCCGCAGTCTTAACCCACGAATACGGCGAAAAAACTACAAGCTAGTAACTATTATACAGCTATAGGACAGAGGCCGGACGTCGATCTGCCGAATCCCACCCACACCGCTGCCGGAGCGGCAGTTGGAGGGCAAGATCCGGCGAGATGGACGCCGGAAATGAGGTTCGCCCACGCGCTTTACTGTAGCAGGGTGGGGAAAGAGAGAAGAGTCGAGAAGCCCTTAGAGTGTTTGCTGCTCTGCGTTTTATATAGAGGATGCAACACTCATAGAACCATTGGCTTGGCGATGTGGGACTAAATGTAGTCTGTCCGTCTGCCTGCCAGCCAGCAGCAATAGCAATACCATACTCCCTTCCACTACTTCCTCAAAGGAGTTTGGCCCACAGACAAGGCACGGTGGACTTTTTTGGCCCATTGGCCGAGCAAGAGAGGCTTCGGAGCAGCATGCCTTTGGGCAGTTTTCTTTTTCTTTTTCTGTTCTATTCTTTATATTTTTTTCATAACAATTCTTTATTTATATGCTACTCGATATATTGATAAAAACATGCCAAATTAGATATCTAGTGCCATGGTTTCAATGCTTCCATGGTCCGTTTTATACTACCGGCTACCGTACCGTTACCGGCGTATTCCGTTCGTATTGTTTCGTTTTCGTTCCCGGCCATCCCGTTTCCGTTTCCGTCCGGTGAAAAAAATACGGAAACAGAAACGGTTAAGGTGTTTTCCCGCCCGTTCCCGTCCGTTTTCACCCCTAGTGGAGGGAACGTGCATGGGGACGGCGACAACAACAATCAGGTGCAGGAGGCTCCCGTTCTGTCAACTGATGCCAACACAAGTGCATCATTTGCTGGATCAGGCCTTCCAGCACATGCGGCTGCTCTCCTGCAGCAAGCACTGGCTGCATTCCAAGAGTTCCAAGCTTTACAGAACAAGGTAGAAGTGACGCCAACAATTCCTGCCAATGATGGTAAAAGTTCATCTAAACTTGAGCCAATTAAGACCATGTCTAAGGCAACCCCATCATCTGACACTCCTGAATCATCTGCTCAAGGAGCAGCCAGAGATAACAGTGGTAAAACACCGTACTGTTATCGTTGCCATTTGAAGGGGCACACGAAAGAGGAGTGCCATGATGAAATGTACTGTGAGATTTGTGATTGTACTAATCACTTCACTCATCGTTGTCAAAAATACAGAGCGGATAAGCCATTTGCAGTCCCATGTGGTTATGCTGTTGAAGGACTCGGGTTTTTTCATATTACGCTCCCTGCGCATCTCAGGCAGAACAATGATCCAAGAATTGCTTTCATTCGAGTCACAGATGGTGCTCTTAGCATACCTAATGTGATCTCAGAATTAGAGAGATTAATTCCGGCTAGATGGAAGTGGAATGTAGAGGACATGGGTAATAATACCTTCAGAACCTTATTTCCATCCAAGGCCGAACTGCGGCGCATGTTAGAATGGGGTGTGGTGCAAACAAAATTCCAGAATGCCAAGCTGAGAATTGTAGAAAGCATGGTAGCTAGTGAAGCTAAAGCTACCATGCCTAAGGTCTGGGTACAGTTCACAGGCTTGCCAAAAGACCTTAGAGATTACATCATAATATGGGCTGTGGGATCTATTCTGGGAATTACTAAAGCAGTGGACATGGTTTTTACAAGAAAGCACGATATTTGCCATATGCAAGTTTTAGTATTGGATCCTAACCTCATTCCACAGTTTGTGGATGTGGTGATTGAGGACTATTTATATGGTCTGCAATTTCGAGTTGAAGAAAATGTAGACGAAAACAATCCAGAACCAATGGATATGGAGCATGACGGCAATAGTGATGATCATGGCTTGGGCGAAAATGAACAAGATCCGAAGGCGGGAAAGGGCAATGCCGCAGGTGGAGGCAGTAGCGAAACAAAACCGGCACCCAAACCTGGTGCCGGAAATGCTATAGTGCCTCAAAGACATGCTGCAGGTGCCGGAAATAATACAGAGCAAGAGCAGCCGCGCAAAATTTATCACATCGACGTTTCTGGGCCTATGCCTACTGTTGTGCAGATGGGCCAAGATGATGTGGGTGCGCAGGTGCAGCTCATGCCAGAAAATAACCAGGTACTTTCTCATTACCCGTCTGACTTGCCCCATTTTTTTAATTCAAGCCATGACGATAAGCACATGTATAAGCAGATGGAGGAGGAAACGATGGATGCTAGCCAGGGTGACATGAGCTATATGGACAGTGCTGAACTGAACAGAGAGCTCGAGAGGATGGGTGAAGAAGAAGTGCAGAGTGGGGCGCCTTCTGTGGAGGAGCTAGCGGCCATTCCTGAGGCATCGCCGGCTCAAGCTACGTCGCGCAAAAGCAAGCGACGTGCAGAGTCTGCTGACGACATCATGGGAGATCGCGCAGAAAAATTGAAGGCTGACCGTAATGAAGGTGAACAAATCAATCCCTCCTCCTTTCTAAACTTCTCAGATGACTTTATTGCATCCAATTTTAGCACGATTGGCATTTCACTAGGAACTGATTATGCTAGTGTTAGGAGCTCGATTAGTTGTCTGAAATCAATAGAATCTGCTAGGTTGTCCGAACATTTGGTGATAGATAAGAAAATGCATGTGCTTGAGAAAGAGGAAAAAGAGATGGCTGAGGAAGAAGAGCTAGACAAATTCATTCTTAACCACTTATGTGGTGAAATAATGGAAGAGGTGATGGATTTGGGTGATGATCATAATGATCTTATCATTCCAAATAAAAAGCCTAGCTCTAAGGAAAAGAAAAAAGACAAAAATACTACTCAAAAACGTTCACAATGAGAGGAGTATTTTGGAATAGTGATGGGTTTAAAGACCCTAAAAAGCATAGATTTATTTCAGACCTGACGAAAGAACAAAATCTGAGTTTTATTGCTATTTCGGAAACTGGAAGGCGAGATTTTACATCACCTTTCCTTAAGAATCTATGTGCAGGTAGAGATTACTTATGGCATTGTAAAGAGCCTAGAGGTAGATCGGGAGGGATCCTCTTGGGCATTGACCTTAACATATATGACATAGGTGCTATTGATGAGGGCGACTTCTATGTAAAGTTTCACTTGTGCAATAAATCAGACAGCTTCAAGTGGGCTCTAGTAGTTGTGTATGGTCCTGCACAGAACAGTCTCAAGGAACAATTTCTATCCGAATTAGTAAACATGTGTAGTCACGAAACCTTACCAATTCTAATTGGTGGTGATTTTAATATACTCAGAAACTCTCAAGAAAAAAATAAGGATAACTTTGATAACAGATGGCCTTTTCTTTTTAATGCGGTCATAGATGGTCTTAACTTGAGAGAGCTTCATATGACTGGGAGACAATATACATGGGCCAATTCTTTACAAAATCCGACATATGAAAAATTAGATAGAGTTTTGATGTCCTCAGAATGGGAACAAAAATTTCCCCTATCTACTATGGTAGCTCTATCTAGAGACATATCTGACCATACACCACTATTGTTAAATTTTGGGGAAGCATCTTCGAGTAGTAATCAGCCCTTATTCAAATTTGAGTTGGGCTGGTTACTTCGAGATGGATTCACAGATATGGTTAAAAAGATATGGATGGAAACACAAGAAGGCCACACTCCTATGGAAAAATGGCAATCTAAAATAAGAAGACTTCGCCAGTTTCTTAGAGGATGGGCTAAGGATGTTAGTGGTAAATATAAGAAAGAGAAAAAAGCTATCTTAGATGAGCTGGATGCTCTCGATAAGAAGGCTGAAGTTTCTCTCTTATCACCACAAGAAATTGATATTAAACAGTGTTTGAACACTAGACTGGCCCATTTATTAAGAGAAGAAGAATTGAAATGGTATCAAAGGGCAAAAACAAAAGAGTTGTTAGAAGGGGATTCTAACACAAAGTACTTTCAGTTAGTTGCTAATGGCAAACATAGGAAAACTAGGATTTTCCAGCTACAAGATGGGGACCGGATCATAGAAGGTGATGATGCATTAAAGAAATACATCACTAGATATTATAAAGACCTTTTCGGTCCACTTGAGGAAAATAGTTTCCGGATGGATGAGACTCGAAAGGATGACATCCCACAAGTAACAGAAGCGGAAAACGAAGCCTTAATAAGCCACTTTACAGAAGAAGAGATAAGAATGGCGATATTCCAAATTGAACATAACAAAGCTCCCGAACCTGATGGTTTCCCTGCTGAATTCTATCAGGCATTTTGGGGGGTAATAAAACATGACTTGATCACCCTCTTCAAGGATTTTCATGAAGGGAACTTACCACTCTATAGTCTTAATTTTGGAACAATTATCTTGTTACCAAAATGTAAAGAAGCTATTAGAATTCAGCAATACAGACCTATATGTTTGCTAAATGTTAGCTTTAAAATCTTTACAAAAGTGGCCACAAACAGAATCACAAATGTAGCCCAAAAGGTAATTAGCCCTGCACAAACAGCCTTTTTGCCGGGACGTAACATAATGGAAGGAGTCGTGATTCTTCATGAAACTATCCATGAAATGCATAAGAAAAAGCTAGATGGGGTCATTTTTAAAATTGACTTTGAGAAAGCATACAACAAGGTAAAGTGGTCGTTTGTTAAACAAACTCTTGAGATGAAGTCAGTGGGTCGAATCATTTATAAGAGGGGGTCATGTTGGCATTAAAATCAACGACCAAGTAGGCCAACAATTTCAAACTAAGAAAGGGCTTAGGCAAGGTGATCCCTTATCGCCTATATTATTTAACATTGTAGCAGATATGCTTGCTATATTGATTAACAGAGCCAAGGAAAACGGATATATTAAAGGGGTTGTTCCCCATTTGGTAGATGACGGATTAGCCATACTCCAATATACAGATGACACAATACTATTTATGGAGCATGATATTGAGAAGGCAAAGAATCTCAAGCTTCTTTTATGTGCTTTTGAGAAACTTTCTGGCCTCAAAATAAATTTCTATAAGAGTGAAATTTTCTGCTTTGGAGCTGCCCAGGACTGTGAACAACAATACTCACAGTTGTTTGGGTGCAAATCTGGATCCTATCCGTTTAAATATCTTGGTATACCAATGCATTATAGGAAGTTAAGTAATGCAGATTGGAAAATAATTGAACAACGCTTTGAGAAGAAGCTAAGTAGTTGGAAGGGCAAACATCTCTCTGTTGGTGGACGATTAGTCCTTATCAACTCAGTCTTAACTAGTCTAGCAATGTTTATGCTCTCTTTCTTTGAAGTCCGAAGAGGAATCTTAGAGAAATTGGAGTATTTTAGATCGAGGTTTTTTGGCAAAGCGATAGCCATAAAAAGAAATATAGACTAGCTAAGTGGAGTATCCTATGTCAACCAAAGGATCAAGGGGGTCTGGGTATTCAAAACATAGATATCCAAAATCAATGTTTGCTTAGTAAGTGGTTGTTCAAACTAATAAATGAGGAGGGAATTTGGCAAACCCTTCTCAAAAGAAAGTATTTGAAAAATAAGACAATTGCCGCAGTAAGTAAAAAACCGGGTGACTCGCATTTTTGGTCGGGCTTAATGAAGGTGAGGGAAAAGTTTCTTAACTTTGGTAGCTTTCGACTAAATAATGGCAAAAATACAAGGTTTTGGGAGGATAGATGGTTAGGAAACTTTACACTTCAACAACAGTATCCATCTCTATATAATATTGTTAGGAAGAAGAATGCTTCTGTTGCAACTGTGTTTAATTCAGTACCTTTGAATATCTCTTTCTGACGTGGTTTGGTGGGAAACAACTTGGTACTATGGCACAGTTTAGTTGCTAGGATTGCTCATATCAGACCTAACAATAATGTAGATACTTTTAGATGGGATTTACATCAAAATGGTATCTTCTCTGTCAAATCAATGTATAGTGCTCTCATTTGTAATGGTAATGTGAGACATCACAGGTTGCTGTGGAAGTTAAAGGTTCCTTTGAAAATAAAGATCTTTATGTGGTATTTACATAGAGAAGTAGTACTCACTAAAGATAATTTATCTAGAAGAAATTGGAATGGGTGCAAAAAATGTGCCTTCTGTGCACATGATGAAACCATTCAACATCTATTCTTCGATTGTCATTTTGCCAAATTCTTGTGGAGAACTGTGCAATTTACTTTTGGTTTAGATATACCGACTAGTGTTAATGATTTGTTTAATAATTGGCTAATACGGTTTGACTCTAAATCAAAATTACAATTGCTAGCTGGGGCATCGGCTTTATGTTGGGCTCTATGGTTGAGTAGGAATGATATCGTTTTTGATAAAACTCCTATGAAAACTTATATGCAGGAACACATTGGCTGCGGCTATGGGCGCAACTACGAAAGTGTGATGAAGACACCAACATGATGAAGGAGGCATGCCGTGCTATGGAGACTACGGTCATGCAAATTTTTGCCAACCATGGATGGCGTTTTAGCAATAGAATTGCTTTATAATAATTCATCCGAACTATGTTGGTGTCTCCTATTTGCTTTTGTAAAACTGTGAGTGTAATGGCAGACGGAAGTGCTGCATAACTTTGTAATGAGCTGGCCGTAGCCTCCATGAGGCCAAGGCTGGGATACATTTTTTCCCATTATCTAAAAAAAAGCAATAAATAGAAAAGGAATTTGTGATGTCCTCTGCATGTCGACTTCCATCGCCATATCCCATAAGGCATTTGTATGCTTTTTTTTGGATGTGAACAATTGAGATCCTCAAATGTAGGTCCAACAATCCATCATACCATCCATCAACACAATATTATCTAGCCGCAGATTAAGATCATTAAGCTGTCCTGATGCCACTCTTGAGAGAGGAAGAATGAAATTACTTGTGTCATCGTTGATGTGAAAATTGAAAGCTGAAGTTTTTTGGTCTTTGGCAAACGAATGTACTTGGGGAAATATATGCTGCAGTACCCCCAAGTCCCATGTGTCCTGCCAGAATGCGACACTCCTCCCATCCTTTGCTTGGGATCTCGCAATAGCTCTGAATTATTCATGTAGGCTCAGAACTTCTCTACTCCACCAGAAGAAGCCCAAGCCCACTGGTCTTCTTTAGTGTGGGGCCTTTCCATTTGTAATATCTAACTTATAGGCATGGTTTTTTTTTTTTCGATTGTAAACCAAAATTTTGAACTTTTATGGAAAAAAACTACACAGAAGGTAAATAAGATAACTAAGTGACAGTTATATATTACAGCAATAAGTACACACTACAATAGTTAATGGCAATAAGCTAAATGCCAACAAAAAAAATACACATTACATCAATTCACCTTGAAACACAAGAAGCTTACAGCGTGTTCGTTTCGCTGCTTTGCAGCAGCTGTTTTGCAGCAGCTACAGTGTTCGCAGTTATTTCTTCTGCAGCAGCTACAGTAAAACAGCTGCTTCGCAGCGAGGCGAACAGGGTGTTAAGTACATAGCAATACAATTAGTTAAATAACAGTTAAATCGGTTTAATTGTGATTTCATCATCTTGTCTCTGATTTTTTTCCCCGGCCCTAAAGGTAAGAGGAGCGAGAAAAAATAGTATCACAGGTGTCTGATGCTATGGAATATCTAACTTTCGGCAAGTTTCTTTCAACGAATAGCCGGTAGTTAGTGTCTACCAATACAAATGTTATTGAGTGGTCAAGTTTGTTGTTGAAGTCTACTTGGACATTTTCCAGTGTTGTTTATATATAGAAAATTTTCATAAAACATCACATATGGCAACTGGAGAACCACCCCAATACGCACGTACTAAACCCGATTCCGCTCGTTTTCGTTGATGTAGAGACATGAAAGGACAAGCTAGTTAAGATAGATATGTTCAAGTGCATGAATATGGCTTATGCATCATGTTGCCGTGAACAGAAAAAAAATGCAACTAGCTGCAATGATATTTAAGCTCTAATTACCATTATTTCGTTGGAATTTTTGAAAGCTACAAAAATTATGCTCTCAAATATTTGTAAATCATGTAAGGACTTCAAAAATTGCTTTAAATTAATGAAAATAGATCGAATATTGGGTTAATGACGCACATATCAGTTCTGTTTTTACAACAATATTTAGAAGGGAGGTGGACATTTGTAACAGAATGTGTTATGAGGTTCAATATCAAACCTCAAGTGACATATGGAGTGGTTTGTGCAAATTTTCCTTTATAAAATGACCAAATGTACTTTTTTTTGTTATTTTTTGGTTGGACATTATTTCGTAGGCCTGCAATGTGTATACCTGCCTTTTCACAACAGAATTCCACTTCAGTGTCCAATTTAGACTAAGAAATTCCAGTCCATTTTGAAAAATAATCGCATAAAGGTAAAAATTCTGGGACATTTGTAAAATATATATCTTCATAACATCTGTAAAATATGTTATTACGAGTGTGTGTGCACTGTAACCATAAACTAGAAACAAGTTATCTGAGGCGGCGCCGGCGACCTTGACCACCCTATAATACTGCCGGCCCGGCATATAGTAACCTTTCTTCAGGGGAAAAAATAGCTGAAAACACATGGCATGATCCGATCTATGCAAGCTGGCAGAGTGCGTGCAAAATCTGTGGAATACATAGGACCGAACTTTCTTCACGGCCAACACCACGAGCAAAAGCCATCTCCCTCTCATCTCCCCCTCCCTCAGTCCCTGCCCCTCTCTGCCTGCTCTCGCCCTCCAGTTGCCCGGCATGCGGCTGCCACGTCCACGCCGCCGGCCGCCGCCGCTCTGCTTGCCCGTCCTCCTCGTCTGCTTCACCATCGCGACAGCAACCACCGAGGCGTCGAGCACAGGAAGCAGAGGAGGAGAAGGCGCCGTCACAACAACCACAACCACGACTACGGTATAAACGCTCACCTTTTTCCTCCTTTCAGTACTGTGGATCAAGGATCGACCTGTCACGGTTAGCCTGTTACCTCGTCCTAGTAATCTGGTCTTCGTCTCCCCAACGGCCAAGAAAGCCATGGCCATTTGAGTGACGAATGCTGATCGTTCAGATAGTGAGTATAATTGCTCTAAATTCAGTACTACGACAAACGGTGTGAACTGGCACCTGCCTGCTTTATTGTTGAAGCATAGAATTCTGGCATCCGATTCCGATGTCGCGTTGTGAATGCGGCATACTTTTGATTTTTCGGAAACTGACAATGTCATGGTCACAATGAGTGGGGCCGTCGACGGGGACCATGTGTAGAATATACGTGGTAGGACCTAGCCCAGAATCTGACCATTTTGTATGGCTTGAATAGTGTGCTCAAATTTCCATTATCTTTTCTTTTCTTGGTGTTGAGCATGTACATATCCATTCGTCCACACTTTGAATTTAAATTTGATAGCACATTTTGAGTGATTCGAAAGTTTAAACTGACACGTATATGGGCTCTTTTCTATGGTTAACTAGCTTAGTGCTGCTTCCACTTGAACCACGTTTTATATGTGCTCTTTTCTATGGTAATACGTTCCTCCTGTACAGTTTCTAACTACATAAACGTTAAAAGAGTACGCATGAGCCATAAGTAAGAGCTTGTGTTGATAATGATCAATTCGAAAAGCTTAGATTTTTTTTTTCAAAAGCAATAACTTGTGGAGTGGCTGATCAGCAATTTGCGGCAAGTTTCACGAACTTGAGCTACCATAGTATTTTCTATATGTTGAGCCACTATCATTATCCCTTTGCTGCATCTCATATACATTATGTAGTTTGGTGTGACCGACGAGTCATCCGCTATAGCACATCAACAAAAATGTACTCGTATTATAAGTTGTTTTCAGAATTAGGGACATTAATTAAAAAAATTGAGAGCACATTGAAAACAAGGAAGGACGAAGGATACGAGAGATGTACCAAAAAAACAAAAATGACATGTAATGTGAGAAGAATTCTGAACTGTGGAATGACATATAATGTGAAACAGAGAGAGTAATTGCATAAAGCACCTTACACGTGACTTGGTGTTCAAATTCCAATCCATAAGTTTTTTCCTTTAAGAAAAATACCTACCCTATTGGTTTTTTTTTTTGTTGCAAAAGCCATCCAACTTTGTAGCTTAACTAGTTCCACCCTTTTTGGCTAATGTAGAGCCAGAAAAGACCCATTTAGTTAGTTAATCTTGTTCAAGTGGTTGGATGAGACTTACTTATGTTTATGTTGTGAAAATTTTATTCAACAACAATCCTTAAGCTTTAATTGGCAATTCTTACGGTGGAATATCTTGAAATACTCTCTTTGTTTTTAATTATATGACGTCGTTGATTTTTTTGTTGAACTTTGACCAACAATATATATATATAAATAAGTAATTGCTTAACGTAAAATGTATATTGTTGGATCTATCATCAAAAGCATTTTAAAATTAATTTATACATTTAGCTATTTACATAAATATTAATGAATCAAACGAATGGCCAAAGTAACAAAAAAAAAATCATCGGTTTAAAAACGGAGGGAGTATAAAGATTACTCCTAAAACATATCTTCGATAAAGACACCGTTGGCTGCTCCAAATTAATGAAAACAAGTTGAATCAACTAACCAGGTGCACACTAGTTTCCTCAAAAAAACCAGGTGCACATTGTGGTGGTTTTTCAACAAAACCCAATAAGGATGATCAATTGCAGCGAAAGGTATTGTATGTGGGAATCTCAAATGCAAAGTTACATGTAGGGTGGTTTATGCAATTTTGCCATAGAAAAAGAACGTTAAGAGCCACCCTATCTTTACCATGTTTTCCCTACGTCGTACCAATCTGTGAAAAAAAATTAAGAAAAACAAAGAGTGTCTTTATCAATTTTTCTTATTATGAGCAGCCATGATTTTTACATCAATGAAGCATGATCATACTAAAATCTAGAACGTACAAAGCTCTTTTTTCCCGTTTATATAAGCCATCATTTGGTAAAGTTGTACCGGGAAAAGCATTTTCTTTTTTGGTGTGTGTAACTACCGCAAAAAGCATCAGGAAAGCAGAGTCCCGCATACGCAGCCAGCAGCAGAGTGCAGCACGCGCAGAGTTCTTCTCAGGCAGAGCCCCAAGCGAAGCCACCTCCCAGCCCGTCCCTCCCCGCCTGTCGGCCTGCCCGCGCCGGCCCTCCACGTGTCGGACATGCGGCTGCCACGTCCTCCCCGGCCGCCGCCACCTCTCCCGTTCTCCCTTCTCTTCCTTGCCCCACTCCTCTGTTCCGCTTTCCTGACGACGCCCGCCGCCGCGGCACCAAGAACAGGGAGCAGCGGAGGAGGAGAAGTCATCAGAAGCGTCACCACCATGGTATGTGTTCCCCTTCATCTCACATAAGATTGATCGAATCGCCTCTGCTTACCCTAATTTGCATCCCCAATCGAGAAAGCCGTGACCTTTCTGTGGCGGCTCCAGCATGACGTCTCTGTCAGTTCAGTGTGCGAGTTGTTCTGAACCTTTTCGGGCGTTGACTGGTTCAGAACGGGGTCCAATGGAGTGCCTCCAAACGCTTATGTGGCTAATTAGTCCCCACGATCTTATCAGCAGCTGTTTGCTAAAATAATTTTGTTGGTTGCATTAGTCTTCATTTCTGTAGTTTGCACGAAGCCAGTACGTGCTAGTGCAATGTAGTTCAGGTGGATAGGGTTGGAAGGGAAGTGTGGGTTGCAGCATTTTGGCTCCTGATGAAAGAGTTTATCTGTGTGCACTTTAGTGTTCCAGAAACCGACAATTTGATGGTCAATATCGGGGGCCCAACCCAAAGATGGTGACATTTTGTACAATTTATGCAGTTGGACCTAGTCACAACTGTTCCATTATTTTAGTTTGAACAGTGTGCTGAGGTTTCTTGCTGCATGGAATTTTATCTTTTCTAAAGAAGAAGCTGGCACTGACAGTATGTTCCAAAAATCTTAGTGTTATAAGTGATATCTGTACAAGTTCTAGTGACACAGGTGTTCATGGTCTGAATTGTTGGAAATTGAAAGTGTGTATGCGCCTAGACCAAAACTAAGAAGCTATTTTGCCAAAGCTTGAAGTTGTATAAAAATGATGGATTCACCAACCATGGCAAGCATACCATCCAAGCTTTGGGTGATGCCAATTTTTCTGATTGTCAAGTACCATAACATCATAAGTAATCCCTGTGCAATTTCCTCTCAAAATGCTCTTATGTGGTTACTATTTGCTCATTGTGGAACACAGGCGTGGCCATCAAAGTGTCCATGGTTACCCTTACCAAACAGTGGGAAGAGTTATTCATATACTATTGTTTCCAAATACCACAAGATTTGGAAGGCAGGACCCCTTTTTATTTTTGTGTTTATTTTGTAACTAGTTCTGGATTTTTGGCCTCTCAGTACATCTGTTCATCTTTCAGGGCACGAAGGGAGCTGTTTCTGCACAAGACATTTTGAAGACAGAACCAATTAGCGGTGTGATTGCCTTAAAGGAATCAATGAAGTTCTTTGATGCTAATTTCTTCAATGATTCAAAAGTAAAACTGGAATAGTCTTTACAGTCTTCACATGGAGTAATAATGTATTGATTTTCGTTCTGTGTATGCTATTTTTGTGCTTGTAGTTACGTGAGATGGAAGATGGAGCGAAAGAATTTAATATACCTGCATTTAAGCAAAATAGGAAATTGGTCGCCCTGGAGAACGGTGGATTGCATAACCCTTCTGCTCTAGTCTTCAAATCACAATGGAGGGACAGCGTGTCAACTGAAAGGAAAAGGTTTGACTATCCTCGTCCCCCTAATGTGCATCGCCCAAGTAATGATGAAGATATTGCATTTATGTCGGTCAGTTCTCCAACCATCTTCTCACACATTGGTTATGAAAGTATTCTCTGAAATATGACATGTAATATTCATTTCAGGTAATTGAGCTTGGGGAGCTTATAAGGACAAAACAAATAACTTCTTGTGAACTTACAGATATATTTTTGAAAAGATTAAAGAGGTTAGCCTATGTTTCTGTCTTTTTTATGTCCTTCATGTGACTTACGGGAATACAACATTGGCTAAATATTTTATTATAATCATATAATTGTTTGATGTGTTTATTAGGTACAACCCTATTCTAGAATCTGTTATCACTTTTACTGAAGATTTGGCGTACAAACAGGCAAAAGAGGCAGATGACTTGCTGGCACAGGGAAAATATCTTGGTATATAACCAACATACCTGGGACTCTAAAAGATTACTGTTTTCTCTTTGATGCATTGGAAATGTAAATATTGTCTGGTATATAGATAATTCTCATTACAACTGATCACTAATCGAGGTTTATGCTCCTACGACTACTAGCCTGACTGCCTGATAATGTGTGGAGAAAATGTTAAAAAGTGTATTTTCTTAAAAAAAATCCAATGGGGGTAATTATGCATTTTGTATTAATATTAGGTTCTGAGAACACTAAGTCATTACTGCATAGTCAAATGGTGTGCTCACAAAACCACACTGATAAATCTTGATACCAGGTCCTTTGCATGGCATTCCCTATGGCCTAAAAGATATAATTGCAGTACCTCACTATAAGACCACTTGGGGCTCAGGTACCTTTAAGAATCAAGTCCTTGAGACTGAAGCCTACGTATACAAAAGGTTAGTTTAGTTTTCCCGTTTATGCATGAAGCTACCTTGTGAGAACAATGCTGATTACTTATCTTTCATGTGTGCCATCATCCTTCAGACTTAAGTCGGCTGGGGCAGTTCTTTTAGCAAAGCTAGTCACAGGCTCACTCGCCTATGATGATATATGGTTTGGTGGAAGAACACGAAACCCCTGGAATATCGAGGAATTTTCTACTGGTTCGTCGGCAGGTCCAGCGTCTAGCACCTCTGCAGGTTAGTTTATAAGGCTTGCATACCTGAACTACAAATTTAAAATGTAAATATTGACGACAACTTTTTGCACTGCAATAGGAATGGTTCCATTTGCAATTGGTTCAGAAACTGCAGGATCCATAACATATCCTGCTGCTAGATGTGGAGTAACTGCCTTGCGCCCAACATTTGGAACAGTTGCAAGGACTGGTGTCATGAGCATTTCTGAGAGTCTGGTATTTGCATGCAAACACTTAGTTGATGCTGTCAAATTCATGTCGAATTATGTAAAATAATTTTCTGGTTCTAAATTGGCAGGATAAACTTGGCCCTTTCTGCAGAAGTGCAGTAGATTGTGCCATTGTTCTTGATGCAATTCGTGGTAAGGATCCTGGCGATATATCATCACGCGAGGTTGTTTTAGACTATCCATTTCATGTTGACATCACAAAACTCACTGTTGGCTATCTTGAAGATGCTGAAATGGAGGTAGTAAATTTTTTATCTGCCCATAAGTCTACTGTTTATTGATATGTAGCCCAATTGTGATTGCTCCAGTTGACACATCTTATTACTTTTGTTTTGATCATACCAGGTTGTCCATATTCTTTCTGCTAAAGGTGTCAAGCTTGTCCCTTTCAAGTTGAACTACACCGTCGAATCAGTCGAGTCCATCCTGAACATAACGATGGATGTCGATATGCTTACGCACTTTGACAAGTGGCAACGGGAAGGACAAGACGATGACTTTGAGGCGCAAGACCAGTGGCCGGTCGAGCTTCGTCGTGCCCGATTAATTCCAGCAGTGGACTATCTTCAGGTTCTTTATGAGCAAACTAAGCAGTGCATTGGACTCGACTTGTTCATTGGAGCCAACTTATATTGCTGTTTCCTGAACTTTTGATGAGCAGGCACAGCGTGCACGGGGCAAGCTGATCGAGGAAGTGAAAGATAGCTTCACAGTTGACGCGTTCATTGGTAACGTGACTGACTGGGAGCTCGTTTGTCTCGGGAATCTCGTTGGGATGCCTGTAGCTATTGTGCCGACGGGCTTTAAGAGTATCGAGAACCCACCGAAGGGCGGTACAAGGAGAAGAACTACTGTAACAACAGGCATATATGCTCCTCCCGACCATGACCACATTGTAAGCTTTGTTCTCCCAAGCCCGTACATTTGTATCAGATGTCTGATAGACACTGGTACCTTCAGACCAACAAACTCGGCTACATAACCCTGATGACTTATGGTTGATTTCACGCTTGTTTGCTCACAGGCTCTGGCGCTGGCCATGGCGTACCAGTCTGTCACTGATCACAACAAACAGCGGCCACCGATTGACGATCTGGGCCCAAATGACGAAATACACCGGTAAGGAATCTGCTGATGAGATGATGCTCTGCTAATGAGATGGTGCCGGAGCAGGGCGATTCATGAAAGCTGAAGTTCTAGATGATGTATGCATTTTGTTTCCCTGAAAGAGGTGTACCAACAGGGTTGCAGAATTAGGTTCCTGAAAGGTTAGAAAATTGTTGGTCGCAAAAAAAAAAGGGTTAGAAAATTGTTGGGACTCCCAACTCTGAAGCGGGCAAGGCCTGAAACATGGGCCAACTTGGGCCGCGTAGGCTGCGCTTAGCTAGACCTTCCTCTGGTTCAGTTGCTTGCTGGGCGGCCTGCTTCTAGTCTTTTTTTTGTTGGTTATACAAATTGGTAGTTTGACAACCTGATACGGTTCACCAGTAGACAACCGGCTGTTGACCTATATCCCATCTCGATATGCTCTCGCAAATGATCTCAACCTGGTAAAAACAGTAGACCGGCGTGGGTACTGAACGGATAATGCCGCTGTCAGAGTACTACCGGAAAAAAAAAAAAGATACTAGTACTATATCAACGAATTCCCAGCTCGCATTCCCAAGAACAATCATCATACATGGCGTCAATGCATTCATCTTTACTGGCGTGACAAATGGGATCTGTTAACAGTTTCGAAAAAAAAATTGAGGAAGTCTGGGAGGGGAGACCCCTACCTAGATTTTCATTATGTTACAAGCATTGCACGAGGATAATCTACAACCTCTACAGATGAGAATAATTCATGGATGGAGAAGGAAGGAAGCGACGTTCTTCCTCCGGTTTTTATCGATGAATTCGATAGACAACTTATTTAAAGTTTGCTCAAACTAAACTAAACATTTTTTAACGTCATTTATTTATTAAGAAACTAGGATGGCTGCCCGCGCATTTGCGCGGCTCGATTTACTATACTATTTAAAATATTTTTTATATCAGTGTAAAAATTTAACATAATTTATTATTATTTATTTTATACTCTTTATTTATAAAGTAATAGAAATAATTTGGAGAGTTTCTCACCATCCCTCGATTTGAATGTGAGATGAGTCATCATTTATCTTGAATTGTGTCTTAGCTAACCCACTGTATTTGATTTCATTTTAGAAGTGAGGTCAGTTTAATCGTGTCATGTTAAACAACTAACATATGTCATAGTAGTATAAAGAATGGGTCGTGCTACAAAGAAAACATTCCATGCTAAAAATAAGAGATTGTCCCATGCTAGCTAGACATATGGCGGCATATTTTCATAATAACGTATTTAGAAATAGAAATGAAGTGTATTTTGGATATTTTTATTATAAAAAAATTAGCTATTTTGGACTCATGGTATAGTGGGTAACTTAGAAATAAAAATTAGGTATATTTTTAGCTCTTTTTATAATCCAAATTAAGTTATATTTCGAACTTAGAATGGCACGATGGGTAATTTAGAAATAGGTGAGGATATCTTTTATTATTTCAAATTTAGCTATTTTTCTGACTCATAATGGCATGGTGTGTAATTTAAAAATAGATGTGAGGGGTATTTTGACTATTTTTTATTATTCCGAATTTATCTATTTTTTGACTCATAATGGCATGGTGGGTAATTTAGAAATAGTTGTGAGGGTATTTTTGACTATTTTTTATTATTCCGAATTTAGCTATTTTATAAATATTTATAGGGGGTTTTGTGATAAATTTTTCATAATGGCAGTGGTGGGTAATTTTCTCTTCTTATTTTCTCGGATTAACGTGGGAATTTCTAGCATTTTAGAACGAACGTGGTGGCTCCTTTTCGACGTCAAATATATATATAATAGATTAGAGGGGATACAACAGTACATGATAAATTCAGGCTGGATGGTTCCAGAGGCGGCCACAGGCCACAAGCGTCGCATCCGGAAAAGCTAAACCACTACAGCCAGAAACCTACACAGCAGTAGTCAATTGGAGCTAACCGGCAGCTTAGAATCTTCAACGACGTATCAACAGTTACCTGTTGCAACGACCCACTGCAGCTGCCGGACAGAGACGGGCTTTCTCTCGACCAATGATTTGTTTTACTGACCAAAGAGAGAAGCATCACCATTCACCAAAACGGCCCGAGTCCAAGCACATGCCATGGAACGATGGGCAACTTTGAACGGAAAAGATTGGAAACGAACGAACGCGACAGACCAGACCGGGCGTATCCATGGACTTGACAGCGATGGTCGATGCACGAGTGGCAGTGGTCGTGCCTACTTCGCTGTCAGTGCGTGCATGGGCGGCAGGAATAGTCGGCCAAGGATGTGGTGGCCATTGACTGTGCCGTCTCGTGGATAGTTGATCAATCAACCTGTGCATGCTGTGACCGCATCTTCTATCTACTCCTAGCTGCTTGTAATTGACTGGCCTTGTTGTTCATCGCCGTCATTTTCTGTGGCTGCGTGTGCATGCTTGTGAGGGTGTCCCTCTGATCTGTTTGTCTCTGCTTCTCTGGCTGCTATTGGGCCTGTCATGTAGTAGGAGGACTGACTGATGATTCCAGTTGATTAAGAACGTAGTAGTATCAACGACTGAGGTCCATGCGGTCGCTGTGTGGACAGGCAAGTGCCGGGAGTGATCAGAAGTTGAACAGCGAATAAAATGGATATGTTGTCAACTTGTCGTGTGTACAGCTTTGATTTGTGAACTTGGAGCTGGGGTAGTGCTTTGATTTGTAACTTGCGCAGACAGGCAAGCGCCGGGAGTGATCGGAAGTTCAACAACAAATAAGAGGATATGTATATATCTTCTCTTGTGTACAGCTTTGATTTTTGTGAACTTTGGAGTCGTCCTTCGATTATAATCTTGCGTAGACTGCTGGGATTAATTAGCTCTCAAGTGCATACCCGGTACATCCCGCTCTTCTGTGAACTGTACTCCCTACATCAGCTATTTCTTTCACACTAAAAAACACAAAAAGATGTACATATCAAATTCTGAATTTTCTATAATCCTGACGGTACAACCCGGACGGATAAAGCTAGCAAGTGGCACTTTGTAAAACACCTGGAAGTGAACAAAACAATTCTTTCTAGGCCCTATCATATCCCCTCGGCATCCCTATCTATTCATCTGCATCACCTCATAGTTTAACCCAATAAACCCCTCAAACCAAAGCATCCTGCAAACATTGGCCAGTTAAAACCCTTTCCCCTGTTTCAGAGTTCAGACCCTGACCCTGAGTCTGGCACACATCACATGCTCTCACCTTGCCCTCCCAAGAAAAAGATTCCTTACCCTCGGTCGAACAAAACCAAGCGATGCATGCAAACAGAGAAAAATGTCGGCACACGGACAACCGGCCGTGTGCATACACGCACCCCTGCAAAGCCAGTGAGGTCACGCCATGGCATTGTGATGTGTGTGTCCTAGAGACTTGGCGCGGCTTGCCACCATGGAGAGGAACAGGCTCCTTGCGCGGCTCAACTCGGGTTTGGATCGACGAGCTCGAAGAGGATTTGAAAAAGAAAGGGATAGGATTGTTTACAATAGGATCGAAGAAATCACGTTAGTAGTGAAAAGATTGGGCGGATTTAACTAGATTCCTTTTGTGTGTGGACATAGAGAGTTGCGAAGCTCAAGAGAGCTACGTGCACGGTTTTCAGAGGAGAGACAGCCAGTGCATGCGTACGTGAGGGTGAGGGTGACACACTCGTGTGAGGATGTGTGTTACTCACCTTTCCTTATCATGCATGCGAAGCCTCGGATTAACCCTCGAGGTCAGCTATGGTACGTCTCCATTTGAAAAGTTAATTTGTGCATCGGCCTAAAACGTGTGTCTGAACATGCCTTATTAAAAACTAGAGTGAAATGCACCCGGGGTATATAAACTATTTAGATATGGTCGTCTAGGTACATAAATTATTAAAATGACCATCTACGTTCACAAACTATTTAAAAATGATCATATAGGTACATAAACTCCTAAAGTGACTATTTAGGTCCACAAACTAATTATGATATAGTTGCCCAGGTCCAAAGTCCTTCGTGCGTGAAAAATTTCCTACGTGGACGTGCCACCGTGGATGAAGGGGCATGGTACATATATGCGTGTGAGTAAAATCGTGGTGGTGGAAAATTGCAGAAATGACACCCTGTCCGACAATCGGGAGGTGAGGTGGTGATCGGGAGGCAACGACCTGGTAAAGGGCCCTCAATTCTGCTGCC
Source organism: Eragrostis curvula (assembly GCA_007726485.1). Taxonomy (NCBI): domain Eukaryota; kingdom Viridiplantae; phylum Streptophyta; class Magnoliopsida; order Poales; family Poaceae; genus Eragrostis; species Eragrostis curvula. The sequence continues at coordinate 19,732,297 of CM017440.1, read as the reverse complement.
GAGCGGAGTTGACAGTTATGCGGTTGGTTGCCACATGATTTTCCTCACATATCACCGCCACGCCTCCCGAAAAGCTTTGGACCTAGGTAGCTACAACATAGTTTGTGGACCTAAATAGCCACTTAAGAGTTTATGTACCTAGAGGACCATTCCTAAATAATTTGTGGACCTAGATAGTCACTTTAGAAGTTTATGTACCTAAATGACCATCCCTAAATAGTTTATGTACTCCGGGTGCATTTCACTCTAAAAAGTACTACGTCAAAGAGTAATATGTATTCGGGGGTGTTCGGCATATAGGGGTCTAAATTTTAGAGGGGACTAAACTCTAGATAAATTATATTAAATAAAGTTTAATTACAAAACTAACTACAGAACCCTGGTCTAATTCGCGAGACGAATCTAACGAGGGTAATTAAGCCATGATTAGATGACGGTTATTGTAGCATTACTGTAGCATGACTGTAGCAAAACATAGATTAATTAGGCTCATTAGATTCGTCTCGTAAAGATGTACCCATCTGTAAAAAGGTTTTGTCATTAAACTTTATTTAGTACTAGATCTTCTTTGTTTAGAGGCCTCTAAAATTTAGCGCTAAAAGAAACGAACAGGGCCTTCGTTAAAAACTTATACTATAATATTAAGAAAGATTGCAATATCAATGAGAGGACATATCAGATGCACAAAGAGTATTTGGTGCACATATGCACAAACTTTGTAGACCGTAAGATCAAATCTTGATGGCCTGAAATACTAGAAGTTTGGAAAGTCTCAACCATAATTTTAGCAACCATAAATCTAGATTGTGTTTCCAAAAATATTTTTTTCATCAATGAAAATTCCCACCCATGATTTTAGACGTGTAGATGCAATCCAATGGCTCTCAATGAGTTTGTGCACATGTGCACCAAATACTTCTTGTGCACTTGCTATTTCCCCTATGAATAATATGTACAATTAATATGAATAATTACCAGTGCACCAAACTGTGCTTTTATCATGTGTTGTAACGGTGGTCAATCTTATTTCACACTCCAAAAGGCACTTTATTATATAGTTAGTCCAATGTGGGTGACATCTGACTAAGCTTATTAAGAAATGTATTCTTGCATGAACCTACCTAACAATTCAATCCCAATTGTGAGTAATCCACTTTAATATAGACATGATCAACTCATGGGATTTTGTGAATATCCCCATTTAAGTTTACTCTAAATTAGGCCCTAGAGTCCAGAACACGTCAAGTTGGCCCCTAAACTCACAATTGACGTTGGTTCAAGCTGAATTACACTAGTGTACGTCATACCTTAGACAAAGACAATAGAATTAATCAACTATCAAGAGATGGTAGGAGTTTATTGCATTGTGTGTATCAAATAACGTATATTTTGCAAAATATTACCTCCTCTCCAATTTACTTGCCGTCTTAAACTTGAACAGTTTTCTATTTGATATTTTCACTTTTCAATACATCTCTATCTCTATCTTTTTTGTCCTCAATTCCATGCACCTTTTTGACCTCTCACTAATTCACCTGTACAAACCTAAAACGACATCCTTTTTTATACTGAGGTAGTAGCTTCGTTGCAAAATACTATATTTTTATGGGCTTTAAAAGTTCCGATAACAAAATAGTAATTTTTTTTTTGCAGAATACCCTCTCACAAATATTGTGGGTATTTGCCTCTATATTAAACTACAATGTATAAAAAGAAAAAAAATGAAATAACAGTATCATGGGAATTCACAAGGGACAATTATGTTTCTACCCTCACTCTGAACTCTAATTATGATTTTACCCTCACTTTTTTGACTTTGTGATTTTACCCCTGTTTTTTTAATCTGAAGCCAGAGTTAACCCCTACTAGGGGTAAAATCAAAATAGAATTATTCTGATTTTACCCCTACTGAGGGTAAGATCTGGCTTCGTGTTGAAAAACTAGGGGTAAAATCACAAAGTCAAAAAAGTGATGGTAAAATCAGAATTAGAGTTCAAAGTGAAGATAAAAACAGAAATGCCCCAATTCACAAATACTCCTACTATAGGGAGTACCATTTGAAAGTGCAGCAAGACACTGCGCAACTGAATTTGATCCAGTTGAACCGCAGTACTTTCAATCACGTTCAACCGCAACTCTTTGGCGGTAGAAGATGTAGCAAAAGGCATGCGCGTGCGAGTGCCGACGCGACGCACGCCGGGGGGAGCGAAGAAAAGGCAAAGGCGAGTCGTCGCCGGGGACAAAGGCGTTCAAAAAGGAGGAAGGTTGGGAGACCGGGGCGGTGTCGCCGAGCGCGGCGGCCACCCGTCCACCGCTCTCGCCTCGCATGCATGGCGTGCATCGGTTCCCGCGCGCGCTGCCTCCGGTCAGCCTCCCGCCGTACGTAGACCCAAGACCGCGTACTCTCTCTCTCTCTCTCTGCGCGCAGTAAAAAAAAGTTGCCTTTCGTTTTGTGCAACGAAGCCAAGTCACGTCGCAGCGTCACGGACACCCATGCACGAGAGAGAGAGAGGGGATGGCTTCTTCTCATCTGGGTATTACTCACCGCCTCGTGCTCCGCGCAGTTAAAAAACCTGGGTTCAGCAGCAGCTAGCACTAGCAATAGCTTCTCGATGACCCCGGCGCAGCAGCGGCGCAGGCGCGAAAAGATGTGCGAGACGAGACGCCGTGCACGGCCCCAGGGCGCCGAGAATGCAGTGTGGGTCAAACGGAGGGTTGAAGGAGGCGGGATCTCGAGGAAAAGGCTTGGTTTTGTGTTGGCAATGTGGCACAGTAGTTTTGGTTTTGTTTTTTTTTTCCTTTTTCACTTTTCACTTTTCTTTTTGGGGCGATTTGAGAGGACTAGCTCGAGCAAGCGTCGAGTGACCTGACCATGGCAAAGGGCATCATCCCGCACGGAAAAACATCGAAAGATTCAAGTGAAAAGCCGACTACACACGGAGGGACCGAGGAAGCTACGTACTAGTACTCCCTTTGCCAGTATGAGAAATCTTTTGAACGGTTTTCTTTGAGGGTTTGTAATAATTACACTAGCTCTTAAGAAAAGCACCACATAAATTAATTGATGTGTGTAAGCACTAATCACATGCATATTCACTTGGTCACAAGGAAAGCATATATCGCACAAATTTACACTAGCTCTTAAGAAAAGCACCACATAAATTGATCTGTGTAAGCACTAATCACATGCATATTTACTACTTGGTTGCAAGCAAGCTAACCATTGAGTAGCATATGCGCTATCTCAAAATAAGAGAGGATTCCAAAAGTATACTCGGTGGTGGCGATTTGTAAATGACCCAGCGACCAGACGGCTAGCGAGTCAGGGAGTGGGTGTTGTGGTTGTATGGTAGTAGGAGCGAGAGAGATAGAATGAGAGGTGGTAGCCACAAATATGCTAGGAAATAAGATGGGATAATTTGGGGTTTAGGATGTAGGTTATGGTTGTACAAAATCTGATGGTGGAAAAGCAACTAAAATAGCCAAAAGAGGTTTACAATATTGTGGTGCCTGCCATAAGAGCATTTTGGAGCTTCATGTAGATCAACATGGGCCATGGCCCCCTACTTTTGCTGATTTCTCATTACATTTTGCCTTATTACCTGATTAAACCAGTAAATTCCCCTCATCGCAGAAGACGATGTACTATGTGTTAGCAATATTCCAAGGCTGCGAACAGATTAAGTGCCCATGCATAATAGAAGAACTACTAGCTTCCAATTTATATAACAGTCTAGAAATTTGACCATATTGTAAAGAACAAAACTTGTAACAGAGTTCCTATTGTCGTGGTGGTAATGGTACTACTACAATATTTATGGCTACAATGTGAAGCTATATTAATTAATACTAGTAGCTTTCTCTTATTGAATGACTATACTAGATTGATATGACTGCAATACAATGCCACCTAAACCTTGGACCCTCTGATCACTTAACTAATCTTTCATGGGACGAACAAGGTGGATGACACTGGGAATATTAGTGCCCAGACGGTTGGTTTGGGTGAACCTTCTATTTCAATTTTGCTTGCCTTGTTGCTGGTACCGACCTGACGGCGCTTCATTAGTGGACTGGCTGGTCCAACGACCGGACCTAACAAACAAACAGCCTTTTACCACTCATTGACAAATATTTTGGATGGGAGTGACGAGAGCCGACCGCATGCAGAGAGATTGATCAGCATGATCTACGGTCAGAAACACACATTTTTAATTCACACACTCCATCCACTTTTGCTGTTTTGGACACATCAGCTGATGGCATCGACATGGTGGTGGTTCACTTGCTCTGAAGCTCTGTTGTTCTAGAAGGTATCATATGGATCATGGAAGGCCGAATTATTATGCTTCAGCCATGCAATGCCCCTATTACTGTTAGGTACTATGACTACTAAGTACAGTGGTAGTTGTTTTTCATCAACAACTTGCAATGGAGTGGCTCTTCCAATGCACACGTTACTCAAACTTTCTCGAGGAAGAGTGGTCAAACGATCTTTAGTCCTTCCTTCTACTTTGGAAAATGGATCGTAGCGTACATTGCGCGACACAGGCACGCAAACATACATTCTCCATACTGAAGTCAGAACTCATCCTATCATTTTAAAAAAAGAATGTCACAAAAGTAATACAAGTTCTGAGGCGTGACAGGTTTGTACTATACTTTTAGAGTCCCTTCTGTTCGAAATATCTTAGCAAGGAAATTTCATACCTGTGCCAACAAAAAACTACAAAAACATATGAAGATGCAAGATTCAAACTACACCTTCACCTTTGAGCAAATTACTTATTTCCCCCCGTTTCAACACCTTATCCCTTATTTGTCCCCGCCGAAGCTAAGTTGTCAAACTTGCCCAGATTTTGAAACTCTTTCCCGTTTAACGTTGACTGCTTTGTTTCACGGTGAATTGCAATGTAACTTTCTAAATGGCCAAATTGCCCCTGTCTTTTCCTTTGGACGAGAGAGCGCTCGACTGTCGAAACCGAAACAGAAGTGCGCGAAACAAAACAGAGCGCTGCCACCTGCTTCTCCAATGGCGGCCCCGACGCCGCCCCCTCCCGTCGATCCGCCGCCAGGCTGCGCGCCCCCAAGGTCTCCCCCAGACGCGAATCCCGCCTCCCCCACGCGCGACGCCCCCATCACGTCGTCCCCACGCGCGAGCAATCAGATGGCGGCGCCGCTGCCTGCCGTCGAGCCGGCGCCAGGCCGTGCGCCCTCGACTTCTCCCCCAGCCGCGAAGCCCGGCTCCCCCACGCGCGGCGCCCTCCTGGCCTCGTCCCAATCCCGCGCGTCCCCCACGTCTCCTGGCAGGTCCGCCTCCCCTAGCGCGAGACGCCTTCCAGGAAGGCTCGACGAGCTGGGCGCAAACCGACCATCCGAGCTGAGAGAAGCGACGACCGAGGTGCAGCCCATCTTCTCCTCTGTCCTCCCCCGCCAGATGAAGTGGCTTCCAAAAGGGTATGAAATTGAATTTGTGTGCTAGGGTTAGGACTGAATTTAGGGTGTCAAAATTGTTCAACTGAATTTCGTTTTCACATGTAGGATGGACCCAAGCTCAGCTTGTCGTGTTTTGGTAAAAGTGCCTGCGTATGTTGAACTACCGGTTGAAGATTATCATGTAACTGAGAATTTGAGGTTTGTCGTGGACAAAGATACTACAAATTGGATGGATTTATTGGCTGACCTGAAGTCAAAGATTAAGTATGGCAATGAACAGGAGCTGCATGTGCATTTTTTGGACAAAAATAGTAGGGAGAATGTTGAGATTGCTTCAGATATTGCCCTGCTCAATGCGTTTTCTCAGTATTGGGATATAAGGAAGCTTACATTGGAGGCAATTGTACATGATATTGATGAACTTGAACAGGCTGTCCCTTCAATTGCAGCACCACCGTCTACCCAAGAAGAACAAACACCTACCGTCGAAGAAGAGGATGAAGTGGTCGAAGAAGAGGATGAAGAGGAGCCGGTTGATGAGCTTGAGTTGTTGGGTCCAAATTATATTCCTGAATATGTTGGTTTGGATGATGAGGGCCAATATTTGGACGGTAATGAGGACGACATAGTTGCTGCCCCGAGTAATATTGCAGCCCCGAGTAATCTTGCAGATGCTTGTCTTGATGTAGCCGTAGTTCCAAATGTGGTAGTTGACGATAATGGACAGAGGGAAGAGGAGGGTATTGATGATGCTGATTGGGAAGGCACTGAAGATGACAATGTTGCCATTCCTATTGTTATTCATGATAGGGAAAATCCAGTCATGAAAGTAGGCACCACATTCTCTAATATTGGTCAATTCAGAATTGACATATCTCAATCCAGCTATGGAGTAGAAGCAAGTTTGGTGAAGGTTGCAAAGTTGACTATGTTACTAACAAACTAGCTGAGTGCTTCAATAACTGGATTAAAAAGTATAAATGCTTGCTGCTGGTTGACTTGCTTGACAAAATTAGGCAAATGCTCATGATAAAATTCAGAAAAAGGAGAATAATTGGCAACAAATTGGCTGGTTTAGTACTTCCAAGTATCGTGAGTGATCTGAATAAAAAGAGTAGAAAGTTGTGCTATGATGTTGAGTCCAGTAGTGACACAATGGCTGAAGTAACAGGCAAGGATATATCAGGGCACTTTAGACACATCATTGATCTAAATGCATGGACTTGCACTTGTAGGCGTTGGCAGGTAACCGGTTTGCCTTGCTTCCATGCCATTGCTTTCATAACATCACTTCCAAGCAAAACAATTTCTGATTTTGTACACCCATACTACTACATTGAAAAGTTCAAGCTTGCTTATTCCGGGGTAATTCCACCACTCACGGGCCAAGCTAAATGGCCCAAAGTGGACCTCGGATTTAAGTTGCACCCACCAATACTAAGAAGAACAGCAGGAAGGCCAAAAGTGCAAAGATACAAGGGAAGTCATGAGGGCGGCAGAAAGAGGGCACCTCCAACATGCCCTATATGTCATGGTACAGGCCATCGATGGACAACATGTAAAAGAGGGCAGCCTGATGCTGATGATGGACCAAAGAAGAAGAGGTCTCATATCTTATTTTTTCCTTTATTGTTTAGCAAGCCTAGCCTCATTATTTACTATGTGTTCTTCTTTCTTACTTAGGAAGCGAACAACAAAGAAGGCACCGGTTGATGCTTCAAATCAGCTAGAGGATGGCTCCAGCCAAGTCATTCATATTGAGGGAGCCTCAACGTCCATGGTGGCTGTTGCATCAAATGAGGTCGACGCAAGTTCAACTTCCATTGTTCCACCTTCATGCATTACTGTGCCTACTTGTAGTTCTAATGTTGTTGTGAGAAAGAAGCTTGGCGGCAAGTACTAACTTGGATGTAATGATCTATTATTTTGGACGAAAACTAATGCTGGTTGGATGTAGTATTTTGTTGTGTAAAATCTCTTTTGGAGCAAAACTATTGCTGGCTGAATGTAATATTCTCTTTTGTATGCAAGTGTAAACCAAAATTTGCACCTCTAAATTAATTTATAAATGTGAATATGTTCCCAAAATTATTTTGTCCATGTATGAAAATATTGCAGATGTCATATTCATATAATTGTTGCATCCATTTATTTGAGGAAAATATGACAACTAATTAAGTCTGGCTGAAAATGGGTCAAATATGAGATGAACTATTGACTGTGTTCATTTTGAGGGTAAATAAGGGATGCCTCCTTCAAGGGTATATTTGTCCACATAGCAAAGACTAGCAGCGGTAACTGAAAAAGGGTACAAAAGGGATAGAACTTCAAATCCTGGTTACTCATGGGAACTTGCCTTCGGCAGGGACAAATAAGGGATAACGTGTTAAAACGGGGGGAAATAAGTAATTTCCTCTTCACCTTTCAGCGGACACAAACAACCTACAATTTCAAACTTTAATGGTAGGATATGCATGAAAACATACCTAGAGTTTCAAGCCCTTGGTTAAAAGCAACCTACCAAAGAGAAATTTCACCGTGCCAACAGAAAATCATTTGTGTCGAGACACATGATCAAACATAACCAAAAGAAAATGATCTAAAAGCAAGTAGTAAGAGTATCTTCGCCCCTCCCCCTTTTTTCTTCAGACACGAAAGTGCAGTCAAGAGAATCTGACAAGCCAAAATGTTTCGTCGTTTCTAAACTTGACAAAATGACTTTGTGAAGGATATGTTTTCCCTGCCACCTAGGAAAAAAACTGTTGCACCAATAAACACAAACAAACATGTAAAGAGGTAACTCACAAAATTTAGAGTGGGAAGGGGCAAGTGCTCCCAATTGGTTATTGTATTTTTCATTTATATAAAAAGAATAACTATTCATAGTTCTTTTGATTGAACTCCGTTGTTGGTAATAGGACAATTGGATATGTATGTCATTATGCTACTTTTTAATGTATTTCGATTAGAAACAAACTTGCAAGGGAATTAGTCATCCTTGTTGCATGATTCATACACGAAAACATGTGACGAGATAACATGGAAAACAAACTTTGGCTTTCCAGCACAAATGGATGAACGATGCTAGAACAACATGCATGAAAGCTTTCCTTCTATATCTTAAATCTGGCCCACTGGCTAGGAAAGAACCTAGTGTCCGGTTGGCCTTTCCAGTGAACGATCAAGAAAATATTGTGGCAATACACATGAGAAAACATGTGAAATAGGTAAGATCCAAAACGTACCTTGTGGCTTTCCAGCGCATGCAGACGTTGCAAGCGCAATTGTAGCACGAAAGTTGCTGGTAGAACTAAAACGTTCACGTGATTTCGGAAAAGCCCTCTGGTCAAAAACAACCCACCCAACAATAACGGCATGTGTGAAAGCATCCCTCCTATTTCTTAAACTCGACCCACAGGCTAGGAAATAACCCAGTGATGGGTTTGCCTTTTCGATGGACGATAAAGAAAATGTGGATGCTATACACATGAGAAAAATGTGAAATAGGTAAGATCCAAAACGTATCTTAGCTTTCCAGTGCATTAGACATTGTAGGCGCAAATGTAGCAGGGACGTTGCGAGTAGAATGAAAACGTTAACAAGATTTCAAAAAATCCCTCTGTTTAGAAACAACGCACCCTTCAATCACGAGCAGAAACGGAAATCACTAAGAGTGCACCTCAACCCGATCATACTATTACGACAAAGCGTGAAAGCATTCCTCCTATTTCTTAAACTCGGCCCAGTGGTTATAGGAAATAACCCGGTGTTGGGTTTGCGGCCTTTCCTGTGGGCGATAATGAAAATGTGGCCGCGATACACATTAGAAAACACGTGAAATAGGTAAGATCCAAAACGTACCTTGTGGCTTTCCAGCGCATGCAGACGTTGCAAGCGCAATTGTAGCACGAAAGTTGCTGATAGAACTAAAACGTTCACACGATTTCGTTAAAGCCCTCTGGTAAAAAACAACCCACCCAACAATCACGACATGTGTGAAAAGCATCTCTCCTATTTCTTAAACTTGACCCACAGGTAGGAAATAACCCAGTTATGGGTTTGCCTTTCCGGTGGACAATAAAGAAAATGTGGATGCTATACACATGAGAAAACATGTGAAATAGCTTTCCAGTGCATTAGACATTGTAGGCGCAAATGTAGCAGGGACGTTGCGAGTAGAACAAAAACGTTAACGCGATTTTGGAAAAGCCCTCCGTTTAGAAGCAACGCACCCTTCAATCACGGGTAGAAACGGAAATCAATGAGAATGCACCTCAACCCGATCATGCTATTACGACAAAGCGTGAAAGCGTGAAAGCGCACCCTTCAATCTTAAACTCGGCCCAGTGGTTTGGAAATAACCCGGTGTTGGGTTTGCTGCCTTTCCTGTGGGCGATAATGAAAATATGGCCGCTATACACATGAGAAAACATGTGAAATAGGTAAGATCCAAAACATACCTTATTAGCTCTCTGTCGCATGCAGACGTTGCAAGCGCAAATGTAGCATGAACGTTGCTAGCCGAACTAAAACGCTCACGTGAATTCGGAAAAGCACTCCGGTCAGAAACAACGCACCCATCAATCACGAGGAGAAACGGAAATCACCGAGATTGCGCCTCAACCCCGCAACGTTTTTGAACGCGCCGAGCGTTTTACGCCATCACATATCTATCACTTTAGATTACTGAGGGAAGGCTCAACAATTCCAGATAAAATGTTTGGTCCCGTGGATGCATGCACGAACTTCTCCAACACATCAACTCCCGAAGAAGATTCAACAGTTTTGAAGAGATTGGAACCCGAAATCTGGCTTAGTACAAAACAGTCGTTCAGTCAAACTTTTTTTTTTGTCCCTCCTTTGTGAGTGGCCAGTCACACCACACCGGTCGGTGGCGAAGACGAAGAACGGCATGGCAGAGCCTTCCAATTCCGGGTCTCTCCTCCCGTTCCCCGTGCGCGCGCCGCGCCGGTGACCCGAGTCCGGCCCATGTCGCACGCTCGCACACGTGTGCACCGACTGCCCCGGCGGTGGTGTGGTGGTCCCCTACTGACAGCCTCGCATCTTTGAACGACCACCCACCACCCCACGCGCCCCTCTCACTCTCTCTCTACCCTGGAAAGAAGAAGAGAGAGAAAAAAAAAGAAACGAAGAGAGAGAAAAAAGAAAGAAAGGAAAAGTCACAAGCAAGCGAGATCCAAACAGTACAGGGGCGGACCCCCCCTTAAAAAACCGCCGGTCAAAGTGTCAAACCTGCCACCACACTTGCGGGCCCCACTGCCGTCCCCCGTTCCCCTCGTGCCCCTGCCCCACCACTCCCTCTTATACGCGCCACCCCACCCCACTCCCAGCCTCCTCCTCCAGTGCTCGCTCGTCGTCTCTCTCACTCCTCTGTTCCACCACCAAGAAGAAGAAGACTCTGACCAGAAGCAAGCAAGCAGCAGGATGAGGCAGTGGAAGTCGCTGGTGGCGCTGCACGCCTCTGCGCCGTCCTGCTTCCCGCAGCCGCCGTCGCCGTCGCCGTGCCCCTCGCCGCCGCGTGAGGAAGAGGAAGCGGAGTCGGAGCTGTACGAGTACGAGAAAACGTCGTCGCCGTCTCCGCTGTCGCCGTCGCCGCGCCGCGGGGAGCAGAATAAGGAGGAGGTGGTGCGGCTGGTGGGTTGCGACGGCCGCGTGCGTTCGTACCGCCCGCCCGTGACGGCGCGGGAGCTGATGCAGCAGCACCCGCGTCACCTGGTGTGCCGCGCCGACGCGCTGCTGATCGGGGAGAAGATCCCGGCCCTGGCGCCGGCGCAGGAGCTGCAGCCCGGGCAGGCCTACTTCCTCCTCCCCGCCCACCTCTTCCGCTCGGTTCTCTCCTTCGTCTCGCTCGCCTCCTCGCTGCTCCTGCTCCTCTCCACCTCCACCGGCGGCGGAGGGAAGGGTTGCAAGAAGGCGGCGGTGCGGCCGTTCGAGCTCTGCCGCACCGCCTCGGGGACGCTGCAGATCAAGTTCTCCGACGACTTCCTCGTCGGCGCTGCTGATGAGGACGAGGCCGAGGAGGAGAAGAAGAAGCCGCAGCCGGCCGTGCTGCGCGGGGACGAGAAGCTGGAGAAGGAGTACGAGGAGCTGGTCGGGTACGGCAAGTCCCGGCGCTGGGCGCCCAAGCTGGAGCCCATCGAGGAGGTCGTCGTCGTCATCACCGAGCCTGCCTCGTCGCCGTCGACCGCCGCCGCAGCCGCGTCGTCGTCCGAGCGGCGCAAGAGCCGGGGCCTCCCGTTCCTCGGCCGCCTCGGCAGCCGGCGACACCGGCGGGACTCCTGCAACGGCGGCAGCGCGGTGGCGTGCTCCTAGCAGCTAGGTAGTCCGGCGGACAAGAGAGGGGGTGGTAATTAGCGGGGGTGATTGGAAACGGGGTGAATCTATTATATATATATTTGACGTCGAAAAGGAGCCACCACGTTCGTTCTAAAATGCTAGAAATTCCCACGTTAATCCGAGAAAATAAGAAGAGAAAATTACCCACCACTGCCATTATGAAAAATTTATCACAAAACCCCCTATAAATATTTATAAAATAGCTAAATTCGGAATAATAAAAAATAGTCAAAAATACCCTCACAACTATTTCTAAATTACCCACCATGCCATTATGAGTCAAAAAATAGATAAATTCGGAATAATAAAAAATAGTCAAAATACCCCTCACATCTATTTTTAAATTACACACCATGCCATTATGAGTCAGAAAAATAGCTAAATTTGAAATAATAAAAGATATCCTCACCTATTTCTAAATTACCCATCGTGCCATTCTAAGTTCGAAATATAACTTAATTTGGATTATAAAAAGAGCTAAAAATATACCTAATTTTTATTTCTAAGTTACCCACTATACCATGAGTCCAAAATAGCTAATTTTTTTATAATAAAAATATCCAAAATACACTTCATTTCTATTTCTAAATACGTTATTATGAAAATATGCCGCCATATGTCTAGCTAGCATGGGACAATCTCTTATTTTTAGCATGGAATGTTTTCTTTGTAGCACGACCCATTCTTTATACTACTATGACATATGTTAGTTGTTTAACATGACACGATTAAACTGACCTCACTTCTAAAATGAAATCAAATACAGTGGGTTAGCTAAGACACAATTCAAGATAAATGATGACTCATCTCACATTCAAATCGAGGGATGGTGAGAAACTCTCCAAATTATTTCTATTACTTTATAAATAAAGAGTATAAAATAAATAATAATAAATTATGTTAAATTTTTACACTGATATAAAAAATATTTTAAATAGTATAGTAAATCGAGCCGCGCAAATGCGCGGGCAGCCATCCTAGTTGAAATTAGCAGACCACGCGCGGTAGATGCGCGTGCTCATTTGTAATTAGGACAACCAACCAACCAACCAAACCAAAACAAATTTTGGTGCGAATTTGTACATGGCAAAAATTTCCGTCACTCTTACTCTGTTTTTGTGTGTGCCACTAATTTCTCCGCAGAGTTCTAGGAATCCAGACACAAGCCCACAATAATACCACCGGCTGGCTCTCGCAGTTCTTGTGTGCGCACGCAGGAACCGAGAATTTCGAACCTTTTCTGGCAAATCATCGCAACAAGCTAACTCGAGGCACCACGTATTATGAATTCGAATCTTAACTGGTAAGTACTGTACTCGTAGTACAAAGCAGATCAAGAAGCTGGTTCACCACTCCGGGCCGGTAGGATTTGCTTGCGGGAAGTGGTGGCAGGCAGGCAAGGCACTAGGCCGTCCCAGTCAAGTCAAACAGCGCCGCTCCCCGGGTAGATTAGTGTAGAGTAGCACGGTGGCATAATCATCAACAAGTTGGGCACCATAGAAAAATTCGAATCACCACCACGCTTTGAGTGAGTGAGTTAATCCTCATCCGAAGCCATCCTAGATTAGATCCCCTGCCTGGCTGCCGGTACCCTCGTCGACACATCCCAAGCGGAACGGAACGGGGAGATATAGATGATGCGAATATGCCGGGGAGAAAAAAAGAGCACCCGTTGCGTAATCTCGGGTACCTGATTCCCCTCTCTTTGGTACTACTTGTCATAGACTAGTAGCACTCCGGTGGCTTGACAAGTATGCATGTGACGTACGATGATCTAGTTAAGTCTACCAGCAAAGGAGCAAAATCAAATCACTTTCAGTCAGTTTGACCATGGTCAAATCTAAGAACAGTGGCAGCAGTGCTACTTAGCTTGATGACCGAGTTTTAAAGTTGAACGGGGCTGCACGTTCCCCGAGGGTGAACAGATCGGGAAACGGAGAGGGCGCACGAGACGTCCAGCTCACTCCTCTTCAGCGTCCGTCGGTCACCGCGCATGCAGAGGAGAGATCCCGTCGCGAGCACGCTCCATCCATCACAGAAAGAGAGAGAGAGAGCATCGCTGATGATGGTGCTCCTCGATGCGTAGCCGGTCAAAGCTACGGCTCATACTACAGTATTGCCCCACTTGCCACTCTTGTAATGTTGAGGCCTCTTCCTCCCTCTTTGCTTTAGACGGGACTCCTCAGAGGCGACCAACCCAGCCTGGCAAAACGTGTAGTATCAAATCTAATAATGGGATTAGTGGTAGATTAGAATTATGCCACTCACAGCTAGTAGGAGTACAACATACCGTCACAGAGCCGGCTGACAAATGAGTCCGCGATGTGAGGTTACCAGTAGAGAAAAAAGAAATAGGAGGCCAGGCTTTGTTTTGACTGGTCTCTCTGCCGCCGACTGTTAACGAGGGCGCTTCCAAAATGCAACACCCTTACACGTAACACGTGGACCATGGCACAGGGCTGCTCTACTCCTACCACTATTCAAACTCGAGAACCATGTGCGCATCAAAATCCAAAGTGTGTTGTGATTATCAATTGTCTTTAGACAGCTGCCGCCGCTGGAGCTCGAGCGCTCACTACTGTTTTGGTTTGACCCGGCGGTCAAAGATGCAAGCATGCATGGGCCCGGCCCTGGATCCTGCCTCGCTTCCGGGCTCCAGATTATCCACTACTCCATCCCATTGTTTAGTTGCCATCAGCCATCTACTAGTCATCTTTGTACTGGTACTAGTGGCTTTGTTTATGTGCACGTCTAGCTAGTTGATAGCCAGTCAATTAGTTGTCGATGTGCACAGTGCACATATTCCGCTGTAGGATGATTGGGAGCCACTCATTGTACGCATATGCTGGGCCGGGCGGAGCTGAACTAGATCGATCTGGTTATAAAATTATTGAACAAGTTGCTTTTAGCTTAGGTTTGTTTATAAGTTGTGTGACTCGTTTAATATTTCTGTAATTTTTTTCCATTTCGAGTCCTATAGTTCTTTTTTCAGCTCGGCCACGTGGTCAATGTACCGTGCTTTGCAAAACACGACAGGTCGGGAACTGGCTGACGTGATGTGCTGCATCTTTATACCTCACGTCTTACTAACACTATAACACTACTGATCATCTCAGATTAAGGACGACGCGCGCGCCCACGCAGTTGAGTTGACAATAATGTAGTTCGTTCGTGTGCTACGTGCGGAGACGGCTGGCTTTCTGCGATTTCACTGAAGAAGAGAGCTTGCGGCCTGTTAGCGTTGCAACTTGATTTGGCTAGTTAATTAGTGCGAGGAGAATTGTCAGTGGAGTGAGTCTCCAGCTTTTTTTTTTTTTTGGCCGGGCGGGTTCCTTTTCGATCGACTCAGCACGTTACCGGCCCTAGCTAGGTGTTGTTGAGCAAGCTTGGCAGTGTACCGAAACCTCAGGTTGCGCGGCAGCAGTGAAGCATGCATGCTACCGGTCGGGTAGCATATGGTGGTAGTACGTACCGGTCGGAGCGGGGGCTGCACGTACGTGCACGGTACACCGCTGCAGCTGTCGCTTGCCTCTGTGTTCGCCCGCGCGTCGCGCGCTGACGTCTCCGGCCGGTTTGTCATCGGCAGTCCGGCCGTGCACGAACGGTCGCACGACGCAGCGAACGCGCGCGCCGCTCGAATTTGAGCCTGCCACAGCGCGCGGCACGGCTTGTCCGCGGCCACGGTCCGCCGAGATGCTGCTGCTCTGCTCTGCTCTGTTCGCCGCGCGCGCCCAGCCTGCGTCGTACGTCGTGGTGTCCGTCCGTGCTACTCCCTCCCTCCGTCCCAGGGTGAGCGGTGCTGATCTGGCGCGTGTGGTCGCGCCGGCGCACTAGCTACCGGCTCTCCTGCTACTGCTGTTGAAACTTGAAACAGCCTGTTCGTTTTGAAATAATTGCGAACACTGTAGCAGCTGCAGAAGAAATAACTGCGAACACTGTAGCTGCTGCAAAGCAGCGAGACGAACACGTTGAAAGTGTGTGGACCAGTGAGGGAGTGTGTGCAACCAACCGTGCGGTGGTTGGGTTGGCTGGAACACGACGGCGGGCCACGAGAACGGGACAACTGTGCTTTACGAATTTATAACCACCACGAGTAGTACCGTTGGTAGCTTTCACCAGTGACGCGACATCGTTGTATCACGTACCACGGTACACTAGTACTGTTACCTGTTCTTCCTCCCGTGCAGCCTTAATTTTCTCCTTGGTTGACGACGACGGCACTTTTGCAGGGTCCGGTCACATTGAGCAAGCAGGGTCTTGTATCCGGCGTCGAAACCCATTGCCGGACGCCGGGGCAGCTAAAGCGTCCTAGCAACCGGTCAGAGCGGGCGCTAGCTGCAGATGCCACGGCCGTCGATCGGCCGCCGCTGTTGGCTTGCTTCCTTGTTTGCTTTACCCGCCGTGCTCTCTGTCGCGTCCTCGTGGGTGGCCGCAGCAACGACGGCCTGTGCACGTGATGACGCACAGCCGTCGGTCAAAGCGGGGCGCGTGGGTGCGAGGCGCCGGCCAAAGCGAGCGCACGGGCGGGCGCTGCTCTGATATCCGTGCCTGCGTCGTCGTCGTGGCCGCGTCGACATGGCGTGTGTGGTTGGCGACGCACGCGAGCTCGGCTCCGACAGCCCGCACATGCATGCGGCTCCTGCGCTGCTGTTGAGAGTACGTGGACCAGCGATTGTGCCATGCAACTGTGCAGGGGTTGGCTGGAACAGAACGTCCCACGCCGGCGCTGGCAGGCAGCGGCAGACCCTGCGATTGATTCTGTCGGCCCCTCACTCTCTGTCTCAATTCATGCTCGAGTCTCTTCTGTCGCTGGCTCCCCTGCTCGGTCAATCAAAAGTTCCTGCACCAACCATCACGTACTCCACCACTCTGTTGAACCACAAACCAGCTGCCTGCCGTGCGGGAAAGGCAGGCAGCCACGCTGGCCGCTCCGTTATGCCGCCGAGAGCCCCGGAACGGACGTGCATGGAGAAACGGCCATGGCTCCGCCGTGCGTGCAAGCGGAAACATGGACAGGACGGGCGGGCGGGCGGGCGCGCGTGCGTGCGCCTTTGACAGATGGAGCTTGACGCGGACAAGGCGCCGGAGCTAGTAGCTGTTGCCACGTGCAGCTCGATCGGTACTGCGCGCGTACAGCAAGTATAGTCACTCTCTACTTATTGCTGGCCAGAAATCTGTATATGTCCGTTGACCAGCGAGCGGCTTGATTATTCAGCAGCTTACCTCGCTCGCTGTTTCGATCAGCTGGCAGTCACAGATGTGTGGGGCATTGGATCCGGACCGCCGTGTAATCTACTTGTTCCATCTAGTCATAGTCTCTCATCATAGTAGATCAAGCTGTGACTTTGTTTATAAGCTTATCTGATTCAATAGTCAGTCAATTAGTAGTACTGTAGTAGTAGATGCACACAGTCATCTGCAATCTAATTAAGCTACCTTAGCCATTCATTGCTCGCAACGCAAGCAAGCTGGGCACAGGTGAAAGTGAACCAACTACAGTAAGCAGCTAGCTACTAGACCTCCTTTACCAGCTTTTAGTTAGGCTTTGCTTTTGTCTTGTTTACGGTTTTGAATCCTTGGTGGTGCTGTACTACCTTTTGCATCTGCTAGCTCGGTCATGGTCGCATTCTCGCTTTTCGGACACACGCCAAGTCCGAAAGGGGCCGACGTGATGTATGCTACGTCACCTTTTAATCTCGCGTTGCTGTTCCCGCCTAGCGCACGTACCTTTGTTGACGACGTAGGAGTAGTACTGTTCTCACCGGTGGGTCTAGCCTCGTCGTTAACACTTGCGCGTGGCCCCCTCGTAGGAGTTTGGGTTCGTAATGAAACAAATACAGGGGAAATCTGTGGGCACTTGCACCGATGGAGGCCAGTGGCCAAGCTAGGATTCAAACTTGGGTCGACGGAAGTTTTTCTTTTCCTTATAAAAAATTTAAAGTTCCAACATACAATAAAAAGTTTAATAGCTTAATAATATGTCTTACAAACAAAGTAAATCAATAATTATGGTTCAATGCAAGCCTACATGATTAAAAATATGAAAAAAAAGATAAGATGCATTAACACTGCTCAATTTGCAATTTTAAGCTGAAGAATGAAGATATTAAGCATGATTTAGAGTTTGCATTGGTGATAACTGTTAAGAGTTGATGGTACAATTCACAAGAGCGGTAAAGTTTCCATCTCCCCTATCGAATGCATATACATGAATCACCAAAACAAGAGCACCCAGCTAAGCTGCGGCAACCCTACGAGTCAACACAAGAATCCAGTTTTACTGATCCTGCTTAGTCAGGAAGAACAGTTCTTGCTCTCGATTATTTATTTTGGTCAAATAGCTTATCTAGCTAGCTTGTTCTGGATTATCTTGCTTATCCAATTAAGTAAGTTTTTTGGCAAAATACTTATAGGTTCTGGTTAATTGCCAGGGTCTCATTTCTCGATCACCAACCATTCCAAGTTCCACGTACGTACGTACGCGTTAATTTGGTGCTGACTGTACCACAAGACTGATCGCATTTGACCTCTTCTGTTCAATTAGCTCATCATCAGCAGCAGCAGAGCAGCTGATAGCGAGCGCATGGCGCCTGCGTGCGTCGACAGGCGACATGGCATGGCGTGTGTGTTTGGCGCGCGCAACGCATGCACGAGCGGCTCCAACAGCCCGCACATGACATGCGCTCCTGATGGTTTGGTTCTGACCGTGTGTGGATGACCAGCGAGTACGCGATGCAACGGTGCGCGCGCGAGGGGTTGGCTGTCTGGGGATGTTTGGATGCCGGCCACATTTTGCCACGCCAAAGGTTAAGTAGCTGTCATAGTTGTGGCTAGCCACATTTTGTGGTAAAAGTAGAATGTTTGGTTGGTAACTAAGATTTGGCAAAATCATTGTGGCTGCTGTTTGGACTGTGCCACAAATGTGTGGTAAAAAAGTTGTGGCTGCTGTTTGGATTACAGCCACACATTGGTAAAAGCACCTCCATACCATACTGGTGAGATTACCACCTATTTTTTACAAAACAATCACATTGTACCAAAATAAGAAACGACATGTATATGCTAGATCAATATAGATAAGCTTGAAGTTAATTAAACTATTACAGCATGAGGTTCAGGCCAAGTGCAGTGGCACCCAGTCAGTTACAAAATCAGTGCCAGACTAGGCGTTTTTCATCACCATACAACCAAAATATGCACACATGCCGTTATATACATTCCAGGCATTGTTCATGACCGCAACCCACTAAACATTCCCGGTTCTTTTAGTAGGACACCCACAAAATATGTTCAAAACACAGCCATCTTCAGAAGCTAAAAATCACAGGTTAATGCCTTCTTTCTCACATAAGAACTTGAACACCCAAGCATGTAAAGTCTCAGCACTTGCATTGCATAACCAGCTACGTTTACCTTTATTCTCCTTGCTAGACAAATGCTCACCAACTAGAACTCTTTGATCAGATGTCATTGGGATTGTCTCTAGTTTCTGCCACAAAGTTGCATGAGGATCAATGAACTGAGGCATTTGGGGAGGAGCAGTGGCAGCAAGTGTCTCTCGAAGTGACTTCATGGTAGCAGTGATTTCTTCGGTGGACTCTGCTAACCGACTCTTGTTTTGTGGCTTCTCAGTCAGTGTCTTTTTTCCTTTTGGACGCTTGCTGTTACCTCGACTAGTGCTGGAAGAGTTGTTATCAACATTTGCATGCCTAGTTGGAGTTGGCAAAGTGTCAGAATCCTCACCAAGTGGGTCTTCAGGTTGTGTATAGCAGTTCAAATCAATTAAATCTCTTGAGTCATCACTGTCTGAACCGTCACTACCATCCATACATGTGTTCTGATCTGCAGCAAAAGAACCATCTGCACTAGATCCTGTGAAAAGCTCTTTCATTTCATTAAAGAACTTGATGGGCTTATTGAGCAAACGTCTTGCTCTATCCTGCATTCAATGTAGATATGTCAATTGCTGCCAAGTTCATAACATATAATTAAAAATGTAGTGCAAACAACTTACACATAGCGTTGATTTTTCAGATTCTGAGATAATCACCAAGCATCTGGTATTATCAAATGAATTGCCACTCTTGCTTAATGCTGTGGCAATATACTTCCAATTTTCTTTGTGATACCTGTAATGACGGTCCACTTGCCCAACAGTCACTCCCATAGCAAACTTCTTGTTTAAAGCATCAGCACACAACAAGTGATGCGGCTTTCTAAACTTGAATCCTGTGTGCTGTTTTTTCAAGTAATCAATGTGCCATTCCAGCATGTATTTAGTTTGATCCTCATGCCAGTTCTGAGACCTCTCACGACCAGATGAAATAGCAGATGAAAGAGCATCAACCTTTCTCTTAGTCATAGCTAGTCCCATTGCAACAAAAAAGTTCATATAAAGCATCAGATTCATATATTTCATACATAGAAGTAAATCAACAAGGATGATACAATATAATTTAAAGGATCACACTCAGATGTTCCAAACATAGGTGGCAAACTAAAAAACAAACAACAAATGTTCCATACATAATTTATTAAACATCTGCTGCTACTTTATCTTCCCATATCTTTTGAGCCATCTCATTTCTTTTATTTGTCCATGCCACATTTTCCTGGTGCATATCACTACGGTTTCTTATGCTCCGTGGCAGGGCTGTGTACCAAGCAACATCATCGTACACATACTCATCAGGCCCATCCTCTAAGATCCAGTTATGAAGTGCAGCACAAGCCATCACAATTTTGACTTGTGTTTTCAAAGTGAAGAATGGCTGGCTCCCAAAGATTTTGAAACGGTTCTTGAATGTACCAAATGCTCGTTCAACGGATGTTCTAAGTGAGGAATGGCGAAGGTTAAACAACTCTTTTGGAGTCTCTGGTTCTCTAGTGCCCCTATATTCTTGTAGATGATATCGAGTACCGCGATATGGGGGTAATATGCCAGGTCTTGCTGCATATCCAGCATCAGCTAGGAGAAATGTACCTACATTAGTAAATTTTGGGCACATTAATTGGCTATGATGGAAATTGAAGTTTCAAATTAGAGCTATGGGGTAATCCTACCATCTGGTATTTTAAGTCCATTGCGACGTGATAGAGCATCTTGAAGCACATAAGAATCATGTGCAGAGCCCTCCCACCCAGCAAGAACATATATGAACCTCAGGTCAAAATCAACTGCTGCTAGCACATTTTGGCTTGTGAAGGACTTCCTACCCCTAAAACGATCCTGCATATGGAAAGGTACACATGCTGGTATATGTGTACCATCCAGGGCTCCTATGCATCCCTACGAAAGTAGACAACTTATTTTAATTATGCGAACATGGCATCTATAATATAGTTGAAATGGTGATTACTAACCTCAAAGTAAGGGTGAAATCGGCCTGGGGCACTTGTTATCTTTGAATGAGTGTCAATAGATCTGATGCATATAAGGTCTTGGGCAAGAATACAAAGGGCATCCAAAACAAGGTGGAAATACCTACTAACTGTCTCTATGGACCTCATAAACTCAAAACCAATTGTTCTGGTTGACCAATTTTGGCCTACAGCATGGATAAACATGGCAACTTGTTCCTCTATTGAGACATGAAAAGTTTCCTCTAGTAGGCCACGTGATCTAAGCTCAGCGCACAACCTGTGAAAGACAACTTTCCTCATTCGTAGCTCACTTATGCAATGGGCCTCAGTTCCATGATACAATCTATTTAGCCGTCTCAATCTTTCAACATCTCTATCAATCATGGGAGCATATGTTATGGCTCTTTTCCTTTTTCTTCTGTTAATTGTATGCAAATGCATGGCTAGACACACAAAAATGCCAGCAATCAATCTTCTCCTCCACATATAGTGGCAGTAGTCCAAGAAATATTGTAAATATAATTTTCTCTGACCCATCTAAAACACTGTCAAAACATTTGTCAAAAATAAAATGTAATCAATAAAAAAAGTAATGAAGCAGCACTGTTTAGAGTATGAAGCATTCCAATATCTAGCAACTGGTAGCACTCCAAATAGACGAGGAATAGTTAAATTAGACAACAATCCAAATGTGCATTGTATATTAGTCAAGAAAAATAAACAAAATGATGGCCGGATTAATTAAATAGTGCTACCAGACAAGAATCATTCAGGAAGCATGCTAAGATGGATGATACAAGTGGATTGCAAATTGCAAGCTGCATTGGCTCGTGCAAGCAGCATGCTGTTCTGACGCAAAGCAGTTCATTCAGTCCATCGATGGCTTAGAACGGACTGACGGCAAGAAAATAAATCCAAAAAAAAAAATACCTTTTCTCTGGCCGCAGCCTGCACGGATTGGTCGATTCACAAGCACTCGAGTGCACATGCTTGGAGTTCGTCTGCTTTGATCCTGCCTCAGCTGCCGGAGCTGCAGATTTGCACAGACAAGGGGAAAACGAAGGTTACGAGGCGGTGGTGGTGAGAGAGAAGATGAGGACCGAGCTGCAGACATGCACAACCTGAGAGTGGAGTCAGAGGCAGAACCTCAACGCCGGATTCAGAGGCAGGAGCTCAGCAAGGGCGATGGCGCTTGTGCGGAGCAGTCGCCATGGAGCTTATGTGGTGTGAGAGAGCGGTGAACTGATAGGGGGCAGGTGAAAGGGTGTGTTTATCGTGGTAGGTGCGAATTTTTCCACCGGCTTTGGCGCGCCGCGAAGGCTGTGGCGGGGAAAACGCCCGCCACAATTTTGCTGCCGAAAAGTGTGGCGAAAGGGCTACGGAGCTGTGGCGAACTTACGTTTTGCTGTCATCCAAACACCTGCCAAAACGTATGTGGCCTGCCTAACTTTATGTGTGGCATGTTATGGCCAGCATCCAAACACACCCTCTGTCTGTCTGGAACAGTAGTGTGTGGGTCATTTAAAGAAGTTTGATTCTTTATCGGATCATAAAAACCTACTTTTTGAAGATCTCTTCCTTCTCTTCGAGATCGAACATCAATTGCAACGATTCGATAGACAGCTTATTGGGATAGATGTAGAAGATCTCTTCCTTCTCTTCCTGTTCGTTTTCTTTAGTCCTAAAGTTTAGTCCAGAGAATCTTGATATTTAAAGGTATTAAATAAAGTTTAATTACAAAACCTTTTTACAGATGGGTGCTAATTTACGAGACGAATCTAACGAGCCTAATTAAGCTATGTTTTGATACAGTAATGCTGCAGTAACCATCGTCTAATTATAGCTTAATTACTCTCATTAGATTCGTCTCGCAAAGTAGCTTAGGTTTCTGCAAAAAGTTTTATAATTACATTTTATTTAATACCTTTAAATAACAAAAAGTTTGACCTAAACTTTAGTCCTAAATAAATCGAAAAGGCTGGCCGACGGTCAGGGATAGACGTGTAGTACGTCCCACCACGCCGGCGCTGGCAGCAGCGGCAGACCCTGACTGCGGTCGATTCTGTCGGGGCCCCGTCGTCGCATTCTCAACTCTCGACGACTCGACCTCCCAACAGACGACAGCTTGCCGGCCCCTCCTGCCAACAGCGAGGCGACACGTGGGTCGCGCAGGGCCGGGCTTACACAATGCTGCTCCTCGTGCTGCGCGCGGAGGACGTACGAGGCGAAGCTGGCCGTTCCTGATCGACGAACCAGAGGCAGGTCGGCCGCGGTGGAGCGGAGCGGTGCGCCGAAACGGACTCGAACGCAGGAAGTGGTACTCATGCTGAAGCTAGTAGCGGCCATGGATCGATCCTTCGTCCGTGCGGAAAGATTGACAGGACGAGCGCGCGTGCGCCTTTGGCAGATGGGAGCTTTTAATTGACGCGGACAAGGCGCCGGAGCTATATATTGCTGTCGGCACGTGCAGTGTCCTGAACTAAACGAAAGGCCGTAACCGTACCGTACGTAGCTGGCAAGGGATCGGTATAATTCCGTTGACCAGGGTGCTGCATAATTTGCTGGAACCCAGAGCTTTTATATTCACTGCGTGACCAGATCGCAGTCAGAGACAGTGTTTAAAAAAGCGGTAGAGAAAAGCGAGCGGAGGAGCACCGCCTAGCGCCTAGGCCGCTTAAGCGGCGCTTAAGCGTTCTAGGCGTTTCTCAAAAAGCGGAATGAAATGTATAATATATTCTCTATATATTGTACATTTTTAAATTTGCCTAGAATGAATACTTTACTATCTACTGTTTTCATGCATAAATCTTCAAATTCAATGACATCCTACGCGAACGGAGAATGGGAGAGGAGAGCTCGATGATGACAAGACGACCACCAGCGGGAATGACACATTGCCGGACAGGATGTGAATGGTAGCGCTTGCTTTTGGGGCAGGGGTAGAGAGAAAAGAAGATAGTGTAATGGAACCAGTTTGGGAAGCCTTATACCCCAGCAGAATCGAGGCCTAGCCCATGCTAAAAAGCGGGAATAAGCGTCAAAAAGCGTGCTTTTGAACGTTTAAACGTTTGGCCGCTTAATAACACAGCTTTTCTGAAAGCGAAGCGGTGGAGCACCGCTCAGCGCTTAAGCGCCGCTTAAGCGGTTGAAGCGGCCGCTTTTTTAAACACTGGTCAGAGATGCGTGGGGCTTGGGTGTGCAAGGTGCCGTCATTGGATTGGATCCGAGGCCACCGTGTCACTCATCGACCCCATTTTTCCGTCACAAACTCATAGCTACATCAAGTTCTAGTTGCGGCTGCTTATCTGATTGAATTGTCAGTCAATTAGTAGGTAGTAGTAGATGCCGGCAGTACTCTGCAAGCAAGCGTAAGCTGGCTTAGCCACTCATTGCACACAACGCAAGCAGGCTAGGAACAGGGGAAAGTGAGCCACGCTACTAGTACCTGATAGATCTGCTTTACTAGTACTATTCTATTAGCCACCTCAAAAAAAAAAAAAAAAAAAGAGAAGAGAGTACTACTACTCCGTATTCCATTAGCTAGGCTTTGCTTTTGTCTTGTTTTCGGTTTGTGAATACTTTGGCGGTACTGTACTACTACTACCTTTTGCAATTGCATGCGCTAGCTCGGTCATGGTGGCACCCTCGGTTTTCCGACACACGCCAAGTCTGAAAGTGGCTGACGTGATGTATGCTTCGCTCGCCTTGTCGCTTTTATATCTCGCGGACGATGCTCCGTTGATGCGGTGACCTGTGTGGTACTACTGGTCTCGGCGTGGCCCTCTCGTAGGATCGAGTTTGGGTTTCTCCGTGAAGAAACGTTCACAGGTGAAATCTGTGCGCACTAGTGCAGATTCTTCACATGAGGCGACGCGCCATTGACTGAACCGTCGATCCAAGAAGGCGTGGGTTTGACGGAGCACTTTTGTACTCCAGGTTAGGTCAGCGCGGCTCAAACAGCCCCGCACATGCAACAGGGGACCAGACAGTGGGGCTACTGCGCACGGGTTGGGGTTGGCCGAACAGGGGACCAGCGCTGCTGCCACAATCTGTGATCCATTCCACAGTCTCCTGCTTAGGCCCTGTCAGTCTTTCACGCACTCACCACGAACTCCAGCATTCGTTTCATTTTTCCCCCCTGAATTATGAGACCTCCAAATATATTGTCTGCAGACCGGAGTGGGCTAGTAACGTTTACTCTCGATTGTCGATACGTGCGGTCTCCAGTGACGACCGAAAACGGACCGGAGAGACATCCTCCAATCCAACACTGAAGTGGTCCGGTACACTACTCTCTCCGTCTCAATATATAAGGGATTGGGGAGTTCTCTAGGAAAAGAGCAGATAACTGAAAAAACGAAAATACCCTTCACTATTACTCCCTATCTCCCACCAAAACTCAGCAGGCCAGCACCTTCCCGTCGCACCATCGTCGGACCCTGTGCCTGCCGTCGCTCGCACGAGCTCGCCCACGCCGCGACCTCGCTCACGCCACCTCCCCTGCGCCGCCGCGACCTCGCGTCTAGGCCGCCTCACGCGCGCCGCCGCGACCTCTCGTGCGCGGTGGAGACGGCTGATGGCGACTTGCGACAGCGACGGCTACGGCGAGGCCCTGCAACAGCTGTACGAGCTCACCCCTGTAGCTGCCTGCACAAGCTCGACGAGAAGAAGGCGCGGGCGCATGCCAAGGCCCCACCACAGGTCCGATTCCGTGCGGTGGAGATCGAAGAGGGGACGATAGGAGTCCGCAGATCTTTGGACTGTTGCCGGCGGCGTGTTTGTTGGAGAGGCTTGGGGTGGTGCAGATCTCGTCGTTGCCTTCTCTTCCCCTGCTGCCGCCCTTCTCTTCTCCCGCCGCCGCCCTTCTTCCACGCCGTCACCCGCCGCCCGCCACCCTTCTCTTCCTCCGCCGCGGCCAGCAGCCCGCAGTCCGCCGCCGTCGATTGAGGGAGGGCACGGTGGCCTGGGGGTGAGCATGGGGGCAGCGCCATGATGGGGGCGAGGGCTGCTTCGCCGGACCGAGCGAGGAGCGGCGCGTCCGCGTCAGGATAAGGTGGACGGGCGGAGGAGAGAGGAATCTAACTGGGTGGGACCCACTTTTGTCCTTCAATCCTTTATATTTTGGGACATTTGAAAACTCCCTCAATACTTTATATTTTGGGACAGAGGGAGTACTTTCTTCACATACTCTAGCTTTCATCAGAGATACTCATCACCTCCAACCCGTCCCCGACTGCATTGCACCGTCTCTTCTTCCACAAACAGTATTATCGGAAAGGCACCCATCTGACCGTACGTACTTGCTTGCATTGACCGGCAGTCACCCATCACTAGTCACCAGGCCATATATTGCTCCTACAACGATCTGGCCATTCAGCAGGATAGAGTGCGCTGCATGCCATCTTCCACCACACCACACCACCTAAAGCATGCTGCCTGTCGCGAGGCCGGACATTGCAAGGAGATGCCGCCCGGCCGTGCGTGGAAAGGGAAACGAGCACGCCGCAGCCAAGGCCGGAACGAACAGGAATCGACGTGCAGAAGCGGCCATTCGCTCCCGTCCGTGCGTGCGCGTGATAAAAGAGAAATATTGACTGACAGTAAAAAAAAAAGAGAAATATTGAGGGTCCATCTGTTTCAAAACACGGTACGCCCTGAAATGGCTGCCATGACGTGACGCGACACACCTTCCTTTTTATCACGTACGGTACAATGCCTGGTCGTGGATCACGCACTCTAAAAAGTCGACGACAATCGATGGGGCGAGAGCGCCGTAATAAGATGTAACCCGGCCAGGATGCCGCGCGTTCTACTGACGCTATTCTCAGTGTGAGGTGGCATATCATGCATCGATCGGCCGTTGACCGTGACGCTCATGTTTAATTAATTTACACCGGATGATACCTGCAATTTGCAGACTGGCCGCCGGTTCACGTTTCAAATTTCAGCTCCGCGATTTGGTCGGTCGGTCTGAGGATCGGTATCAGATTTGAGACCGGTTCATTCCCTTTTTGTGATCTGGCTCTGCTGTACCTAGCTTGTTATTAGGGCCGGGGCTCGATCGTCTTGTTTTATCCATCCCGTCGTAAAATGTTTCTTCATAAAAGAAACGATTGGAGAACTTTAGCTGACCGGTGTGAGGTCAAAGCGGGGCGGACAAAAAGGCAGCGGTCAGAACGGGCGCTGCCTGCCCTCTGCCGCCGGCCGCTGCTTGCTTTGCTTGGCACTCATGGCATTTGCATGCGCGGTGGAATGGAATGGACGGACGGCCTGCCGGCTCAAGCAAGCAAGCAAATATGCCCTGCCCGCGCATACGCTCTGAACTTCTTCTTCTCGTGCAAAGTTCGTACGTAGCCGCTTTTGTTTGGCTGCTTGCCCTGCAACAAGCCAACAACCCAACATGGCAACATCTGGTGGTATTGTGCATCCATCCACGTACTATGTTCCTGCAATGGAGCTGATTCCCCTGACTGCGGTCAAATCGAGGCGTGGGGGACGAATGGCCGGATGGGCGGGCGGACGGATACCCCCCCCCCCCCCCCTCTGCGGTCGTCGATTGGTGCTGTCGCAACGCACGTGTGAGAGCTCCTGCTTGCTTCTGGAGAGGCTGCGTACGTGCCAGAGCAAATCGCTCAACATTTTTCAATTCCCCTGATGGCCATTGAGTTCAACGTTTTTGCTTTCCTGGACACTACCATCCAGTTTTTGTTGAATGGCCGGTGTTAGCTGGTGTGAGAGAAGACATATTCACCCTTGGTTGCAAATTTTTGACAAGTTTCCTTACCAGCCACTTCTCCTAACAACAATGAACGTGATATAACCCCAGTTAAACGAACGTAATTTTGTAATTTCAGACAGCACATATTTTTGCAAACAACTTATGGAAGGAATTAGTATGTACTATATTTTTTTATCGGTTTGTTCTCTCAACAAGCAAGAGGTCTAATCGAGTACCAAAAGCACAAGTCGCAGGCACAATACAGTCACCGTGCTGAACCCTTTGCCTCCCCCTAAGCCCGAACGCCGCACGGCCTCCCTCGCCTCACTTCGCCTGCGTCAGTGTTAGGATCAGTTTGAAGTCTAGCGCCGCAGCATTTCGCACGTTGCCGCCCCTATTCACGTCGACGCGGTCCAGCCGTTACCCAGAGCAGTCGAGCCCCTCGCCCTTGCCTGGCGCACCGTAGCGCCGCTCGCGGGCAGTACAAGCTGTTGCGATTAGACTGTGACCTCGCCTGTATCTGCTGCTGCCGCCGCCGCCTCCAAGATTAGGGTGCGCCATAGCCTGCTTCCGCTCAGGATGTGAAACATTATAATTGTGAACTATAAATCTTATAGAATACAACTAATCCAAACTTGTGGACAAATTCAGTTGAAATGATTCAGATCCACGTCAAAAAAATCACAACCCTACGAATCATGCTTTTACAAAGTAGGATCCAGTTTTGATGTTTCTACTTGCTTCTGTGTAAAGGTATCACCTACAAAGATCTGTCCTTTATTGAGAATACGCAAACAGAAAAGGCCTTTTGCCTGGTACTTAGTGCAAACTATTTATCACAAGTTATCACATATCTCCAAAGATGAGTCAGCAAATCTGGAATGTGACTAGATGCCATGTCACCTCAAGCTTATCTAACCTAACTTAGTGAAGCCAAAAATATTGGTTGAGTTGATCACCCTTGTGTATAAATAAGCCTTGATGAGTTGGTCATTTGCATTGTCGATCTTCCATATCATTCATCAGATAGATATTTCTTTTTAGTAAAACATATAGGCCACATCTCAGAAACAATGGCAACCAAAGTGCTAGTCATGTTTGCTCTCCTTGCCCTTTCAATGAGTGCCGCTACCGCTTGTAAAAGCCTGTTGAACCCTTGGGTGCAGTATAACTCACTACAACAAGCATTCGTGACAGGCATCTCACCATCTCCAGCCATGATCATTCCACAGTCATTGGCCTACTCACAACAACAATATTGGTCATTCCAACAGCAATATCAGATATTGCCAATATTGCAGCAACAAATACTGCAACAAGTGCAACAACACCAGACATTACAGCAGGTGCAACAGCAGCAAACACTACAACAGGTGCACCAACAACAAACGCTGCAGCAGGTACAACAACAACAGACACTTCAACATGTGCAACAACAACAATTAATACAACATGTGCAACAAGAACAATTACTACAACAAGTTCAACTACAACAACTACTCCCGAACTTCTTCAACACATTGGGTGTGGCAAACTTTGCCTTCTATGGGCAACAATTATTCCCTAGTGTTCCCTACTTTTAGATGAACTTGAAGTTATTATCCTATCTATAATAAACTTCACAAGCTATGACTTGTGACTCATCAAAGAGATAAGAAAAGTATTAAATGAGATATATTTATATCATGTCTATATCAGTTATGCCCGTAACTCTAGCATGCGCCAATGCATCCTAAACGAGGCATGTCACACCGGGCCATGCATGATTTTTTGGGGGTGAGAGTTACGAGCCTTGAGCTGGTCTATAATACCACGTCACTACCAGAAACGCGAATAGTCCCTACGGGCAAGACGGGCCTCATAGGAAAATTGGCCTCGTAGCACCGCAGCCCATAAAATCCAACGCCAACTCCTTTCCGCCGCCCCAATCCACTTCTCCAACCGAGCCGCCGCCCCCGTCCCTTTCTTCCACTCGGGTCACCGCCTTTGCTCCCCACCGAGTCGCCGCCCCTCCCCTCCCCTCCGGCGCACGTCCGCGCCTAGGGAAGCCGCGCGGCGTCCCGGCGAACCAGCGCATCGGCCGTATCTACGCCACCTCCGCCATCCCCACCGACGCCCTCCGTCGTCCCCGCGCCGCCCCTCCCTGCCGGCGCACATCGGCGGCCAGAGAAGCCGTGCGGCGGCCCCAGGAACCCCCGCCTTGGCTGGATCTACGCCATCCCCACCTCCTTCGCCATCCCCGCCGCCCGAGCTAGGCATCCGCCGTCCGCGTTGAGGTCTTCGTCCCCGAGGCCCTCTGTCCCCGGCCATCACGTAAGTCCTCCCCGCCCTCCCTTTGCGGCTGGATCCAGTCGATCTGTATTTGTGTTCGGCGACTCTGACCCTGGATCTGGTG
The DNA here is from genome assembly GCA_007726485.1 of Eragrostis curvula. Lineage (NCBI taxonomy): Eukaryota > Viridiplantae > Streptophyta > Magnoliopsida > Poales > Poaceae > Eragrostis > Eragrostis curvula. Next base: position 19,702,028 of record CM017440.1, on the reverse strand, counting down.
TTGCCGTGCAGATAGGGACGGGATCTAAGCCTCATTCGCATCCTGTACTCAACCTGCAACAGCATCCAAGGCATTCCAGAGAAGTAAGTCCTCTCGCGTGCATCCTTTTTTCCTCATATGAGGGTGCGCAAGGTGCTCGTTCAGTGTGGTTTTCTCCTAAGATGTATGGACATCAAGCACTTCTGTGAACACCGAATTTGATATATATGACTGGTTCGTGTACAGGCTGATGTAGAAAATGTGTGTTGTTCACTAGTGCGATTAGTATGTGGTATACAAAATTGGTGTGACATGTTATCATTAACAAAGTATGTACAGTCCAATGTTATAATCTATTAGTGTTAGCTGAATTGCTGTGACATTTGCAAGTGCTAGCTGAATTGCGAGCAATATAATGTATTTACTGTTTTCTTCATCATATTTTGTCAACCAAACATTTCTTTGGTGAGCACTTTGCCATAGTTTATTTACATACTTATATGATTCAGCTTGAGTGAATGGATACATGTTGCTTTGTGGTGTATATTCAGAGTTTTAGTAACAGAAGTGCATTGACTTTGTGGTATAAGCTAATGTTGTCTTTTCTCATATGCCAGGGCAGAAGGAACTGAAAATAAATGCTTGTTCTGGTTTAAGGGAAGCTACCTATGTACATACCTTTTTGTTAAGTTTCTGATTTATGTTTGATTCATCAAATCGAAGATGCAAGCCTGTAAACCATTTTGATAGGATTGAGCTACTTGTGTAACTGGAATATGTGGACCTGTATGTGCATTTGATTGTGTAAACCTGGATGTACAGATTGATGTATAATGTGCTCATTGTCAAATATGCATTTTTTTTTTGTTTTTCTGAAATATATTTCCCTGAGGGTTCACCGTCAGGAAAATTGATCCTGACGGCCAACCCACAGGAAAACTCTTATTTCCCTGTCGTTATTTTCCTGGCGGTTATTTCCTGAGGGTTGGCCGTCAGGAAAAGTATTCTTGATGGTTTTTTCAGTTTTCCTGTCGGTTTTCGGCACACAGGGATATTCGCGTTTCTAGTAGTACCCATGTGTCTTAAACTGTGTTGAAAGTCACGGGTGTCCCCGCCCGACCGTGCATGGAAAGGGAAATGACCATGCATGCTGCTCGCGTATGTTTGTGGCCTGCTGTCGTACATCCACGTTGCTACCGCTCACTGAAATCGAGCTGATTCCACCTGCTGCGGTCAAAGTGACGGTGGGGGACGGGCGGACGGGCAGGCGGACAGGGCACCATCGGTCAGAGCGTTGTCTGTGCGGTCGCGATATGGCTCAAACGAGCCCGCACATGCGCGAGATCCTGCTTGCACCTGCCGTGCAGTGGCTGGCCATCAGTCCGTCTGTTAGGAATTGCCCACCGATGCTGGCGATGATAGAGGCTGCGCTTGATTCTGTCAGCGCTCTGTTGTAGAGAATCCATCGCGATCGGGGAAGAGTTTGCCAGCGAGAGATCGAGCACGTTGCTTTTCAGTGCGCCTAGTGCAAATCAACCATTTGTCATGGCGCCTCTCTTCAGTGTGAAGTGTTGGTAGACCAGAGAGCGAGTCGGGGCATGCTAGATGCAGCCGGAAACGGCAGGATGGACACGCGGGAGCAGAAGGAGCCGTCGCTACACGTGCACTGAAAAGTTAGACCGGATGTAGATGCCATGTGTATGAGCAGGACGTGGAAGGAAGGATTTGACCGATGGATCGACGCGCGTGCGCTCGCCTTAGAAAATCGGAAGGAGATGGTGCTTCGTGGCGCGGACAGGCCGGGGGCGCACCGCGCACGCTGGGGCTGTCAGCTCGGCACGCACGACACCTGCGGTGGGGCCTGACAAATGACAAGACAACTGACTGGTGGCCGTTGCCGAATGCTCCCGGTGCGTCCTCTGTATGTCAGTATGTTTTACTTGTGTGCAACCAATATACAGTTGACTGGGATTGGTATACTGCCGGTGAGGCGGTGACCGGATATGTATGCTAGTACAGAATTACTCACCACCAGTAGCACGACATGCTGAATTTCTTGCTCATCTCGGACAGGCGGACGACACCGGTGCTCCGTGATGCTCGATACCTTCTCTCATGGCTTGTAAAGCCCATTAAGTGTGATGTCGTGTTTTGACTGTGGACGCCGGTACACGCCGCCCGCTGCGGGCCGTGTCAATCGCTGTTGCGACCATTTCTTCTGTGAACGGTCAGGGCCGGCTGTTTCTTCTTTCTTTTGATGTTTCCTGCAGTGCCGGCCGGACGCACAGCAAAACTATGTTTATTTTGAGACAAGTGACCCCCACTTTATTCAACAAACACGCTCTTAATTACCCCTGCAGATCTCTTCGACCACTTAAGCAACACCCACATATAAATCAGTATAGCTCGCTTCCTCGCTTACTGGGCAATGGAGAGGGCTTCCGTGGGAGGGCCCAGGACAGCTAAGCTCGCGATTATGATACATGCCACAAAAAATAAATAAATGTACAGATGTTATTATACGCAACTCATTCGTGTGATCGGCGCAATAGCGACAAAAAAAAGTTGTTATCTTTGGGGTGGGTGTGGCGGTGTGTGTGTGTGTGGGTGGGGGGGGGGGGGGGGGGGGGGGGGTCTGCACAAACCCCTTACTGGCTGAAGATTGAATGTTGTTACATGTCAGGCTGTAGTTGAGCTCCGGCCATCTCCTGCACGAACGTCACGGTACAACACCGTGATGAATTCTCATACCATTCAACGGATAGTATGACTATTCTGTAGAAAAGATCCAAAGTGTGACTATCTGTACATAGAAGAGATCCAAAGAAATTGAATGGAGCTCATGTTTGGGTGTATAGATTGAGATGTTGTAAGACATCCAAAGAAATTGAATGGAGAAGGATGACCGGGGACTCGTATATAGTGTCCTACAACAATTAATTCAACTATTCAAGCACTTCCGTATGGTTTGAACAATTTCTATTTTCTTTTACATAGAAATCTTTTGGTTAAAGTACTATTGGCTACCTAAATGTCAATTGAAGCAAATCAAACTATTCACCATCACATTTGTTTTTATCTGTAACTTAACAGATACAGTTCTGATGACTTCAGGGCATTATGTTTTTGTTGTAGTAAGCCAACAACGCCAAGTGCACTAGTTAAAGAAGAACAAAAATACAGTGTACTTACGAAAGATGAAGCCAAAATAGATCATCGAGAACTGGTGTCGCCTCCCGATTTCCTATCAAGCATCTACACACCCCAAATCCTTCTCTATCTTTGTTGCGAGCCCCTCACTGATTGAAGATTGAACTTTAGTCGACTCGTCTGCTTAATTACACCCCATTTTTCTCTATCTTTGTTGCACCCCCTTTGTCTCGGTGTGGTAGTGGGCGTTGACAGTCTCAGTGTAACCACAAATGAAGTAAAAGTGAGCATTGACAGTCTTATACACGTCAGTAGAGAGATTTTAGGGACCCTAATAACAGCCTGAAAACCTACAGCGCGCCGGCCGGCTACTGAATAAAATCCGACAACGCCTGAACCCAACGGCGTCTTTTCTCCATGACCATGCCGTATATTGTCTGCAGACCCAAGTGGGTTGTAGTAACGTTTACTCTTGATCGTCTGATATGTGCGGTCTCCACTGACAACTGAACCCGGACTTGCGAGACATCCTCCACCGAAGTGGGGGCGGTACAGTACTGTCTTCGCGTAGCCGTGCTTAGACATTCATGATATGCAACCCGACAGCGTCGCGCACCGTCTCTTCTTCCACAAACAGTATTATTGGAAGAGGAGTTTTACGGTGCCCTATACCAGTGATATAATACCACTGGTATTCTAAAGGGTACCATTGTCATTTTATAGGGAAGTCTGCCTTGCCGCCCCTTGAACAGTTTACGTCGACCTTTCGTCCTCACTCGACCTCAACCTCGACTCACATCGTGCCGCCACACGCCCTGATCACGCGCCGCCACCCCCAAACACCTTTGCGGCGGCGCTATGCGGTGACGCGATTCGTGATTGCGCCGTCACCCCTGCTGCTCCTCTTCCTCGACGCAATTGCGCCCGCCCAGTTCCATTCGAATCGGAGGCGCACGGCTCCGCCGGCACGACCGGTTCCTCTTGCGGCGGCAGTTCCAATCCGTCCAGCACCGCTCACAGGAATTCCTACCTGCGACCATTCGAATCGAAGCAGCGCGGCGCCGAGCACGTCGTCAACGACACCAATTTCCCCTGCGTCGCAATCGATTTGAAACTGCCGTATTCAAATTGCAGGTAAATATGATGCAACTGCTTGTTGATTCATAGTTAATTACTGGACTCCTGGCCTCCCTCGCATGGATCATCGCAACAAGCTAACTCGAGGCACCACGTATTACGAATTCGAATCTTAGGCTGCCCGCACTGGGCTCCGGTACCGGTTCCTCCAGGAAGCAAATAGAGGAAACCGTGCTGCACCGGTCTCCGCTACGGGTCACGGTAAAGAAGCGGAGACCCTCTGTTCCGCTATTCCAAGCGGGGTAGCGGGAGTCCGCTATCGCGGACGAGGCGCGGGGCCCGCGCGCCAACAGCCGTCCGCGCGCCATCCCCTACCGCGATGCCCGCCGACGCCACCCGCTTCACCACCCGCCGGCGTTCAGGTCGTCCACGAGCGCGTGAAGAAGAGCATGGCCGCCACGTGCGCCGCCCTGAGCCGGAGCCGGAGCCTCACGCCTGCGGGAAGAGCTGAGGTGCCTCGCGGTGGCGCTGGAAGACGACGACGAGCCAGAGCACGAGCAGAGCACCGCGGCGCCGCCGCCGCTAATCGAGGTCCTGCCGCTTTTCACCACCACGTCCCGCCTCCTGGAGATCTGCGCGAGGGCGGAAGGCGTCGTCAGGGCCGTCAACGCCCTGGCGATGGCGGCCAAGTTCAAGAAAGCCGACCACGAGGCGGTCGACGTCGGGGCGGCGAGGGGAACGTGGGGTGGAGGGCACCGCCATGGCCTCGTGCTACTCTGATCCTCAGCCTCCACACGCTGCCGCGCGAGCTCGTGCCGCCTCCACGCGCCGCCGCGCGAGCCCGAGGGAGGGATGAGGGGGAGGGAGGAGGGGCCATCGGCACGAGGGGAGGGAGGTGGGGCAGCGGCGCAGGACAGGAGGAGGGCCGGCGAGGGGAGGGAGGGAGGGGAGTGGCCGGCGGATGTGGAGCGGCATGTGGCGGGCGGCCTCCGGATCCACCGGCGGCCGGCGGGAGCAGACCGGCGGAAGCCGCGCGGCGGGGATCGAGATGCCGGCCAGCGGAGACGAAGAGGAAGAAGTAGTATAGGAAATTTGCAAATCGACCCTTATATTATCTTGTAATTTTTACGATTTTTTCTGTGTCTAGGACATTTATAAAAGACCCTTAGAATTTTTTAGTATTTAGAATAACTATTATAAATGATTGTGTTATGAAGAAATGTGTTTGTTAAAATGAGATGGTAGTTGGAGATAGTTGAATAAAATATATGGTAGTTGGGATAGAGGAACAATATAGAGGAAACATGGGTGCGGAAGAAATTAATTTAGAGGAAAGAATCTTGATGACCAGAACGGAATATTCTTTTTAGAGGAAGGAAAATAAAGGAACATAAGTACGGAGAGCCTTAACTGGTAAGTACTGTACTTGTAGTACAAAGCAGATCAAGAAGCTGGTTCACCACTCCGGGCCGGTAGGATTTGCTTGCGGGAAGTGGTGGCAGGCAGGCAAGGCACTAGGCCGTCCCAGTCAAGTCAAACAGCGCCGCTCCCCGGGTAGATTAGTGTAGAGTAGCACGGTGGCATAATCATCAACAAGTTGGGCACCATAGAAAAATTCGAATCACCACCACGCTTTGAGTGAGTGAGTTAATCCTCATCCGAAGCCATCCTAGATTAGATCCCTGCCTGGCTGCCGGTACCCTCGTCGACACATCCCAAGCGGAACGGAACGGGGAGATATAGATGATGCGAATATGCCGGCCCTTGCGGGAGAAAAAAAGAGCACCTCGTTGCGTAATCTCGGGTACCTGATTCCCCTCTCTTTGGTACTACTGGTCATAGACTAGTAGCACTCCGGTGGCTTGACAAGTATGCATGTGACGTACGATGATCTAGTTAAGTCTACCAGCAAAGGAGCAAAATCAAATCACTTTCAGTCGGTTTGACCATGGTCAAATCTAAGAACAGTGGCAGCAGTGCTACTTAGCTTGATGGGGCTTCTTCCTCCCTCTTTGCTACGGCTCATACTACAGTATTGCCCCACTTGCCAATGTTGAGGCTTCTTCCTCCCTCTTTGCTTGGATGGGACTCCTCAGAGGCGACCAGCCCAGCCTGGCAAAAACGTGTATCAAATCTAATAATGGGATTAGTGGCAGATTAGAATTATGCCCCTCACAGCTACCGTCACAGAGCCGGCTGACAAATGAGTCCGCGATGTGAGGCACCAGTAGAGAAAAAAGAAAAAGGAGGCCAGGCTTTTGTTTTGACTGGTCTCCCTGCCGCCGACTGTTAACGAGGGCGCTTCCAAAATGCAACAGCCTTACACGTGGACCATGGCACAGGGCTGCTCTACCACTATTCAAACTCGAGAACCATGTGGGCATCAAAATCCAAAGTGTGTTGTGATTATCTAATCTAATTGTCTTTTAGACAGCTGCCGCCGCTTGAGCGCTCACTGTTTTGGTTTGACCCGGCGGTCAAAGATCCATGCATGGGCCCGGCCCTGGATCCTGCCCCGCTTCCGGGCTCCAGATTATCCACTACTCCATCCCATTGTTTAGTTGCCATCTACTAGCCATAGACCATCTTTGTACTAGTGGCTTTGTTTATGTGCACGTCTAGCTAGTTGATAGCCAGTCAATTAGTTGTAGATGTGCACAGTGCACATATTCCGCTGTAGGATTGATTGGTAGCCACTCATTGTACGCATATGCTGGGCCGGGCGGAGCTGAACTAGATCGATCTGGGTATAAATTATTGTACATTTGCTTTTAGCTTAGGTTTGTTTATATAGTTGTGTGACTCGTTTAGTATTCTGTCATTTTTTTTTTCATTTCGAGTCCTAGTTCTTTTTTCAGCTCGGTCGTGGTCGAAGTACTGGCTGACGTGATGCTGCATCTTTATACGGGACTCTATTCTGCTTCACGACGCGCTTGCGCGTGCGCGTCCGCTGCGGCCTAGCCCAAGCGAAAGAGCCGCGGAGCGCAGGGGTGGTGCGGGCGCCGCAGGTGATGGTGATGGTGCCAGCGATGGAGGGCGAGGTGAAGGCAGGCGGAGCGACGCGGTGGTGAGGACACCGCCGAAAATGAATTTGTGCGGACAATGTAGTTCGGGGCAATGTGGCGGCGGAGCGTGGGGTGAATGCGGGCGGTGCGATGCGGCGGTTATCGCCGGTGGTGGAGCTTAGGGGCGAGGTGGCAGCGTGGGTGGGGCAGGTGGTGCGATGCGGGTGCCGCCGCGTCGCACGTGGCGGTTATCGCTTTGCGGGGTTGAGGTTTGGGCTGTCGGAGACGACGGAAGCAGAAACCTTCACCTCCGAATGGGTTAGATGGAGGTGTTGTGGGGGGGGGGGGGGGGGGGGGGGGGGGCAGTTGGGGGCGGTGGGGCGAGGTACACCCCGCTATCGCACGTACGGACAACGTATCTTTATACCTCACGTAGTGTAATATTGTTACCGTCTTCGTGTCATGTCAAGTTATACTAGCACTACTGATCTCAGGTTAAGGACGCGTGCACGCGGTTGACGAGATGATGTAGTTCGTGTACTATGTACGTACGGGGACGGCTTTCTTACGATTTGAAGAGAGCTTGCGGCCTGTTGGGTCGCGTTGCAACTTGCTTTGCATGCGGCTGTGATCTCTGATTTGGCGGGTTAATTAGTGCGATGAGAATGGTCAGCGGAGTGTGTGTACAGTTTTAGCAGGCAAGGGTTTATCCGATCCTTCTGAGTTGAGCACATTGCCCTGCCCGGCCGGCCCTATTGAGCAAAGCTTGGTACCGAATCGTCAGCTGCGCGCACAGATCGAGTGGTGCTGATCTGGCGTGTGTGTGTGGTCGCGGCGGCGCACTAGTAGCTAGCTAGAGGCTCTCCTGCTGCTGCTGCTGTTGAGAGTGTGGACCAGTGAGTGGGGGCAACTAGGCGTGCGGTGGTTGGCTGGAACACGACAGCGGGCCATTAATTAGACGGAAGGGTACTACTAAAGCTCGATCGACGGCACTTCCCCGATCTGTGCGTGCAGCCTGTTATCCTTCGGTGACGGCACTTTAATTTGCAAGGGTCCGGCCGGCCGGTCACATGTACTACGTATTGAGCAAAAAGCATGCTCTTGTGTCCTGTGTCGAACCGCCGTTCCCGGCCGCTGCAGTGCAGACACACGTACGGCCGCGCCGCTGTTGCTTGCTTTTGCCCGCCGTGCGCTGCGGCACCCCCTCGTGTCGTGGGTGGAAGCAGCAACGACGGCCCGTGCACGTAAGGTACGCGTAGGTCCGCATCAGGACGAAGCGCACGCGCGCGCGGTTCGGCCAACCAGCTCCTCTGCAGGGCAGATTTGTCGTGCCTATCTTATGGCGGTTTGGTGTACGTACGTTCGTTTACCCGCCAGATACACCACAGTACGTAGATATGTTACTCCGGTGTGTCTCCTCAATTAACATTGCCGAGTCTGTAATGTAAATATAAACACTTGCGACGTGTTTGGTTCACGATTTTGTAATGCATTGGCATTGCGGGCGCGTTCTCAAACCGTTACATGTGTTTGGTGGGGAACAACCCGTAATCCGTTTACAGGGAATCGGATACAGCCGTATAGAAACCCGACTCCCTCCATCCCCCACCTGTATCAGATCGATACAACCCTCGTTCTCCTCTCGCGCTCGTCCCCTCGAACACACCCGCTGCTGCCGCCGCCGCCGGTCCGACGGATCTGCTCCCCGGCGACGAGCACACCATCCCTCATCGATTCGCTGGTAGGTTTCGCCCTCTTCTCTCATCTGCGTCGTTTTTCTCGGCCCCTTCTCCCACATCACTTGTAACCCTAGGCCTGTTCCTTGAGTACAGGGCGAGTGATCTGCTGCACGGAAAGAGGAGGAGGGGACGCGGTTCAAGATCTGGAGCAGAAGGGCGTTGCACGGAGCGGGATCACGACCACCAGCGCATTCGGCTTCGACTCCCCTTCTTGCAGGTCTGATTTGCATGCCTCGATCCACTTGTGCAGACCATTCATTCGCTTCTTGTATTGCATTGGTGCTTGATCTGTTAGTTCTAATTAATATATGATTCGATCCTTTGATCTCATGATGGATACTACCAGTGCTGAGTGCTTATTGTTCGATTGGTGTGCTTGTTAGAGTTTTGTTGGATTCTTTGTGTGACATATGCTACACGAGGTGGATAGAATCTCCTGTTTCAATACTGTTGTGTTGTGCTGAAATAATTTGTACAAAGATTTTCTTGATGCCTATTTATATATTCTAATTTTTGTTGCACAATATTGTTGTAGATAATTATGGCTCGCCGTCCCTTAGCTACAAGAACTAGGAGAAGAAATATGACACTTAGGAATATCTTAACCTCTGTACTTCTCATGTATTACTACGTATGGCTTCTCATGGCATTAGCATATAGAAGGAAATGCTTAAAGATTGAAAGAAGATTGAGAATTAAGGAACGCAGAGCTGAGAATTTGAATGACCTCATAGGCAGCGACACGAAATGCATTAGTGAGCTTCGTATGGATAGAAGGACATTCTATATTCTGTGTGAGATGGTTCGAGATGTTGGTGGACTGAAGGCCACACGAAATATGACCTTAGAGGAGATTGTCGCTCAGTTCTTGTATTATATATTTGATATGTGAGATAACTAGTTTGGAATCTTTTTTCACTCCCTGTTCTGTTTGTGGCAGAGGAAGCACAAAAGAAACAGAGAGAGAGACAGGGTGGCACAGGATAGAACAATATGTGATTTTAGTTTCAGGTTAGTATTACTGAAAAGATTACCTGCATATCAATTTTGAACTGAACTCTTGACATTGATCCAATCTGTGCTTCCACAAGTGCTAATTACTTATGATAAAATTATCTTGATTCTATCATTTTAGTCAAATAGAGCTGTTGTATTGTTGTTTTTCCTCTGTTAGTCAGGAGGAGGAAACATAATATCATTAGGGAGTATTGGTAACTATGAACTAGACAGATTGTTAATTTTTTATTCAAGTTGTTAGTCTTTTGATCAACCTCTAGCTCATGAGCCCTAGTACTTGTAATTTTTATGCTGGCTTGTTTTGGGCTGCAGGAGAATCACCGAGCTGAGTGAGTGGACATGGATGCTCTAGACAGGCCACTAAGCTGAGGTTGAGGCTCTCTACTACCAAGAATTCTATTTTCTAGGGAAGGATAATGCAAGAAAGAGAGTTGTGCTGCCAGTTTTTTTTTTTTTGTTATTGAATTGAGCGCTGGAATGTTACCCAGATTCACTGTTACCCAAATTTTCTGGATATGCACTTGTTATTTTCCCAATTAAATATTGGATATTGATATTTAATTGAGCTCAGAAAAAGATTATATGGCGGTTCATTCTGAAGTGTTTTGAAAAAAATATTGTATTGTGTATCATTCTTGAATTTATCTTGTAAAAATACCGTAGAAATTAAACTGCCTTGACTGTATTGGAGACACGAGTTGCTGTTGGTGCTTCGTAATGCCATTACATTACTTTTCTTCTCAACCAAACACTGTATTGGAATCAAATACTGTTACAAAGCTCAACCAAGCAAAGTCCGTATTGGCATACAGGGATTACGACTCCCCCCGCACCTCATTACGATTGCGATACCGTTACCGGTGCTGAAACAAACAGCTCCTTGGTGTAAGCCCAATGGCAATGGAGCTAGCTAGATAGGCTCTGGTCATCAGGGTGTCAGTCATTTCTCGATCAGCATTCCTAGGGACTGATCGATCGCGTTTGACCTCTTCCGTTTTACTCCTAGCGCATCAGATCGATCAGATCATCATCGAGCGAACGGACGGAGTTCCCATTATGTGCGTGACGACGCACAACCGTCGGTCAAAGCGAGCGCACGGGCGCTGCGTCGTCGTCCTGACCGCGTCGATCGACAGGTAGGCGACATGGCGTGTGGTCTCGCGACGCACGCACGCGCGGCTCCAACAGCCCGCACATGCGCTCCTGCTGCTCCAGTTGAGATGAGAGTATACGTGGACCAGCCAGCGATTGTGCAGGGGTTGGGCTGGAACAGTGTGGGTCACGAGGCGGCGAGTCCGTTGGCTGGTGGCCAGGAACGTCCCACGCCGCCGGCGCTGGCAGCGGCAGACCCTGAGATTGAGATTCTGTCGGCCTGTGTCATTCATGCGTGCTCGACTCTCCTCCGTCGCTGGCTCCCTGCTCGCCGTCAATCGATTTGCTGCTGCCCACCAATCATCACGTACTCCTCCACTCTGTTGAACCAAACCAGCTGCGGTGCGGTGAAAGGCAGGCAGCCACGCCGGCCGCTCCGCTGTGCCCCCCGAAGAGAGCCCGGAACGGAGAAACAGCCATGGCTCCGTCGTGCGTGCGCCTTCGGGAGACGGAGCTTGACGCGGACAAGGCGCCGGAGCTAGTAGCTGTTTGGCACATGCTGTGTCACCTGGAACGAGAGGCCGTCCCGTACCGTACAGGTCGACCAGTACTGTATGCAGCAATACTCACTCTCTACTTAATTAGTGCTAACCAGGAATTTGTATATTTCGGTTGACCGGCGAGCAGCTTGATTACAAATTCAGCAGGCATCTCGCTTGCTCGCCGTTTCCATCAGCTGGCAGTCAGAGATATGCGTGGGGCATTGGGGCCGGCATTGGATCCGGACCACCTTGTTCCATCTAGTCATAGTCTCTCTCATAGTAGATCAAGCTGTGACTTTGTTTATAAGCTTACTTATCTGAGTGAATAGTCAGTCAGTTAGTAGTACTAGTAGATGCACAGTGTCCGCCAAGCTAATTAAGCGACCTCTAGCCACTCATTGCTCGCAACGCAAGCAAGCTAGGCACAGGTGAAAGTGAACCCCTACTGGAGGAGCTGCTATATCCGCTTTACGATCTTTATTTAGGGGGCCTTTGCTTTTGTTTTGTTTCCGGTTCTCAATCCTTTTTTGGTATTTTTATTAGGGGACCTTTTGCTCGGTGGTCATGGTCAGTACCCTTGCTTTTCGGATAGTACACGTCAAGTCCGAAAGTGGCTGACGTGATGTATTATGCTACGTCTCCTTTTACATCTCCTGCTTAGTCAGGAAAAACAGTTTTTGCTCTCGATTATTTAGTTTGGCAAAATATAGCTTTAAGGTTGTGGTCACCACTCACCAGGGTCTCATTTCTCGACCACCAACCATTCCAAGTTCCACGTGTACCGCGTTTGGTGCCGAATTTTACCACAAGACTGTGTGATCGCATTTGACCTCTTGTATTCTTTTTTTTTTGGGAACTATGACCTCTTGTGTTCAATTAGCTCATCGATCAGCAGCAGAGCAGATCAACCGACCGAACGGATCGGAGTTCCCGTGCATGTGCGTGATGACGCGCCTTCGATCGGTCAAAGCGAGTACGGTGCCGACCAGATCGAGCGAGGCGAGCACACGGGCGTTGCTCTGATCGCTGTGCGTTGCGTCGACAGGCGACATGGCATGGCATGGCGCACGAGCGGCTCCAACAGCCCGCACATGCGCTCCTGCTTGTGCTAAGAGTGTGTGGATGGATGACCAGCGAGAGAGTATGCGTTGCAACGGTGCACGGGGGGTTGGTTGGCTGTCTGTTTGGAACCACTAGTGGGTCACGTCACGACTCACGAGTCCGTTGGCTGGCCGACGGCCAGTGATAGACGTCCCACGCCGGCGCTGGCAGACCCTGCGGTCGATTCTGTCGGGCCCCCGCCCGTCGCATTCTCAACTCTCGACGACACGACCTGCCAACAGACGTGAGCTTGCCACCTCCTGCCAACAACACGTTGGCCGCGCAGGGGCTTCAAACAATGCTTCAATTCGCGTGCTGACGGTGGAGGCCGGCGAGGACCTACGAGGCGAAGGCCATCTCGTTTCTTTTAGCGCTAAATTTTAGATGTCTCTAAATAAAGAAAATTTAATACTAAATAAAGTCTAATGATAAAATTTTTTTACAGATAGATACATCTTTACGAAACGAATCTAACGAGCCTAAGTAAGCTATGTTTTGCTACAGTCATGCTACAGTAATGCTACAGTAACCATCGTCTAACTACGGATTGCTTACCCTCATTAGATTCGTCTCGCAGTAACCATCGTCTAACTACGGATTGCTTACCCTCATTAGATTCGTCTCGCGAATTAGACCAGGGGCCATCGTCTAACTACGGATTGCTTACCCTCATTAGATTCGTCTCGCGAATTAGACCAGGGTTCTGCAGTTAGTTTTGTAATTAAACTTTATTTAATACTCTTAAATGATAAAATTTCTTTTTTTAGACCCCTCTAAATTTTAAAACCCCATGAAACGAACACCCCCGAAGCTGGCCGATCCCGACGAACCAGAGGCCGGCCGGCCCCTGCGGGGAATGGCAGGCGGCGGCGAAACGGACTCGAATGCAGGCACTTGCTCTACTCATGCTGAAGCTAGCCGCCACGGATCCGTCCGTGCGGAAAGATTGACACGACGACCGCGCGTGCGCCTTTGGCAGATGGGAGGGAGCTTGACGCGGACAAGGCGCCCGGAGCTATAGCTGTCGGAAACCAAAGGCCGTAATAACCGTACCGTACGTAGCTGGTAGCTCGATCAGTACGCTCCATGTTGTGTTGGATGGTGGCCTTCCATGTACGCTCCATGTTAGACTCACTGTGATCAGATCGCAGGAACGAGGTCATCTGACGTTTCTTTCTTTACGTGTCAGATCGCTGTGGCCACTCTGCCACCGTCCATCTCCCATCCCACGTTCATGGTGTCTTTGCTTCATTTGCTCCTGCGGCTGCCAAGTCCCAAGCCAGCCCACTCTGGCCCAACAACAACACCACGACGCGGTTTCTTTGGAGGGAAAAAGCATAGGGAAACAGGGTTGTGGAGGGAAAAAGCAAGGTACAAGAAGAAGAAATCAATGGCAAAGGAAGAAATGACATTTCTAGTTCAACAAGTCAGCAAGCCAGCAAACAATGGCAAGCCATCAACTCCTTCACTGAAATGCTTGCTGACTGGAGCAAGCACCGATGAATTGAAACTCGAAGAATATTTCTAGTTCAGCAAGTCAAGAGTGCTATTTTGTCCTTGAACAATGTATTTTGTTATTGGCAATTGTATAGAATTCATGTACATTGTCAATTACACTAGAACAATGTATTGCCGGTGGTTTAAGTACCCTGGAATTCTTGTCCATTCTGGAGAAACACATCGCAAATGCTAGATGGAATCTTCAGTAATTTTGCATTCACTTTCTTTCACATTCAGTCACAGTCTCAAGTAGCAAAACAATCTGAGCACTGCCTGCCGGCCGCCTATCGACGCCGCCGCCGCTAGTGGTCCTCATCTTCCAGGTGCCGCCGCCGACACCTGGATCTCCGAGTTCGCCGAACTGGACAAGGTCTTCGTGGTCCTGCTGTAGATGCATGTGGCGGGGAGCTCCGGACAGCGGGGGCTCGAGGCTCAGGTGTGGCGGCGCTACAGCAGGGCTCCGTTGTTGGGCGCGGCGCTGATGGCGAGAGGCAACGAAACAAAGAAGAACGGTGCTTTCGTTGTTGGGCTCAGGCTCCTACTGGGCCGTGCTGGTGTAGCGATCAGGAGAAAATGAAGCAGATTCTCAAAAAAAAAAAAAAGAGGTGAAAATGAAGCAGCCTTCAGGACCGTGGGATGGGGACTGAACGGTGCCACAGCGATCTGACGTAAAAAATGAAAACGTCAGACGATCTGGTTCCGATCAGATCACAGTCAGAGATGCGTGGGGCGTGGGTGTGCAAGGTGCCGTCATTGGATTGGATCCGGCCATCCGGGCCACCGTGTCACTCATCCATTCCATTTTTCAGTCATAGTCTCGTAGCTTAGATCAAGTTCTAGTTGCGGCTGCTTATCTGATTGAATAGTCAGTCAATTAGTACTAGTAGATGCACAGAGTCCTCTGCAAGCTAAATTAGCTCGCTTAGCCATTCATTGCTCGCAACGCAAGCAAGCTAGGAACAGGTGAAACTGAGCCACTACTACTAGCTGACAGATCTGCTTTACTAGCTTTTCTTTTAGTTAGGCTTTGCTTTTGTTTTGTTTTCGGTTTGTGAATACTTGGCGGTACTGTACTACTACTACTACTACTACCTTTTGCAATTGCATGCGCTAGCTCGGTCATGGTTAGGGCTGGCTGCCTGCCGAGCCAGCTCGGCCTGGCTTGGCTCAATTCACTCTAGCTCGTTAGAATATTGAGCTAGTTCGGCTCGGCTCATTAAGGTAAACGAGCAAAAATTACAGCTCAGCTCGGCTCTATATGCTCACGAGCTAGCTCATTATGGCTCAACGAGTTAAAGATAAAAAAAATATTTTCAATAGCTTTTAAAAATAAAAAACAGCATCACATGCGTAAATAGCATATATCATGACTCATGCATGTCCATCTACGTACACATGCAGATTAGAAGATGCAATGCTTTGTTGCTTACTCACAAATGTTGCAGTCTTCAAGCAGGATGACGGATTGAAAATCGTGCGTGTTCCTTTGTCGATGGCGGCGGTGTTGGTGTTGGCGTGCTTAGATTTATACGTGAAAGCACAACATGTGTTATGACCTGCCCTAATAGGTTTAGGCTTGTTCATGGGTTAGGCTTTTGCAAAGAAGAATGGAGACCTGAGGCCTGGGCCCTGGGCTAGGGCTTTTATTCTCACGCAGCTCGTTTTGGCTCACAAACTACTCATGAGATGGCTCGAGTTGGCTCATAAAATCAACGAGTTAAAAACTTTGCTCAGCTCGTTAAAAATTGAAACGAGTCGAGCTGAGTCGAGTCGAGTTTGTTCCGAGCTGAGCTAGCTTGCGAGCTGCGAGTTTTATTGCCACCCCTAGTCATGGTCGCACCCTCGCTTTTGGGACACACGCCAAGTCTGTGAAAGTGGCTGACGTGATGTATGCTTCGCTCGTTGCTTTTATATCTCGCGTACGATGCTCCGTTGATTCGGTCACCTCTCACCTACTCCGTTTCTTAATGTAAGCATTCCAAGTATTCAAAAGTAAATTTAATCAACGCAGGAAAAGTCATGTATACCCTTCATTTTACACTATCTCATCAATTCCTTAACCACTCACCAACCCATCAGATTTTGTCTTATCTCTAGGAATGTTTATATTATGAGATAAAATTTGAATGCCTCATGTCGTAACCCACTTATTTCAGAATTCCGAAGACTTATTTAGGGAATTTTTAAAGACTTGTAATATATGAAAAACGTCCTAGAGATAGACTCCGAATCTGTTATGATAGATCGGAAGTTTCCTAGATAGGCTCCAACCCTAACTTGTAGAGGGGGTCACACCCACCTATAAATGTAAACACCCCTCCCTACAAGGGGGGGGGGGGGGGGGGGGGAGCTGGCCGGTCTACGACCGAAGACACACACCAACATATCTCGCCGACATGGCAATACAAGAACACACTGGACGTAGGGTTATTATCCTTCGGGAGGCCCGAACCAGTATAAATCGTGTGTCCCTCTTGATTGATTTTTGCATAAGCAAAGCGCATCTACCGAACCAAATATCTGCCGAATACCCCGTTCAATCGGGTGACGACAGAGGCGCGCCAGGTAGGGGCGCATTGCTGAAGATCCGTCAAGGTAATCGTCGGTACACTGCGGTTGCCGTCGGCTTGATCGTGAAGGATGCAAGCGGACAAGGTCAGCAATACGCTGCGTCATCTTCGACACGGTGGCGGCGGCGAAACCCTTGCCTCAAGTCCAAAGGCGGCCCAACATCGTCGATCCGATCTTCGTCGCGCGTTGCAGCAGTGGAGTCGACGAATTCATCTTGTCACACCCCTGCAGCCGAAGATGGGAAGGTCTCCTGAAGACACATCTGCGTGTGCATCCTCAACAGGGCACGTAGCTTTGCATGGCTGATACCGCGTAGAAGAGACCGTGTTGTACTCGGCGAGATTGCCGGCATATCGTACTCCAGAAGGCTGCTTCATCGAGACGGATACATGGGCACTCTCAGACGAACGCTATCGCTCTTCAGAACAGCGATCGCCCGAAGTCACCATCAAGAATCCGGCACTCCGTCGATCGTGTCGCCGCACAAACCCCAGCACGTCATGAACCCGACGAGACCGATCCCGATCAGAACCCGATCTTCTGCCGGGATCACGAGTCGGACACGTGCCGTACATCTACAAAATGCAGGGAAGATTCCTTCTTTGTTAATTACTCTCACGACTCATCATCTTCCAATAAGCACGCATGCATACAGCCGTGTGTTTGCATGATTTTAGCAACAACCGATTTGTCCACACAAGGAATTCATCGATTTCCTTATTATATTGTTTTCTTATATCCAAATCATCATTGATTAATGTTTTGTGCACGTTACGACCGGACGGCACCTGATTCACGGGCGAATACGTACGCTGCCGGTCTTCATGAAAGTGAATACAAGCGAACCCGATCTCTCCGAACACATCGCCAAGCTTCGGTACGCGGAGCTCTCGCCGAAGACATCATGTGTAGGAGATCGAGTCGTGCTTCAGAAGCCTGCTTCATGAGAGCGGATACAAGTGTACTCTTGCTGAGATCGTTGCTCCTCATGGCAACGATCACCCGAAAGTCGTCATCGGGAATCCGGGACTCGACAAAGCTTTCACGAGCTGGCTGATGTCTCCCGAAGAGCACACAGGTCATCATTTTCATCAGGCGAGGTGTACAACTTATCAAATTGGCCTTGCCGAGACTTCGCCGTGACTTCGAGTTCATCAAAAAGCCCGACATCATCGAGCGTATAAGTGAGATGATGTCATCGGGAGCTCCGGCCGTCTTCGGGAATTCGACGGTTGGAGTGGATCCTGAATGACAAATATGGAGATACGCCCTCAAACAATTCCGAAGATCTCCTACAATAAAGGGAAGATTTGCTCTTTATTAATTTTGTCTTCCTGATTGCTTAACATGCCGAATTTAACATTTGGCATCACTTTGGATTTATTTATTAAAAAAATTATGGATGTGCGTTATGTGAACATTTCCGTCACTTGTTTTTCTTAACCTCATGCTAATCAAAGACTTGATCTTTGTTGACTGTTTATGCATGTACCTGACATCTTCGAGATTATTGGCATGGAAGCCGCCGCTCAATGGGCAGCCTCATGGGGAGTTGTCAACCCAGCTGGCACCAACCATTAAGAGTTCCGAAGCCGAACCCCATGCTGTCGCGCTCCTGAAGTCACGCTGGGGGCTATTCAACAATTCCGAAGATCTCAACGTGACTCTTAAGGAGGCCAGAATAACTTTTCGAGCGACATAGGCTCCAGATAAGCCGAACAAAACGCTCTCTTTTATTATTTTGTTCTATATTATGTCTGCTCCTTTCTCTACATGCATATTTCGGCATTCATAAGTAGAGAGCCTCGAGTAACCCAAGATTGATATATTTATGCACGCATTTTATCATGTGCTTATTTAATATTTGCATGTTTTAGCGGCTTGATCAAACGCACTACATAGCAGACAGCTTTCTCTTTATTACAAAATAGCATTTGCTGGTTTATTATCAGTAAACTGGGATTTCTCTAGCTGATCATTTTAAGCAAGATATTTATCTCCGGACATTATACTGGCTTTCTGGATATCCATCTCTGGACTATTTATTTATCATCGGAATCATCATCCGAAATCTATTGAACATTGGGGATTTTCATCCGGAATTTATTGATTATTGAGATATTCATCTCTGAAATTTATTTATTATTGGAATCTTCAACCGGAATTTAAGTGATATTGGGATATTCATCCGGGAATTATTCGAATTTTCATCCGGAATTTTGCTAACCTTCGGAATATTCATCTGGAATCTTATTGATGGTTGAGATATTATTCTCTGGAATTCAAATTCACTTTCAAGTCATTTGTGACCATATGGGTGTTCATTATTGGTTATCTCACTGGCTATTGGATATTTATCTTCGGGCATTCTATTGGCTCTTCAAATATTTATTGATCATATTATTTGGATTATTGACATTGGTTATTGCTCTATGAATTATTGACTTTTCAGTCATATCAAAATTGTCCATTCGGACCTATCAAATTTGTCCCTTCGGACCAAACGACCAAGCCCTTCGGCTAGTCTACTAAGTTTGGTCGCCGTCCTGGCCACACGTTTGGTTCACAGGCGCGATACGAACAGCCTTTTCAGGCACCAAAGTGTCGTAAGACTTAGCCACAATGGTGGTTTGATAAGTTACACGGCCACCCTGTGAAAAAGTTTGGGAGGAGACCCTTAGCTCCATGTTTGGTTTATAAGTTGGCTCTTCCCAGACAGGTTGCACGTTCAACTAAATTTAAAACACTT
This sequence comes from Eragrostis curvula, assembly GCA_007726485.1. Classification (NCBI taxonomy): domain Eukaryota; kingdom Viridiplantae; phylum Streptophyta; class Magnoliopsida; order Poales; family Poaceae; genus Eragrostis; species Eragrostis curvula. The sequence goes on along the minus strand of CM017440.1, from coordinate 19,682,506 downwards.
AAATGTGTACAAAAAAAGAACAATCTACATGCCTTACTGATTTACTACTTTCCTGCACACAATTGAAATTGTGTACTGAAAAGCAGGGGGATCATATAGGCATTAAAGTATTGTTCAAATAAGGGCTTTTGCCCCATTATTACACGAGCTGCTTTATTTCTTATTAAAGTTGGCTTTGGATTATTCTGTCATATACAAGGATTTTATATTTATCCATCATGGAGAATTAATTCTGTATTGCAGCTGTTCTACCTTGTTGAAGAATTTTTATCTCATATACAAGGCTGCAGCAGAAGACTTCCACATATTTTATTTCCGGTCATCAACGCAAAAAGGCATATCCATACATTTCTTCATGAAGCCAAGATTCTGATGTACATGGAAGCCAATTGATATTTATGTCAAGATCTGTTGACACGTGCTGCAAATACAAGTTCTGCTATTTATTGTTTTACTGAGAAGATTCATCAGAGTTGATTTACTCTGGAAGCCATCATCAAGCTACACCTATGAAGTCACAGTTTCCCGATGAGATGAGGCAACAGATGGAAGATTATTCAAGACATTTATTAATTTTTTATATATCAAGATTGAAGGTGCACTAATATTTCAAGAAGAAGTTATAGCTGCAGTAGAGGATTGTCACGCAATCAAGACTGCTCACTCGAAGACTCCGGATGATGTCTGATGATTTCGGCCACAAGTCTGTTCGCCCAAGGATTTAGTTATTTCACTCTGCATATGTGTTCGCTTGAGGCTGTCGCCTCATATGCATGCAGAGGACTTTTGATCAATTTATCACTGCACATGTTCACCGGAGGATGTCGAGACTACTCTCCTGAAGACACCGGCATGATGACGGATTATGTCGCTCTGAAGGACGATGTGGCTCCGAACTGCCACCTCGCCAAACGACTCTGCATGCTCACTTGAGGCTATTGTCTTGCGTGCATGCGGTCACTCTGAAGGACGATGTGGCTCCGAGCTGCCACCTCGCCGAACGCTTCTGCATACTCGCTTGAGGATGTTGTCTCGCGTACATACGGTCGCTCCGAAGGACGATGTGGCTTCGAGCTGCCATCTCGCCGAACGCTTTTGCATGCTCGCTTGAGGCTGTTGTCTCGCGTGCATACGGTCGCTTCGAAGGATGATGTGGCTCCGAGCTGCCACCTCGCCGAACGCTTCTGCATGCTCGCTTGAGGCTGTTGCCTCACGTGCATGCGGTCACTCTAAAGGACGATATGGCTCCGAGCTGCCACCTCGCTGAACGCCCCAGCATGCTCGCTTGAGGCTATTGTCTCGCGTCGCATGAATCCACCAGGGAGACGCCGGCTTACAGCTTGCGATGAATAAATGATAGGGTGGCTCCTAGCTGTCATCCACTTGTATTATTTTCTGAAAACTTCACCCATATTTTGCCAACGACCTACAGAAGATTAAGTGGCTCCTAGCTGCTGCTAGTTTATATTGATGCATCTTTTCAACAGAATGCTCATCTTGGGGGCTTCGCTATAGTCTCCAAGCCTTGGATATTTGAAGACATCGAGACTATTCATGTTCGGAATTACTGAAAATGTAAATGGCTTTCTTTCGTCAGAAGACCTTACCTCCCAATACCGCTGAAGATACAAGTATTACTCAGACTTCGGTTTACCGAAGACAATGATCACTCCCCGAAGACAAGTGTTGATGACAATATTCTGAAGACTGAAGTGACGTTATTGGAAGGCAAGGCTGAGACTTATGTCGTAACCCACTTATTTCATAATTCCGAAGACTTATTTAGGGAATTTCCGAAGACTTGTAATATATGGAAAATGTCCTAGAGATAGACTCCGAATCTGTTACGATAGATCGAAAGTTTTCTAGATAGGTTTCAACCCTAACTTGTAGAGAGGATAAGACCCACCTATAAATGTAAACACCCCTCCCCACGGGAGAGGGGAGGGGAGGAGTTAGCCGGTCTACGACCGAAGACACACATCAACATATCTCGCCGACACGGCAATACAAGAACACACTAGACGTAGGGTTATTATCCTTCGGGAGGCCCGAACCAGTATAAATCGTGTGTCCCTCTTGACTGATGTTCGCATAAGCAAAGCGCATCTACCGAACCAAATATCTGCAGAATACCCCGTTCAATCGGGTAACGACACCTCAAATGCTTACATTTTGATACGAAGGTAGTATGTGGTACACTGGTCTCGGCGTGGCCCTCTCCTGGGAAGGATCGACTTTGGGTTTTTCTCCGTAAAGAAACGTGCACAGGTGAAATCTGTGCTTGCTTACATTTTGATACGAAAGTAGTATGTGGTACACTGGTCTCGGCGTGTGGTCTCGGCGTGGCCCTCTCCTAGGAAGGATCGACTTTGGGTTTTTCTCCGTAAAGAAACGTGCACAGGTGAAATCTGTGCGCACAAGCTCAGATTCTGACATGAGGCGGCGCGCCATTGACCGAACCGACGATCCGAGAAGGCGTGGGGGTTTGACGGAGCACTTCAGTTTGTACTCCAGGTCAGCGTGGCTCAAACAACCACGCATATGCAACAGGGGACCAGACAGTGTGGCTACTGCGCAAGGGTTGGCGGAAACAGGAGACCCCCGCTGCCACAATCTCCTTTCTGCCCAGTACGAAATGAGGCGACCATGCATGGTTTACCGTTGCATCTTCTGACATGTCAAGGCCGGTCAGATTTTGGTGCCTCCGGGCGAATCTAAAACCTGGCCCCCTTCTATATAAAAAGTTTAATTACGGTTATATGTAAATATATGTTTTCTAGTAAAAAGAAAATGCATATTTCAAAAAATATACATATCAAATGATTTATACCACAACTATTGCCAAATCACCTGGGTTACTTCATCGAAAAAACAAATCACCTGTATTACTTGAAAGGCTCATATTTTACTTTTAAATTAAAAAATCCCTAGCTCTTTTTCTGATTCTATCAACTCATACTTATTCGTTTTTTTAACCTTTTTCATAGTCTAATGCATACTTTCTACTTGCTGAAAATTAGAAAAGGAACTAATAAAATCTAATCAATCATGTAATATGCCGCGTCAGCAAATTAGGGCATGGTGCCGTACGAAATTAGCATAGGGATTGGGCTGTATACTTACATCGGCTTCTTCAGCGGACGGCTCCAGAACGATGGGTCCACGTGATGGTGCCATGAGAGCGGCGACTCCCGTTCCCTTGATTGCAGTTGTGTGGGCAATGTGCGCTTCGTTGCCGCAATCACAGTGGATAAAACAGCAATTGCAAGCGACCTGTGAACGTATGCGCCGCCTAACTGCGATTGGCTGCTGCTGTTGATTGCCCTAATCCCGTATTGGGCCTGGATCACAGGAAGTACAGTAGACAACAAAACTGCAGACTCAGCCTCTCATGCGCTACAGCCTGCTATAGGTCCCTTTGGATGGCCTTTCGCGGCTGGACAAGCAGGAGACAATTGGCCATCTCCATACAAAGGCTTTTGGGCTAATTCGCATGATAAATCTAATAAGAATAATTAATCTATGATTAAAAGATATTTATTGTAGCATCACTGTAGCAAAATATAAATTAAACTTTATTTAATACTCTTAAATAGCAAAATTTTCTTTGATGTGATATGTTTAAATTTAGGTTTAGAAAGAACGAACTCCAGCATTCGATTCAATTTTCCCTCCCTAAATCTAATCAATCTGTAGACTGGAGTGGGCTAGTACTAACATTTATTCTCGATCGTCCTGATACGTGCGGTCTCCACTTACGACTGAACCTAGTGGGCCAGAGAGACATCCTCCAACACCAAAGTGGCCCGGTAAAGTACTGTCTTCTTCAACAAACTCATCTCATATTTTGCTAAAAAAAAATCATCTCATCTGACCGAGCTGACGGGCCGTGCCGTGCCAGGTTTTCGGCACATTGGGCCGGCACGGCACGCCACTGTTACATGGGCTATGCTCGGGCTGGCACAGCACAAAGGCGGCCCGACGGCCCGGATTTGGCTCGGCAGTGTGTTCTTGTCAAGTTCTTTAGCCAATGTTATTTTTATTATTTTGATTTGTATTTCAAAATACAAACTTCTATAGATTTTGCATATGTGATCCAAATTTGATGACTCTTTTTTATATAATCTTCAAAAAATCATCTCTATCATGTGGAATCTTTGTATGCAAACTTCTCTAAATCCATTTTGTACTGGTCAATCAATACACTAGTGGTCACTATTCACCATTATCTTCACTTTTTTGTTAATTCCCAACCAATTTGAATTTTTAAGTAATTTTTTGTGTGAATGTACTACACATAGGAATTTTGTATAATATTTTTGTAGCACTTACACTCATGTAAGTTTGAATCTTCCTCAGCGCTGATCTCGCATAGGTGGCGTGACAACCTTCTTCCTCGGCGCGGCGACGGTGGCTAGGGTCGAGCTCAAGGTGGAGGAGACGGTGCGGATCCGCGGCGAGCTCGAGCAGCTCGAGGTGCAGGGGACGGCGCGGATCCTCGGTGAACTCGAGCAGCTTGAGGTGGAGGGGACGACGCGGATCCTCCGGCCTCGCCCCGCGCGGCGAGATCCTCGTCGGCGCGGCACATCTCCACCACGAGCCTGTCGGGCGTCCCTGCGTCCCTCGTCGTCACATCGCCGCCACTCCTCCCTCTCCACCTTGGCACGAGGGCGAAAGAGTGGATCTGGTGGCACGGAGCGAAGCGACGTCCTCCACCGACGAGCAATGCGGCGGCGTCCAGATCCAGGGCGCTAAAACAACGGCGTCCTTCCTCGGCTTCAATGACGGTGGCACCGCGAGCTCGTTGATTTGGCGTGGCAAGCGGGTGCAGGGACGGCGTCGACGCCGTCGATTTGGATCTGTCGCGGCGGCGGATCTGGGGTCGCGGTGACGACGGCTAGGGTTGGGCTGTGGCGGGCAGGGCGGGCCTGCTAGAGCCCGACTGCTTTTTTTATTCATTTTGGTACCTTGCAGTGGCGGACGACCGCGTCCGTCACTGCTGCTCTCTTTTTTCTAGTGGCGCAAAGGCAGTGGCGGATGCTTCGTTCGCTGCTGCAGGCGCAAAATGACCGCCAGTGAAGGATCGTATTGTACCAGTGAATGAGCACCGATCGAAAAACGTAACCCGCCATGTCGGCTTGTCGTGCGTGCGTTCTAGTGATGCAGCCATCAGTTTCAGAGGAGGCAAATGCATCGACAGTTGACCTTGAGGTTCATGCTTAATCTACAGGGTAAGCGACCGACCGGAACTGCACGACAATCTGTAGGTTGGCCGCCGGCTCACGCTGCAGATTTTCAGCTGCTTGGTGACATGGTCGGTCGGTCTGTGGATAGTATCCTACAAAGAGACTCCCGAGAGCCAAAAGTATTAAAGGAATGGCCATAGGAATGGGCGCATCATGACATCGTAATCTGTCTCACCCGAATGAATTAGTTGGTACTAGAAATGTTAGAAATAGTAAATAAAAGGAGTAATAAGAAGTGAAAAGGACAGAGACACTTCCCAACCAGAAAGCAAAGTTCCCACTGATGGTATACTTTGTGTAAGCGAGCTCTAAGATCACATCTTTGGAATAAAATTCAGTTAGAAAAGGAAATCCAATAAGAGATAAGCTGCCCATGAGCATCATGGCATAGGTCAAAGGAAAGGAGGAGGCAAGCCCCCAACCCCCCCCCCCCCCCCCCCCCCCCCCACCTCCTCCATCTGCCACATATCTTGCTCATCCGACATGGCATGAATCACCGAACCCGCACTCAGGAAGAGTAATGTTTTGAAAAACACATGATTCATTAAGTGAAAGACGCTAAACGAATAGTTAGAGATGCCGCAAGCAAAGATCATATAGCCTAATTGACTGCAAGTTGAATAAGCTATGACCCTCTTTAGATCGTTCTGTAATATTCCAGTTGTTGCCACAAGGAATGACGTCATAGCTCCTGCAAAAGTAATAACAATCAAAGCCATAGGTTAGTATTCAAATAAAGGGGAGCACCTTGCTATCATGAAAACGCCAGCAGTGACCATAGTAGCTGCATGAATCAAAGCAGATACTGGAGTGGGACCCTCCATTGCATCGGGTAACCAAGTATGCAATCCTATCTGTGCAGATTTCCCAACAGCACCAATAAAAAGTAAAATACAAATCAGAGTTACGACATTCAATCTCATATTGCAAAAAATCCATTCATTTCTGGGAGCACTAGCACAAGCAAAAATGATTGAAAAGTCTAATGTTTGAAAGAGAGTAAAACAACCAAAAATCCCAAGAGCTAATCCAAAATCACCTACTCGATTGACAAGCATATGAATTAACAAATACTATGGAGCAAGACCTACTCCCTCCCATCCCATGAATAATTGAAGAAAGTTATTGATGTGAACTAGGGTTCCCGATCTTCCGATAGGGTCTGATAACTCTCGATTTGATGGAGATTTGACACATATCGATCCGGCTTCCGAACAACACGTCCTGAACCCCGCAATCGCATCACCACATCTCCTAAGTTTATCGACCGGCGTTGCACGGTTGACCTCGCCAAGAAGGCTTATCCTTGCCTGCGAATCGAAGAACACAAGCAAAAACACAGAAGAATGCAACCAAATTGCTGAAGTTTGAATTAAGATCACAAGTTGGGGTCTCACAAACCGATGAACATTAAAACTGTTCTTGACAGAATAATCTAAGCAAAACCCAACCCTAACTTTAGCGGCGGCTACTGATAATATGGGATTTAGGGGCGTGCAAGACCCCTGGACGCGTCCCTAATAGACTCCAACACGATACAAAGCCCAAAGGCCAAATTACGGTGGCGCAGCACCGAGACAGATTCTGGACGTCCTCTTGTTTCAACGATTCCCGTTGACTCCGGATGAATTTTGGCATGAGTCTAGTGCCATTGGAAATTTTATCAAATTATCTTTCTGTCCATATATAGAACGTCCAAAATCGAGCCCGTATGCGATCTGGGCAACCATTTTAGTGCAGACTGCTGCTGGACTCCAAAACTGACTCGAAAACGACTTGGGCCTCCAACTTGTCTTGGACGCCCTTGCTGATCTTCTCCGCCTTCAAAGGCCTTTCCCAACATCTCCTGGTCCTCTCCATGGTTTCTAATCATAATATAAATATTAGGTAGCAATCTATTATCAGAATTCACATGTGAAGAAGTGTTTAGGAACGAGTTCATCTCTAAATTTAATTGTCGTGCGCGAGCTCGAGTAATTGGACCTTGTATGACCAGCGAGAAGTATCATTTGTATCCACAAAGAGTGATGTCCTCATCAGTTATCTCCAGTCACCAACATTAGCATAAAAAAATCGGTTGAGTGAATTAATCGTCGGATTTGCGACGGCTTCTTTCTTTTCCTTTTGTGGCTTGGCTCTGGCAGCTTGTTAATTGGGGCCGGGACTCGATCGATCGTCCCGTTTTATCCACCCCGTCGTGAACATGTTCCTTTACGTGCGTACGTAATACTATGAGCCTACGGCTTTGCGCAAGACGTTTACTACTACTGAGATTAGAGAGAGCTTTAGCAGACCGGCCGGCGTGAGGTCAAAGCGGGGCGGACAAAGGTACCGGTCAGAACGGGCGTTGCCTGCACTCCGCAGTGCGCCGCCGCATGCTTTGCTTCGCCCTCGTGGGTGGTGGTGCTGTACATCCACGTTCCTGCAATGGAGCTGATTCCCCTGCGGTCAAAGCGAGGCGGTTGGTGGACAGGACATGGCACGACTGGGTGCTGTCGTGCCATCTCGTCGTCTCGTCGGGGTGCTGTCGTGCCCGTGCATCGGCCGACTGGTAGGTGCTGTGCGGTCGCAACCCCCGCACGTGAGCGAGCTCCTGCTTCTGATGAGGCTGTGACTGAGGACCGGAGAGGCGGAGCTCCTGCTTCTGGTTTCGCTGGCCAGGAACGGTGCCCACCGCCACGCAGAGCCCTGTGAACCGTACCTGTGCTTGATTCTTGTCGGCGCTCTGTTGCCACTTTGCCAGTGAGGCATTGAGCCATTGCGCGGGTCTCTTTTCAGCGATGCCAGCCAACAGCGAGCCGACGCGTGGGCGCTTCAATTCGAGGCTTATGTATTTTTTTTTGAAGTAAATTCGAGGCTTATGTAGGGTAGGAGTACAAACAATGATTCCCGTGCCTTGCGTCGGGCTGCTGCTGGAAACAGCAGGCCGAGGGGAGGGAGAGATGCCATGCCGGCCGGCCGGAGTACGCGCAGAAGCGGCCGTGGCAGCGTGCGCGGAAAGCTTTGACGGGACGGATCGAGACGCGGCACGGGCAGGCCATGGAAGAAAGGACTTGACCGACGGATCATATAGGCATGGCGGACGCGCGCGTGTGTTCGTTTCGTCTCGGCAGCCGGCAGGCGGCGCGGACAAGGCGCGCGCGCTGGAGCTGTCGGCTCGGCGCGCACATGCAGCGAAGCGTGACAAGTGACAAGCCAACTGACCAGTGGCCGTAGCGGGATGCACACGGTGCGTGCTCCGTATGAGTATGGTATGAGTGTGCAACTATACAGTTGACTGGGATTAGTATACTGCTGCTGGTGACCGGACGTGTATGCTAGTACAGAGTTATTCACCAGTAGCACATAGGTCGCGTAAGAGGATAACCAAAGCGCTCCGTCCTCGGTTCGATTCCATGGTTATATATATCCTGGTCACTTGGAGGCTACAGAAAGAGCGCAACAAAAGAGAGTGCAAGTTCCAGGCTCTGCAACCAGTCGCCCTCGCTGAGGAGATAATGGACGAGGCACACCTTTGGGCTTCGCAAGTTTTATCAAGCTTAGGAAGTTTTATCAAGCTTAGGATGTGGGTTGTGTGTGTGTATGTGTCTTTGGCCTTCGGGTCTGTACCAAATTCTCGGGAAAAAAACCCTCACCAGTAGCACAACATGCTCAAGTTCCTACTCGTCACGGATGACACCGACGATGCTCCACAACGCTCGATATACCTGCTGCTGCTAATGGCATGTAAAGCCCGTTAAGACTAACCGCAGCAGTGTTCCTTATTTTCCACCCTCTAAAAGAATATTCTCTATCTCCTCTAAAAGATTCCACCATCTAAATTAGATTTGGTTGCAACAATATTCTATACCTTCTCCTCCATCCCTGCCCGCCGCTGCCTGCTCCCCTGCTCCCGCGCTCCCGGCCCTGGCCCCGGCGCGACGCGGCACGGCCCTGGCGCGGCACTCCTCCATTCTCCGGCGCGGCGCGGCCCCTGCTCCCGCGCTCCTCCATTCTCCGGCGCGGAGCGGCCCTGCTCCGGCACCCCTCTTTGATCGACATCCCGCCGACGAGCCCCGGCCACGCAGCGCTCAAGGTGTGGGAGGACGGCGCAAACCCGGCCGCCGCCTTCGTCCACCGCAAGAAGGTGCAGCACGCAGAGAAGAACATCCGCGACACATTCCTCGTGCTCTACCGAGGACTCGACCTCCTCAAAAAGTTCAGGTATGCTTTCTTCTTCTTTCCCTTTCCTTGCCCAGTATATCACCACTGGACGGTCGTCAGGTCAATTGCTCTGTTCTTTTGTTCCTACTACGTCTGCGCTGATTCTTCGGCATGATGCTTAGTGGTAGTACAACTCTGCTTCTGCTTGTTCAATGTACTGTATTTTTGGAAATGCACATGGTTTATTTAGTTCAAAATTCAGTCACTTTGCATGGCGGCCTTGTTCAACTACTATATCCTCTATCGAGATCATTGCGTGCTAGGTGTTTGCCTGTTTGTCCTGTCCGTATCGGGTTTCATTCACAGCTAGGAGTATTTTGTTTTCTGGGCGATTCTTGGGAGATTGTAGCAGAGACGCTCACAGCTTTCATTTGTTAATATGCAAACTAGAACTGGTCGCACGTAGCTGATAGTGGTAGTGTACAGGCCAATATTGTGAATCTTGTGGTAGCTTTTTGCTGGAAATATTGAAGCTTTTTTGCTTGCAGGGCACCAATCTTGTGCACAATGGATATCCCACATAGATCGGTACGGCTGCACCAAACATTGGATGAAGAAGATGATGATTGTACCTTGCTTCGGTACTTGATCGAAGAGGATCAGCCGAATTATGAGTTGCTTGACGACGACGAAGAGATTGATGCTATGGTGGCAGCCATGAATGACGAGAGTTCCTTCCACCGCACAATACATGAGAGACGACTTGTCCCAAGAGACCATGCTGATGGAGAGGCAAAGATCATGCGGCATTACTTTGGTGCCAACCCTGTGTACACCCCTGAAATGTTTCGTAGAAGGTATATAGCATGACATGTGAAAAATATGTCTTTTCTGTTAATATGTGCATATTGCTTACATTTTCGAACTTGCAGGTTCCGTATGAAGCGACACGTGTTCATCCGCATTCTCAGTGGAGTTCATTCTGTGGACAGATACTTCCAGCAACGTGAGAACTGTACTGGGTTGTTAGGTTTGAGTCCTCTGCAGAAGGTGGTAGCCGCAATGTGCATACTTGCGTATGGTTTGCCGGCAGACGCCGTTGATGAGTATGTGCAGATCGGCGAATCAACTGCTCGTGAGGCTCTTTACCATTTCTGCAGTGCTGTTATAGCTGCCTTTGGGAAGGAATACCTCCGTTCTCCAACCCCGGCTGATGTGGCTCGTCTACTGCAAGTGGGTCAGAGTCGTGGTTTCCCAGGTATGCTTGGTAGCATAGATTGTATGCACTGGGATTAGCGGAACTGCCCGACTGCTTGGAAAGGAATGTTCACTGGATGCGGGAAGCACCCCTCCATGATCTTGGAGGCTGTAGCATCTCAGGATCTATGGATATGGCATGCCTACTTTGGCCTTCCAGGCAGCTGCAACGATATCAACGTGCTGCAAAGGTCACCCGTTTTCTCAGCATATGTCCGACGAAAGACACCTCCTATTCAATTCACTATCAATGGACGGACATATGACATGGGGTACTACCTTGCAGATGGTATATACCCTGAATGGCCTGCATTTGTGAAGTCAGTTCACCATCCTATGGAGAGAAAAACTGAACGATTTGCTGCTCCGCAAGAGAGTGCTCGCAAGGATATCGAGAGAGCTTTTGGAGTGCTTCAAACAAGGTGGGCAGTAATCCGTGGGCCGGCTTATGGATGGGACAGGGAGCGTCTTTCTGATATTATGACCGCCTGTATTATCATGCATAACATGATTGTCGAGGATGAGAAGGATGAGGCCACCAATACCAACTTCGACAACATTGGTACCTTGGCGGATCCATCATTGGGATCTCATACTGAAAGGGAATCGTTTGTGGCAGCACATCACAAGTTGCGTGACCAAGCTGTCCATCTCCAGCTTCAAAGGGATCTCATTGAGCACAACTGGATGCGATATGGTTCAATCTAGAACTTTGTAATGTAATTGTAACATGTAATCTAGAATAAAGAATTTCAAAGGAGTATGACATAATTTATTCACATGGAGATACTTTGATCATTTCAGCATTCAAGGATGACAAATTGATCACAGATAGTCATATAAATTACATATGAATTAAGCCCGTTCATTTACAAGTTATTCACATGAATTAAGCTCTAGATTTATCACAAGTTGCTCACAGAAGGTAATGACGGGACTGCAACTTCAAAAGTATATCTTCTCGTCGCTTTTGATAGTAAGCCCATTCCAAAGGTTGACATGTGTTCAAGTTAATGGCCATTATACGCTCGTCCTCGAGCCTCTCTTCCTTTTCAGCCTTCATCTGTAGACGCTTTTCCTCCAAAGCCACCCTTTTCTTCTCTAGCTCCAACATACTCTGCCGGTGCTCTCTAGTCTCAGTAGCCTTCACTTTCTCTAGAGCAAGCATTGCATCAAGCCGAGCTTTCCTCTCCACTTCAGTTTCCTTGAACAACTCGATCTTCTGAACTGAGAGATCATGCATCTTGGATGAGTACTCCGATGAGGATGAAGGAGCTTTCTTCTTGGCCGCTTTTGCTGCGTCCCTTCCCATTGGACGCTTTCTGGCTGGTGAGGCAACATCAGGATCAAGATCCAGAAAGTTGTGCTGCTCACTGGTGAGGTCATTGTCCCTAGAAGCACTGTCCTGAGGGCTGTCCATCTTCCTTTTCAAATCCATCCATTTGGGCTCATCCTTCAAGATCTGCCAGCAGTAGAGGAGAGTGAAGTTATGCTTCTCAATGGCAGCAAAATTAGCAGCAGCCGCCACAGAATAATCTGGATCAGTCATGGCACTAGGATTGGTGCGGACTATGTCGGCCATGTAGCCAGAGAACTTGCTTATTTCAGCCTTGATATGATCCCAATGACTCGTAATTGATTTCTGAGTCCTCTCTGGATAGTTGCGGCATTGGGTGTTGTATCTCTCACACGCACGACTCCAAAAAGCTTCCTTCCTCTGGCCAGTGTTGACAGCAGGATCACAACTAACCGCCAGCCAGGCTTTGCATAGCACATTGTCTTCAACTGCTGAGAAATTTGTCTACTTGACTTTTGTCGTCGCCACGTTGCGGCGCACAGGGGATGGCCCAGTCATTGAGGACTCGGAGCCACCTGCAACACTTTGAGCTGCATTACCAAGGCTGTCACCAGATAGATCAACGGACGCTTCATGGAGGACAGCAATGTAATCGTCCATCCTAAATAGTTGAAGAGAAAATGTAGTCAATATTGATACTATAGACAGTAGTGCTATAATACAAAATATGCTACAATAAGTCAAGACCAATCAGGCTAGATATGCACAAATAAAAGCAAACAGAAGCCAGGGTATGCCAGAAAAGTTTGAGAAACCATATACAAGTAAAACAAGGACTGCTATCTAATGCTATCAGGAGTGAGGAAATGATTATCAAACTGCAAGAGGAAAAGGGGCCTTCAGTCTCCCTCTGAATAGACAGAGTAAAGACTAACAGAAAAATCACACTTGGCACAACATTATAACTAGGGAATAAATGACCTGCATGTACTGAATTCAAGCCAGGTTTAGATGACAAAACCCTGAACCAGCCAAGAAAAGAACAACATAACTAACACGGCCGAGATCAGCCGGGTTACCAACTCAAATGGAAATTTGATTTGAGCACTATATCACTGACGAAACTGATAATAGAAATTAGAGCTGAATTAGAATTGGTCAAGCTTGAAACATCTGTCCAAGCAATCCATGAAAACCTGCTCCTGCTCAAATCCAAGTTTGTGAACCCACTTCCTTTTCTAGATTATTGTCTTTGTGATTTACTGCCTGATGCCAGGGCATATAACTATTGTACTTAGCAAAATTGTTCTTGTTGCAGAGAAGCTAACATGAGCTATGTCAGCGACAAGACGAAATCCAGAATCACATGGTTGAGCATTCTGTCACTTAGTGTTTGCATTACAGTCTCTGGTTTGCAGTTGTGGCATCTACAACAATACTTCCGAAAGAATTCATCATCTTGGGAGGAACCTAATACAAAAGCTGCAAAACCATTCCTATTCATTTCTTCCCTGATTCTTGACAATGCAACATACAACAACACAAATACAAAGACAACCTCACCGCCAAGTATCTCAGATTTGAATGGAGGGACATGGGCTGCTTGCAAACAGACAGCTACGTCAAGGCGGAATTCAGATGCAAAATTCAGTAGCAGGAATTCAGATGCAAAACTCAGATTTGAATGGAGGGACATGTCCCCAAGTGCGACATGTTCAGTAGCAGGCAGTATTCAGATGCAAAATTCAGTAGCAACATTCACGGTAGCAGGCAAGATTCAAGAAATCAAGAACTACCTTTCACCATTGAAAGGACCAGGGGGAGGTGGCGTCCACGGGCACGCGACGTCAAGGACCAGGTGCGGCGACGGCGAGGCGGCGTCCACGGGCAGGCGGCGTCGAGGACCAGGCGCGGCGACGGGACGGCGACGGCGAGGCGGCGTCCACAGGCAGGCGGCGTCGAGGACCAGGCACGGCGACGGGATGACGACGGCGAGGCGGCGTCCACGGGCATGGTGACGGCGTCCACGGGCATGACAGGGGAGGCGCGGCGACGTCGAGGCAGGCGCGCGACGGCGTGGCGGCGAGGCAGGGGCGTGACGGCGTGGCGGCGAGGCAGGGGCGTGACGGCCACGGGGGCGGCGGCGGCTGCGTTTGGCGGACGGCCGAGGAGCTGCCAGATTTGGGGTCGGGCGAGCCGGACCTGGAAGATTGAGGATGCTTTACCGGCTCCTGTTGCGACGGATACAGGGTCTCCGATCCGCTAAATTTAGGGTAGCGGGTTGGATCGCGGGTCGTGCTGCGGTCAGTCTAAGTGCGATTTCGTGTTTGGACCGATCGCCGGTTGGGACGACACGCCGTGCGCTGCGGGCTGAGCCACTCGGTCCGCGTATGGGCTGCTGTTGCGACCATTTCTTCTGTGAACCATCATGCCTGGTTTGTTTCTTCTTCCTTACCTGTTTCCGCGCGCGTTTGGCCCTAGCTTCGGGGCAAAAATCTTTTAGATTAGTACACTCATAAGGATATTTTTTTAATTTTTAAACATCAACATTTTAAACATATTATTTCAATATTTTTCTTCTAAACATTTTACAAAAAAATTCAAAAATGGTGAATTAGTTTCAGTAAATTGTTGAATCTAGTCATACATATCTTTGATCCCTCTAGGATATATATGTTTTTTTGTGTGGCTATTTTGACGTTTTAATATTCAACATTTTGAAAGATTCATTTAAAAATGCCTCAATATATTGTTTTTGATATAACATCTCAATATTTTTTTTAAAAAAATGTTGAAATAGTCGTTCTAATATTTTGAAAGAGTACAACCAAAATACTGAAATGATACAGTTCAAAATGCTGAATTATATAAAAATAAAAAATATATCCATGTATATGGGTTCTTATTATGTAGTATTAATTGTCAGAAATATGATTGTTTGATTGGATTAAAAAAAGATTACGGTTTGAAATAAAAAATAGTTTAAAGTTTGGAATCCAAACTTACGCTGATCAATGACAGTATGACACATGGTGCTTATTTATTTATTTATTTTCATTTTTTTTTAGATTGACACACATGATGCTTGTGGTAGCTTACACGTGTCTCTGTTCCTCGGCTCAGTTCGTCAACCTATGGAATCATATTTTGTTGGTGAGCCTTGTGGAACGTCGCTACCCCAAGCTAGGGTAGCGCGGTGTATATGAGCTACCTCTGTTTCCTTCAGTGCCGCTCCGGTCGGACGAACAACAAAATTGTGCTTATTTTAAAGGACAAATGTGCATATTTTTATCCAACAAACATGCTCTAACGCTTTTCCCCTGCATAGAACTCCATCTTCGACCAATCCAGCCACAACCGCATATATACGAGTCTATATAAGTCATTCACCTACTTGGCAATAAAGAGGGGTTCTGTGGGAGGGTAGCTCCGGTGGCGGCAAGAGCTTACTAGGACAATGATCTGCCCCTGCTCCCGACCTTTCCCACATCCTGCGGCCTACGAACTACTCTTGCCGACATCGTGTGGCTTACTCTAATGCTTATGATTTTGTGTAAGACAATTTGTATTATGTACTTGTGTCCTAAATCTGCATGCATGGTGTTACTTCAATAAACCGGCTGGATACATATGGTAGAAGCATGGGACTCTCTTTCTATATATGTAGCTGAACCAAACACATGGGATGTCCGACAAAGACCTCATAGATCGGGAAAGTAACTGAATGGTAATACACTCGTGCATGTATCTAGACACGAAGTGCAAATCTTTGAGGAGAGCCATACCCTCCCGTGTGGTTGAAGACTAGAGCATGGGGATACAAGGTAGCAAACACAAGTGTGTATGCGTGTATGCAAGCGTCGGAGGGGGGGGGGGGGCATGGGCCCCTCACTGATTGAAGATTTAACTTTGTTACATGTCATTTTTCTTAATCTCACCACCATTTTCTCTATCTTTCGATATAGGGATTGATAGTCTCGCTCGGTGTAACCACAGTGAAGTAAAAGCTGCAAAGATGACCATTACACGTAGTAGGAGTGAAAAGAGATGCCGGTACAGTGAAACCAGCAATTCGTGATGCTTGCCGGACTAATATTGTTTTACGTCGGTTTTTTTGCTCATCTATTGGGATGATGCAATGCAACCTCAATGCTCGAGAAGAATGGGAGTGTGTAACACATATCTAAACTTTTTCGTAGGAAGTCTCCACGTTAATCTTTTGAATACAAAAATTGTATTTTTTTTAGATAATGGGAAAAAAAGAATCCCGGCCTTGGCCTCACTAGGAGGTTAGAGCCGTCTTATTACAAATTGCAGCACTTTCTTCTGACTGAATGGGAATAAAAGACACACACAAAGCACAACTAGTTTGAATAAGGAGACCCATTAATAACAACGTCTATTGGTAAATCTCCATCCATGGTGTGCGAAGACCTCCATTGCCAACACCTCGAGTCATCGGCAACCACCTCTCATCATCTCCTTGTCTTCATCATTCTTTTGCAGCTGAGACCAAAACCGAAGCCAATATGTTCCCCGAAAGAGTAATTGCATATAAGTTTTCATAGGTGTCTTATCAAAAACCATATCATTCCTACTTAACGAGATAGCCCAACATAAAGCTGATGCACCAACAAGTAATTATTTTTTGAGTTTAGCACCTATACCATTAGGCCACCCCCAAATAAATGCAAAATGTTATTAGGAGGTTGTAAATCAAAACATAAGTAGACAAGTCTCTAAATAAACTTAGCAAAATGGCAATCAATAAATAAGTGTTGAATGGTTTCTTCTTTAGAATAGAAATAACATTTCTTATTACCATGCCAATTACGTCTAGCCGAGTTATCTTTAGTAAAAACCACTTCTTTCTGCAAGTAACATATAAAGATCTTGATCTTGAGAGGTAATTTCATTTTCTAGATATTCTTATTATGGATCACATTACCATTGTTCAGAAGTGCCTTGTACATGGATTGAACTCTACAAAGACCGGTAGGATTAATCTTTAATATTTGATAGTTGTACATGTGCAATACGAGATACAAGATTCTACCAAAAGTAAAGGTTTTGACCAATCAAAGTACTTCTAAAACAAATATTGAGTGGAACCGTACTAAAGACAGAAGCAATAGTTGCACTTTTCTTCCGAGCAATGTTATACAGTGTCAGGTATTGTTCCTTAATGGTAAAGTTCTCTAACCATTTGTCATCCCAAAATCTAATCTGTTGCCCGTTGTTTAAGACTAGGGGGCCCAGTTGTAGGAAGGTACCTTTGACTTTCATCAAACCCGACCAAAAATGTGAATCCCCTGGTTTCTTTTCTACCTGTATTAATGTCTGGTTGTGTAAAACTTTCTTCTAAGCATGTCTTGCCAAACTCCCTCTTCATTGATAAGTTTGAAAAGCCACTTACTCAGTAAACATTGATTTTGTATATCAATGTTCTGAATTCCTAACCCCTCTGATTCCTTAGGTTGGCATAGGATGCTTCATCTGGCAAGCCTATACTTCTTTTTGTGTCCTTCCCCTTGCCATAAAAATCTTGACCTATAGTAATCTAATTTTTTCAAGGACTCCCCTAGGAACCTCAAAAAATGATAACATGAACACGGCAAGGCTTGTTAAGACCGAGTTAATTAGAACCAAACAGCCACTTACAGACATGAGTTTGCCCTTCCAGCTACTCAACTTTTTCTCAAATTTCTCCGCTGTAACTTTCCAATCTGCATTACTTAACTTTCTGAAATGCATTGGAATCCCCAGATATCTAAATGGGTAGCTCCCCATCTGACATCCAAAAAGTTGAGAGTATTGTGCTTCATGGTCTTTTGCTTGACCAAAACAGAACACCTCACTTTTGTGGAAGTTTATTCTAAGACCCGATAATTGTTCGAAAGCACATAACAATAGTTTCATATTAGTAACTTTTTCATATCATGGTCCATAAAAAGAATATTGTCATATGTATATTGTAATATAGATATCCCACCATCAGTAAGGTGAGGAACGAGGCCCTCAACCTAGCCATCTTCTTTTGCCCTATTGATAAGAATGGCCAACATATCTACTATAATATTTAAAAGAATGGAAGAAAGGGGGCCCCTTGTCTTAAACCCTTGTAGGTTTGAAAATTCTTTCCAACTTGGTCATTTATTTTAATGTCGACATGCCCACCCTAAATGAAAACATTAATCCATTCAATCCATCTAGTAGAAAATCCATTCATTCTCAAGGTTTGCTGAACAAATGCCCATTTTACCTTGTCATTTGCTGTTTCAAAGTCAATTTTAAATACTACCCCACTTTGTTTTTTCCGATGAAGTTCGTGAATTGTTTCGTGTAAAACAATCACTCCTTCCCTAATAGTTCTACCCCGAATAAAAGCAGTTTGTGTAGGACTTATGACTTTTTGGGCCACCATTGATATTCTATTGCTTATGAGTATTAATTTTGCTGAAAAATGTTGCTGGCATGGGTATGGCTGTAGGATTAGCTACATGGATTAGCTGTGATGAACTTAAACAACATTGAAAAATGTCTGAACTCGATGCAGAAGGACTTCCAACTTAGTTTACGATGTGGTATATGGTCCATCTAGTTCATCGTTTTGTTTTGCTGTGGTATATGGTCCACTAGTCCCAGCTAAGATTCACTGAATAGACCCAGGACGTGGGACACTGGACTGAAAATGTTTCCTTATTTGTTGCTTCATGAAAAATGCTCATTCTATTTTTTTTTGTTTTTTCTTTATTTTCCTAGATAGGTGCAGCTGCTACTCTGGAAGTGATCACATTTGTGTAAGTATACTCTTTAG
Organism: Eragrostis curvula; assembly: GCA_007726485.1. Classification (NCBI taxonomy): domain Eukaryota; kingdom Viridiplantae; phylum Streptophyta; class Magnoliopsida; order Poales; family Poaceae; genus Eragrostis; species Eragrostis curvula. Next base: position 19,663,743 of record CM017440.1, on the reverse strand, counting down.
CAAGTGTCAGAAACAAAAACCTTAAAAGTTGAGCATCCAAACATTTATCATGGTTGTTTATAATACTAGTGTTTTTTAACTGATAATACTAGTGTGATTGGTATTACTTCACTGATGAATTAGATCTTTAGTGCCATTTTGGAAAATATTTGTGAGTGGAATTTTCCTCTTACTAGGCAAGTTTAGTGAGTTGATTTTCCCCCAAAATTGGTACCCTCTATCTTATCTTCTATCGAACTTGTCTCCGCGTTAGGTAACGCCTTTTCTTGTTCTCTAAGCAGCCATCTAGCTTATCTTTGTAACGTCTAATTTTTCAGTTCACTTGTCATTTGAGTTGCTAATCTAGCAACTAAGTTAAACAATACTTTGGAGGTTTCCTTATTGTCACAAGATTCCAAACAACATTTGTAGGAAGCATTGCTGTCTGTATGATGTGTTTCAATGCTTAATATCTTATGCATGTGTTGTGTTTCAGGTGTCCAGCTAGAAAGGATGCTTCGACCGGTTTTCTAATGTGCCAGACATAATTCCTTTCTCACTAATGAAAGGCATGCAACTCTGATCTACCCCTTGTTAATATCATAGCCTGAAAATCTTGTTCCCACATCAGTCAAATGCGGTCTAGTTAGGTGTTTGTGAACATTGGCTATCATTTTTTGACAACTGCCTTAGGTTGTGCTATGCATTTGGGAAGTAAATACCATATCTGCAACTTCACCTGTTATATACATGATTCTGCATACCTGTAATCTCTTATGACATTTCCTCCAGAACTAGATGAATTTTTAGGTAATGTTATCCTGCAAGCAAACTCGAATTTTATGTAGGTATAAGATAAGAGTGGGCTGATGGTGTACAGATAAAGAAACATATGATGGGACATTCAAGTCAAGAATGACATCTTTAGTAGTAAATTTTGAGCATAATTTAGTATAGGTTGATGTAAGCTTCATGACCATTGGAGTTAGGAATCCTAAGGTATGAATGTTTTGGTGACTGAATGAGAACCATACATGTGACTAACATATGCTTTGAGTGTCTTATCCTTAGGTCACATGGAAGCGAGTGCGACACAAACCAACCTCTTACCTCAAGTCAAGGATGATTGATTGCCTCATCAGCTCATGAACGGACTTGACGGAGTTGCAGTTAAGGAGATGGATCAAGGCTAAGGACATTCTAGATTCAAGCAAGTGTTGGCTTGATTAGATGTTAGCTTGAGTCCATAGGAAAAACTAGACTATCAAGAGGGTTCGAGTTTGTACTCTCCGGTAAACACTAGTGTAGAGATATTTGGATGCATGGTGTGTCTCTCAGGCACTAGGGTTGCAGAGGAAGAGTGCAGGAACCAAGGAACACTACAACAATTTCGACATTCCATGACGATGTAATTTTGTCACAGAAGGTCTAAAATTCATCATAAACTACCTTTCATGATGCAGCGGTGACGAAAATCGCTTTGTCATAGATGGTGCGTAGCTGATTACCTTCTGTGACATTTTCATTATTTTTGTCATAAATTTAACGTTCCACAGAAACATCATAAACGTTTATGACGCTCTCAAATTCGTTACAAACTTTTTATGACGCTTCTGATTTTCATCACGAACTGTTGGACCGGAGCTTGCATGGCAGGCCGATTTTTCGGCTCATTATTTTTACTGGCCCATTAAATTCACAGGCCTTTTTAATTTCAGCCCAACTAATTCGCATGCCTTTTTAATTTCGACCTGATTAATTCGCAAGCCGTTTTACTTCAAGCCTAATTATTTTGCAGGCCATTTTACTTTCGGCCCACTAGTTTCAAAGGCTTTTATCTTTCAGCCCACTAGTTTTGAAGGCTTTTTATCTTTGAGCCCACTTAAATAACATGCCATTTGACTTTTGGCCCACTTAATTAACAGACCATTTGACTTTCGGCCTACTTGTTTTGCAAGCTTTTTAACAATCAGCCCACCAATTTCACATGTTTTTTAACTTTTGGCCCACCAATTTCGCAGGCTTTTTACATTTTGACCTGCTTTTCTGACGGACTTTTCACAGAACTGATTTCATGAGCCAATCCCAGTTACCAAACATTGTAAAAATCAAAAATTCACATTTTGCAACCAAACATGTATCAACATCTGTTTGTATACAGATGTCACTGACCAAATCCCATACAGCAAAATGCAAACATGTTTGACAAGACAAATAATTTCTAACTCACTAATCCTAACGACATCAAAAACCGAATACCACCCTTTAATGAGGGCACTCCGCCGACTTCAACCGCTGCAATGTTGCATGTGACATAGTATCATAGTATCATCTGCTAGAAAACAATGTAACATGCCTTAGTGTTGTGTATCTTTACTATTGCTGAAAACTAAATGCTGCTTGCATCAACCATAGATCAATCACAATAATAATTATTGTATCAATGAGCAGCAGGATTTATGGAAGAAGGTGTTGGAAGCAAGGATCAATGGAGAAGATCAAGTTCCAGCAGAAGAAGAAGCCACCGTATGATACGGTGCCAGTCACCGTATGATACGGTGACTGCAGGAAGAGGATCAGTGAAGACCAGCTCAGGAGAAGTCACAGGAAGAAAAGCCACCGTATGATACAGTGGTAGTCACCGTATGATACGGTGATTACATGATGACAAAGATTAAGTTCTGGAGTTCATCGAAGGTGTCTATCACATCCCAAAATTTCAAATTTTGGAATGTGACTTAAATTTCACTAAATTTTAAAACTTTTTAGAATAGTTTAAAATTTTGCTTTTAATACTAAAGTGTTATCACATTTATTTAGGTAAAAGAAATTATTTTCTAAAGTAAATAAATCAATATAGTATTTATTAAGGTGTTTGTTGCATTCATGCTGCTAGAAATGCATTTAGGATTTTATTGGGTGCAAAAATGAATTTAACATCGTGTAGAAATTTGAGTTGGAAAAAAAAAAGATTTTTGAACAGAAAAGGAAAATTCTTTTCGAGTTGGTTTGGGCTGAAATCCTTTTCTCTCCGGCCTATTTTCCTCTTTGGGGAAATTGCATTTTTACCATCATTCTGAGGGCCAATTGCATTTTTAACCCCGAATCTGCGTTTTTGCGTTTTTACCATCACTTTTTTGAATCGAACCTGCCGTTTACCATCAGTCTGACTCCACCGTGAGATCCAAGAATTTACCGATTAAAAGAAAAAAGGAAAAAACGCTGCTGGACCAAAATACCCCCGACTCCAATCTTCCCCATCTCACCTCCACGACACGACTGCCTCTGCTCTGTTTCCTCCACGCGACCAGGCAAAATCAAAACCTAACCCTAGGCGAGGCGGCGGCGGCGGCGGGTGGACGCGGGTCGTCGGCGGGTGGATGCGGCTGGACCTGCGCGGCTGGACGCGGGTGGAGCTGCGCGGGCCAGGGACGCGGGCGGGGCGCGGAGCTGCGCGGGCCAGGGACGCGGGCAGCGCGCGGACCTGCGCGGGCCAGGGACGCGGGCGGCGCGCGGGTACTCGGCGACGGCGTCGCTGGCCTGGTGCGCGCGACGCAGGCCAGGCAAGGGCGCGCGCGACGCCGGCGTTCGCCTTTGGGTGCGACGCTGCTGGATTTGGCATGGAGGTGACTGAATATGCAGCCGTTGGGTAAGCTTCTTCCTGTGCGAAATTGAATGGATTCATTGCAATGGACAGTGCAATAGTGCGTACACTAAATTGCTGTGATTCTTATTCATATGTAGGGAGAGTGAGATATATTTGAAACTGCATGTTAGAGTTGGGTCATATTTTAGCTTGCCAGATGATGCTCCAAAGAGATATCTGCAGGGTAAAAAATTGCCGCCGCAAAATGTCGCTGTGCATCGCTATGGAATACTGCAGCTAGTTAATTTTGCTGAGCATGTTGCTGAGCACTACATGTGGGGATCTAAGCAATATATTTCTTTGTGGCGTGCATTGGATAATCACTCTCTTGACGATCATCCGCTTGAGATTAAAACTGATGAACATCTCTTAGAGTGGTTTCAACAGAACATAGACAAGGGAGTGGTGTATGTGTATGCCCAAATAAATGACTTTGAGGGTCCTTTGCAGTTTTGACCCACAAAACGTAGATGCCACCCTTCATTGAGGAATGAGAGGGAGATACCCACACCCACAATGACATCCACAGATGAGAGTGACAAAACCAAAGCCACAAATGAGAATTCCTCAAATAAGAAAGGCAAAAAGCTGAAAACAAAGAGTGGAGATGATGGTGAGGCTGTAGGAGTTGATGAGGAGGGAATGTACTCTGACACCGAGTCACTTGTTGCATTAAGTGACAGCAGCTATGACACCGATCTAGCTGCATCTTCTGACTCTGATGCCGAATATGATCCTGACATTGAAATAGTTGATGATGATGACTTGGATGACATTCCTCCCTTATCATATGATGTTGATAATCTATGTATTGATGTGGATGCGGTATTCTCAGACACGGATGAGTGCAAGTCAGCGGTGCTTCAATATTGTGTGTTGAATGATCATGCCATTCATACTGTAAACAAAGATCAGCATAGATTTACTGCTAAATGCAAGGCATGGGAAGAGGGCTGCAAGTGGAGGTTCTATGCAGCTACTAGCACCAAGTATATTGGCTGCAAGGTATTTTCAGTTTTGTTTTCTGACTTGTACATTTTTTTGTAAAGTAAGTTCAGATCTAAATGCTAACAAATTATCTCTTTGTTGCAGGTTAAGATCAGCGGACCAAAGCATACTTGTGGCTCTATGAACCATTGTGGCGCCACAATGGCTTCCAATAAATGGGTGGCTGATAGGTCGTTGGAGTTATTGCGGGATGACCCTTCAATGAAACCAAAAGAATTGCGGGCTGAACTGAAGAAGAAATTCAAGTTGGATGTTCCTTATGACAGGGTATTCAGAGGGAAGAATAGAGCACTAGACATATTAAATGGGGCTTGGGATGACAGTTATGATCTGTTACCTACTTATCAGGCTGAGTTGCTCAAAGCTATGCCTGGTAGTATTGTTGAGTTAGACCTCGAAGAGCACAAAGGTGACAAGTGTTTCAGGAGGTTTTTTGTTGCACTCAAACCATGCATTGATGGTTTTCTGGAAGGGTGTAGGCCATACATTGCCATGGACTCTACTCACTTGACTGGAAGGTCAAGAGGGCAGCTAGCATCTGCTGTTGCAATAGATGGACATAATTGGCTATATCCGGTGGCTTTTGGCGTGATTGAGACAGAATCCAAAGAAAGTTGGTATTGGTTTGTGAAGAACTTAAAGAAAGCAATTGGTACTCCTACAGGTTTGTGAATGACCACTTTTGTTTCAATTTCCTATACTTTCATTTCAGCAGCAATGGAAACTAACATAACTCTCTTTTGTTCCATGTCACATACAGGTTTGGTGCTTAGCACTGATGCGGGCAAAGGAATAGAAGGGGCTGTAGATGAGGTTTATCCAGGAGTAGAGCATAGAGAATGCATGAGACATTTGTGGAAGAACATGAAGAAGAACCACAAAGGACAATTTTTTGCTCAACACATGTGGGCAGCAGCCAAGACTTGCATCATTGAGAAGTACAACTATCACATTGCCATGATAGCGGATAAGAGTCCTGATGCAATGGATTGGGTTGATCACAATCATCCTTATGCGTGGAGCAGAAGCAAATTTTCAGAACTATCTAAGGTTGATTACATCAACAATAACCTCTCTGAGAGTTTCAATAGCTGGGTGTCAAAGGAGAAGGACAAGCAAATTGTAGACTTGTGTGAGAGGATAAGGCAGATGATCATCATCAAGTTTGATGTAAGAAGAAAGATTGGTGCTAAGATGCATGGAAAAATAATCCCAAAGATTATTCAGGCTCTCAATGCTAGAAGCAAGGAAATAAAGGACCATGAGGTATTACCATGTGGAGCTCTTACAGCTGAAGTATCAGTTTCAGGTTTCAGCCATGCTGTTGACTTGGTGGAAAAGACATGTAGTTGCAGAGCTTGGCAAGTAAGTGGAAAACCATGCAGCCATGCTTTAGCCTTCATTGCAAAGCTCACTAGAGAGATAAATATGGAGGACTTTGTTCATGAATATTACTCAGTTGAGAGGTTTAGAAAGGCATATGCAAGAACTTTCAAGCCAATGACATCAAAACTTCAGTGGCCACGTCTTGATTTGGGCTTCAAAATCAAGAAGCCTAAATTGAGAAGAAAACTTGGGAGGCCAAGGGTAGCTAGGATTAAGGCATCTGATGAAACCACCACTAAGAAGAGGAAATGCACTGAATGTGGTATAAGAGGACATACAGCCAAGTATTGTCAAGGTGGTCTCACAGCTAGCCAAAAGAAGATGAGAGCCTCTCAAGAAAATGAAACAGGGCAGAGCAGCAATGAACCAAATTCTGACCAGCCACCAATGTGAGTGATTTCTTACCCAACACCAATGTGACCAGCCACTAATTTTGCCATTTTAAGCATTGCAGATTTTTGTTGTTTACTAACTCCATTTCTTATTCATTTCATAAGTGGGGATGCAAATGTTAGTGTTAGTGACATGGGAGAAGCGCCACCAACAGGAAGAGGAAGAGGAAGGGGAAGGGGAAGGGGAAGGGGAAGAGGAAGACAAGGAATGGGAGGGAGGCTAGCTGCATATTTTGGGCTGTGACATGTTGCATCATTTGGTTGTCTTGTAATGGTGCTTTTGTTGGTCGTGGATGATTATGGACATGTAATAGTTAGTCTATCTTAATCTGGACATGTGTTGTTCTACGAGTACTATGGATGTGGACATGTGTTATTAGACATGTTATGGATGTGTGGATGTGGACCTATAATATCTATCATATGTCGTTCTTTGTGAAAATATGTGTTGGGCATGTGTCATTATGGTGAAATGCTGTCAAAATTGTGTCAAAGTTTGTGTCAAATTTCTGTCCAAATCTGTCCAAATTTTGTCAAAATTTAAATTTCGTGCAAATAGATCCAAATCTGTCCAAATTTTGTCATATTCTGTTGTATATGAATTCATGTCAAAAGTGATGGTAAAATCACAAAAGGGCAATTTAGTCTTTTCCTTCACCACTTAACACCGTTAAATGGCTGGTAACAGAGTGATGGTAGAATCTTTGCTCATTTCAAAAAAGTGATGGTAAAAACGCAAAAACGCAGATTCCGGGGTTAAATCACAATGGCACAATAAAGTGATGGTAGAAACGCAATTGCCCCTTCCTCTTTTGTTTTCAATCTTGTTCCCTCATCCCTCTTCAGAGCTAACCTACACCATTTCTTTTACCGCGACTGATTTCTTTTCTTCTCTAGCGGCCTGCCTTTTCTTTTCTCTTTCTGCATCCCCTTTTCCCGTTCCTTTCATCATCACACCTTCTCAACATCTTCTATGAGTACCTGGACTCCTACCCACATCCTCCCCATGGCTCTAAGCCCTCTTGGGCCGAACACTAAGGCAGCCCACCCTCATCTCTCAACTCTCGCATTGTTTACCTTGTCGTTTGGGCCGAGGCCCACTTTTCCTCGCTCCTCTCCCCTATGGGCGAAGCCCAAACCCTCTCCCAAACTCTAGGCCACCCCCTCTACATATATGGAAGTCTTCCCCACGTCCTCCTTACCCTCCAAACTCCTCCCACGCCGTCAGGCTGCTGCCACGCGTCGCCGCCCTTGCATCCAGCAGTGCCGCCCTGGATTGGCATCCGCGTTCCCGACGATCCAGCCATCCAAATGCAGCCAAATTTCACCAGTAGATGCGCCATGAACTCCTCTACAACATATCCAAATATCAGGCCAAGATCCGACCAGAATCGACGAGGATCTACTTCGAAATGATCGCTGCTCCCTGTTCTGAATCTGCCCAGCGCGCCTGATGGTAATTGTTTTCCGTGTTCCACTCAATCTATTTTTCCGACCTAAATTTAATACCCTGTTGTGTTCCAGGAAGTCTACTAAGTTTTTCCTGAAGGATTTGCCAAGATCTTTTCGGAAACGACCAGGAACGCAATGCCACCTTGAACTGTTGCTGAACGACCCCCATCGAGATCCAACTATTTGATCTCATTTTCAGTTGAATCCGTGCCCCAATCACCATGTCTCCAATATGTTCCACATCATTGCGCATAGTAGTGTGCATACTATGTCTAAAAATATACATCCAATCAGCGGGAACGCTCACGTTTTTGTCCCTAAGCGTTTCTGTTTTTCCTGATCCAATCCTTAATGTTCGAAACATCATAACTTTTGACTCATAGCTCCGTTTTAAGTGATTCTTGCACCCACACGATCATAGCAATGAGTACTATCTGTTAACATTATTTTTGTAGTATTTTGATACTATCTGATGTACTGTTTCTTATTGTTTGTGCTCGTTTGCTTTGCATGTTATCGTTAATAGAGAGAACGCGCAATTATTCAAGGGCTATCGGTAAGGAGATCAAGACATGAAGGCTCTGAGCAGCAACACTTCTTTTGAGGCAAGTGTTCCTTGACGCATTTTGAACCTATTGCTTTCTCCCTCTAGTTTAGTTATGCATTGCGTTAAATTTGAATCCTATGTGTCATTATCCTGTTTCTTACTATTTCCTTGTCGCCTGGGAGTGGTAGATGATTTTAGTTTGATGGGTAGGTCCTGCTTTGCTTGCTGTCTTGGGATGGTTGTTAATTTGATTAATAATCTTGACTAATAGTTCACATGAACATTAATCATGGGGATGGTGTAATCCTTTTTAGCAACATTGGAAATCTAGGGGATCCAAGCAGGAGGATGGTTTGATGATGGTGCGGGTATGCACGAGTACTTGCTTTGTACTCATGGTTGTGGTTAGTACCTGCTTGGGATCCCAAGGACCGGTTCGTGGAGCGGCAACCCAGGACAACTGTGCCATCACGAGGCTGATATGGAGCAGCCTGGTTGAGTACCAAGATGTTCTTTCAGTTGGCGGTATTTGAGGAAGAGGATTGGGATGGAGTAATCTCAGTCCTAGGTGATAGATGGTGTAATCCTAGCCACGGTGCAAGAGGGGGCTTCTGTCTGGATGGCGTAATCCCACAGCGGTGGAACCTTAGCATGGGATGTTTGTCGACTGGGAGACTCTTTGAAAGACCCTGTAGTGATCTCCTTGCCGCACACCTTTGGAAGTGTGTAAGTGCAGCGCAGCACGGGCATCAAGGAGGATTTAGTCCACCTGGCAACAGGGGATGAAATCACGACTCGTGGGTAAAGTGGTACGACCTCTGCAGAGAAGTAAAACTGTCATGACAGCCGTGCTCACGGTCAAGAGCGGCCTGGATCCTCACATGATTAGTGGGAATGGTTGGGTGGATCTGGCGGGGTAACCAGATTTGGGTGGAGTAACCAGTTTGTTCTTCACAGGTGGGGTAACCTGTAGATTGGTTGGGTGGAGTAACCCTTGGCTATACAGGTGGAGTAATAACCTTTGGAGGGTTTATCTCATTTAGTAATATAGGTGCTTAATAATGTCTTAAGTTAAGTTACTTTTCTGCTATGAACCTTATGTCAACCTTTCTTGTTATAAGGTTGCATTTCATATATTTTCCCACACTTGCGGAGTACGACATGTACTCACGCTTGTTATTTCCTCTACAATCGTAATATGCTGCTCAGAGAGTGACGATTGACTGCTTTGAAGATGGTGGTGAAGACTAAGTTTGTGGAGCCTCCGGTCGACTGCCTGTGGCGTTATGGAGTCTTCCGCTAGCGTTTGTATTTGTTTAGTCCTTTGAGACATTTATTGTAATAATTATACGATTTACTTGTGACATTGGTTGTACTGTTACTTCATTTTGTCCTATATGTGTGAATCATGATCCTGAACACACATATAGATGAGCATTCGGTTTTGGCCTTAAAATCGGGTGTGACAGTGTCACAGGGAGATAGTCACTGTATGATACAGTGGAGCACCGTATAGTTTCCAGAGACTTGGTAAAATGGACGAAGTAGAAGAGAAGAAGGAAGAAGAGTCACCGTATGACACGGTGACTATGGACTGGAAAATCCAGAGAAAGGAGAGTCTCTGGTAGAGTCACCATATGATGATCACCATACGTATGATACGGTGGGTCATCGTATGGTTTTCAGGAGGATAGCAAAATGGAAGAGTTGCTGAAGCTGGAAAGAAGCAGTCACCGTACAATACGGTGCTAGTCACCGTAAGATACGGTGACTATGAGAACATTGCCTCTAGCAGGAAAAGGAAGTCCCAGCTGAGAATGGAATAGTCACCATATGATACGGTGAAGGGTCACCATATCATACGGAGACCAGAGGAATCTGGGCAGAAAGTTGCAACGACTAGTCGTGGATGGAGCCTATAAATAGCTGGTTGTTTCCCTCTTTGAGGTGCCCTTGGATAGTCCAAAGGTGGGGAGGTGCTGTCAAGAAGCCAAGTGAAGGAAGAAGAAGCACTTTGAGGGATTTGAGTGATCCAAGTGCTTGAGAAGAGTGACATCATGTGCATCCTTTGATCTCTAGGCTAGTGAGTGCTTGAGAGGATCAACTAGGGTTGTTACTCTTGGTCTATGGCAAAACCTAGACTGGTTAGCGTCGGTGGTGAGCTTGCCAATGATTGTGGAAGCCGTCGCAAGTTTCTACACGGTCTTGGGGCTTCCTGTGTGAAAGAAGCTACGTGAAAACAGCGCCCTTTGAAAAATCATCCGGAGTTGCTGGCAGGACGTGCCCGCATCTTCACTCGGAGGGTAAAGAATGCTCTAGAAAGGATCGCCATTGAGCGGAAGGATGGGGTCGAGACTCTGGCGGGAGTGACCCAACGTGGATTAGGGGGAGGCGCTATCCTCCCGATACCACGGGAAAATCATGAGCGTTTCTATCCTTTCTCCTTTACTATTTGCACCTACTTATTGTCATTTTTTTTTGCAAGGGAACTTACTTATTGTCATTATCTTGCTTGCTCGTAGTACTTGAGATTGGTTTGCTTACTTGTTGCTCTAGTTGTTTCTTTGGTGTTTCCATATGCTATCTAGTTGCTTCTATCATATGCTTGCTCGTTCATCATATGTGTAGCTTTGCTAGTTGATCTAAGGACCTTTCTTAGTGTGCTTTCCTTATAATAGATCATCTAGTACCTTGTGCTTGATTGTCTAGCTTGTAGTGTAACTTAGGTTTGCTCTTGTCTAGTGAACTAGTTTGTATCCTTAGGTTTATGCCTTCCTCTTATACTTGTTCACTAGATTAAGGACTCTCCTTAGTGTGTTGCCTTTCATACGTTAGAACTACTTGCTAGGAGTTGAGTGGGTGTTTTGTGTTAGGAGAAAAATCTATAGTGTCCACCGATTCACCCCTCCTTCGGTTGCACGGTCCTTACAGTTGATCACAAGACCCAATTGTGTAGGTATAAGCAGTATTATTGTTGTAAGAAACTAGAAAGTACCACGTAGGCACTTGATGGGCATATATGTTCAGATGGATGGATATGATTTTGTAAAGATAAGTACTTGTGGGAAAATATTCTTTTTGGTCGTTTGGATTTACAATATTGGATGTAACAACTTTAGAGTAGGGAATGGGGAGAAAAGAGGCTTGTCTGGAGATTTTTTTTCCAGTCATCATCAGCGACGGGGATTGGTGCTTGTTACTGTAGTGTACCAGCGACGCGTTTTGAGCCGTTACTGTAGCCACAAAAGCGAGGGGTTTTGGGGACTTATCATTGTAGCTACAACGACTTATAGCGACGGGTTTTGGAAACTCGTCAGTAAAAGTATTAGCGACTAGGAAAAATCCATTGCTACAGTTCCACTATTAGCGATGTAAATTTAGCGACAAGGCCGTTTTTCGTTGCTAAATGCCCAAAAACCATATCGCTACAGCCCATTTCTGCAGTAGTGCCCTCATGTATTATCACAATCACACAGAGGGCTCGAGATCTTCATTGGATTGGCTACTGGAGTGAATCGGAGCAACTAGAGGGCCATGCCCGCCGTGCATGCTCAAGCCCAAGCAGCAGGATGGCGAGCTCTGCTACAGTGGAGAACAGGAGCAGCCTCAGCCGAGTGCACGCACACGCGAAGAGCGACTGTGCTGGTCGGGCTGGACGCGAGCACTAGGAGGATGGCGCCGGCTTGGCGCCACGCTTGCTCCGTGCCGCAGTGCCACTATTCTCCATGCGGCGTGTGACATCTCGGCCCATTTGAGATTAGACCTAAGTGGCCTATGTGCACTAGTGTGCATGAGGGGGTGGGGTTTAGTCCCACCTTGCTAGTTTAGTGGGGGAAAGGCCAACATATAAGCCTAGGTTATCCAACACCCACCATCTTGGGTTAACCCTTTTACACAAAGCGAGACCGAAAGCGTAAAAGGTTGGTGGGTTAGAGTGGGGTTCGTGCCGTCTGTGAGCGGGCCCAACCTGATGGCAGCTTGGGATGTTACACTGTGCTTGCTCAACACCTCACCATGCGACTACAGAGCCGACTTCCCTCTTGTTTTCCCCCCCTTCTCTTCTGCGTGATTTGTCTCCTATGGTGCATTCCTGTGGACCAAATGCTGCTACAATGCAAATTCCTACATGAACTGGATTTCTATGTTTTTCCTATTAAATTCCTTTGATCCAAAGAAGGCCTTAAGAGTCAATTGGTAAGTTCGATGGAGCAAGGTACTGGTCAGGGTCTCACTTCAGCATTCCAAGTTCCACATATGTGTTTGGTGTCAAATTTACCACGGGACTCATCGCATTTGACATCTTCCGTCAGCCTCATCAATGGACATGGGTGGGGTGGCCGACCGACCAAGGCCCCCATTTATTTGGGGCCCCCATATTCTGATGTCACATGGAGCAAAGAGGCCAAGCACAGCTCATCGGACAACAGGCATAGCTTGGACGAACGGACGCAGCCTGTTTCGACAACGCCTTCGTCGTTCCACGTTCGGTGATCGAATTTATTGTAGTACAACCACTACGTGAAAAAAGCACATTAGTGACGGGCTAAGACGTTAATAGGTGACGGGCATGTCAGCTGTCACCCCTACGCCGTCACTAATATCAAGAAATGGGTGACGGGCATATGTCCGTCACCTATATCTCATAATAAGTGACGGGCAACACATATGACCCGTCACCTATATCTCATAATAGGTGACGGGCAACACATATGGCCCGTCACGTATGTCAAATATTAGGTCACGGGCAATAGATGTGGCCCGTCACCTATGTCAAATATTAGGTCACGGGCAATAGATGTGGCCCGTCACCTATTACTAATTAAAAAAGAAAAAAAAAGAAATGGGAAATAGTAGTAAGCTTTGGTATATTTGATTTTACATAAGCTCATAGTTTCAGTGGTACAGACTGAACATCAAAGAGCAATCACTTGACCAGACTGATCAAGTAATTGCTAAATCTACCTAAATACAGTGCTTGCGAGAGGCATGGGTACAGGTGGCTGCGAGCATAGGTTATGACTTGCTCTCTCCTATTTCAATCCAGGACCTGTGAGAAGAAACAAAAAAAAATGAGGGCAAATAGGAGCCAGTTGACTCGAGTGACCACCTCTCAGGCCACTCTCAGATGTAGGCACTCTCACAGTAAGAATATAGTCAGTAACTCAGCATGAAATGGTACAAGCTAACAATTAAAAACCTAAAACCTGCCACAACGATTTAATCGAGCACGCATCACGGTTAGCAAAATGCCAGAGGTGATATTGTACATTAGTCCAGGAATCAATTTCATATATGCCATAGTAGTACTTCTAAATCCCCCGCTGCTCCACATAGGTTCGCTCCAAAAGGAGACAATGAGGATAAATACTGTCGTAAAAATTGATATAAGGGGAAAACTTCTAATTCACCCCAAAAGTACGAATAAGTCAACAATTTCCCAAAAAGGGATTTTATTCACTTATTGGTAGCACAAGCTAGAGAAGATCACTGCTGAACTACAGCAAAATTGGCCTGGCATGGATTTTTTCCTAGTCATTATGGCCATAGGTTGCACTACAAGGAGTCAAGGAACAACATACTTTTTCTTCCCTGATGTACAATAGAATACAAGTTATTTTATCAGGAACTGATTAAACTTCAGTTACAAAACAATAAGACATGTGTGCTGAACTTAAGTACTGAGAACATGTTCATGGCTTAATGCATTTTGTATCCCCTAGCATGATGGTATTTATCAGCTAAATACCCACAGGCAAAGGAATGCCAAAAATAGTTTGCATTTCATTCATATTCCAGAATCCAGATTGACTACATGAGTCATCTATCTTGATTGCATTACGAAACAGTTTATAAAGCACAAGAAGGTGCAAATAATTGCTTTTAAGTCTTTACTGATGGCTAATTTCCTTCGAAGTTCCATTCCAAAAAACCTCAATCTTAACCTCCGTTTTATGTTTAGAAATTTAAGAAGGATAGGGTGCATCCATGCCACAGTTAGTCTATGCATGTCACCACACAATTGACCTGATTTGTACAAGATGGGAAAACAAGTCGTTTTCATTGGCCAAACCCTTAAATAGCACAATACTAGACATAATACAACAAAGACAGAATCACTGTAAAAAGCAACAAAAGGTTCTTCACTGTAAAATCAGCTAAGTATTTATCCAATCCATTGAAAGGCCAAGAAAAAGTTTATCTTGGAATGGCATATATTTCCATTGGCATGCAGAAATGCTCATTTAGCCAGAGTCTATAATATTGAAGGTAATAAAAATACTACTCAGAGCAAATAGTAGAATGCAGACAAGAAGAAACTTCAATTGTAACAGTTAATATGAAAGACAGAGCAAGGATTATTTATGAGTTCGTAACGAAATTTATATCATATTACCATTGGTAAAGTAGCATAAACCATGCAGTTTTATTCATCGTCAGTTTTGCTTCGTTCCTTGATTTCTTCCTTGAATATCTAATTTATCCTTGAACATAAGAAACTAAGCAAGTAAGAAAACAGTCGAAACTGGCAAAGCACAAACTAATATGCGAGGTTGCGTTGGGTCAACTATTTTAACCATAGTTATTAATAGATTTGAAGCAAGAGATGTAAAAGCGTGCAAGAGATTTGAGCCATCTGCTAACACTTTCAAGGATTAACAGAAAATGCTATAGCAATAGGACCAAACAGACGCCCACCTGCAGCTGCTTTCATTCTTTCTCGGTCCTGTCTCAGAAACAATTTATCAAACACCTTGATTGCGGCCCACTGATAGAAAACTCACAAATATAAGGCCGCTTCAAAACTGACCATAAGTCCACAGCACCATTCCAACAATCAACATCACAGAAGGCATCCAACGTGATTCTACCATTTCGCATCAAATGCCGTTAATGAAAAATCACTACACAAACAGGCACCTCGCACGAGCAGCCAACAAATCAGTGTCATGGCAGAATCCCCGAGATTAACCAACTTAATCCAGTGTGGCAAAACGACGAACACCTGGCGATGAAACGAAACGAAACGACGAACACCTGGCTGTGGTACTGACCATGTGAGGTGGAGGAAGACGCGAAGTGGCCTAGCCCCAAACCATCAAGGCGCGCTGGTGCCCGACTAGCCCCGCGCCGCCGCCCCTGCACAGCTGCGCCACGCCGCTCGCCTGAACCCGCACGCTGGTGGTCGATTCACCCCGCGTCGCCGCCGCCGCGCAGCTGCGCCACGCCGCTCGCCTGAATCCGCACGCTGGTGGCCCGCTCGCCCCTTGTCGCCTCAACCGCGCATCTCCGCCATGCAGCTCGCCTGGATCCGCGCCACCAACACTTCCACCCACTCAACGGAGGGCTCCCACTGATTCCCCGCTTGCCGGAGGGACGAGAACTGCTCCGCGCGCGCCGCTGCCCCATTCGCCAGAGGGAGAAGGACCCCATCGCACCTCCAACCCGCGCACCGGAGGGAGAAGAGGAGGGGAGCTTGCTTCCGCGGCCCGCGGACCTGTGGGAGCAGGAGGCGGCCTTACTGCCGCGGACCTACGCATCGGAGGGAGAGGAAGCAGGGCGCTGCCGAACCCCGCGCAATAGGGAGGAGAAGCTTGCTGCCGCGGCCCCGCGTCGGAGGAGAGGAGGGGGGGGGGCTCGCTGCGCCGCACCATGCGAGAGACGAAATGGGAAATGGAATCTGTGTGGGTCCCACCACGACCTCGAAACTGCTTCAGTGGCCGAGCGACGCCGACGACTTGAAAATGTGTTCTTGTCTGGGTCACAGCTCGTAGGTAACGTGCTACGTTCATGCCTGTGACCCACATGTCTGGTGATAGGTGACGGACAACTTGGAGGCCTGTGACCTATTGTATGAGCAGTTCATAGGTGTCGGGTAATATCTATGTCCGTCACCTATTGTTTAGAGGGCTGGAGCTGAACATAATAATAAGTGACGGGCTTCAACATGGCCCGTCATTCATCTTTTTTAGATGACGGGCAACAAAGGCCCGTCACTTATTTCCCGTCACCTATAGGCATTTCTTACGTAGTGAACTTGAGGCTCCGGTTGAAGAAATTGGCTAGGGAGATGGTGCTAATACTACCGAAGAAGTTAGTGGGATTACCGACGATGTCTATACTTCTTTTGTAAAATTTGTATATAACTATTGAAGTTATATACTCCCTCTGTCTCAGAATACTTGGCATTCTGACTCTGAACCAGATTCATTGAACATTCTCTGAACCTGGACAATCTGTCTATCCAGGTTCATTGAACATTCTATAAATCTGGACACTAGAAAACACTCCCAGAATGCCAAGTAAACTGGGACGGAGGGAGTAATTAATTACAAGTATATTTTGGTTATGTAAATTTGTATATTTTATGGCCCTATTTCTGATTTCGCCCCGGGCATCGAAAACTCGGCCCTGGTGCCACGTGACGGCCAGAGCGCACAGGCGCTGCGTCGTTGTCGTCGTTGCCGCGTCGACAGGCGAGATGGCATGTGGTCTCGGGACGCACGCACGAGAGGCTCCAACAGCCCGCACATGCGCTCCTGCTGCTCCAGTTGAGAGCATGTGGACAGCCCGCACATGCGCTCCTGCTGCTCCAGTTGAGAGCATGTGGACCAGCCGACCGTGCAATGCAACCGTGAAGGGATTGGCTGGAACAGGGTAGAACTGCATGCATAAAAGAAAGACCTGTGTCAGTAATATATACTATCTCCGTTCCAAAATGTAAAAATTTATTAATTTTTAGCATTACATTTGACTTTTCATCTTATTTAATTTTTGTAAAAAATATAAAATAAATAAGTTATATTTAAAGTATGTCTAATGATAAAACAAATTGTAACAAAATAAATAATATTTTCATAACTTTTTTGAATAAGATGAAAGGTCAAACATGATACTGAAAAGTCAACAAATGCTTACATTTTGAAACGGAGGTAGTACTCTATATTTGTTGGTCAACATTTGTAGGTCAACATTACGGCCATTACCTACAGAATCTTCCAGGCATGGTTCCCGCAGTTGGCGGGTAAGAGCGTCCTTAGTGATTAGAGCCAACTCAAAAGTATCAACTAACTCTTGCAAAGAATTAAAGATGAACGGATTCATATTTAAATCTCTCATTTTTTTATAGACTGTCTTATGAGAAAGAGCGGTTGCTTTTTCTCTTTTTTCTCTAATAAATAATTTTAAAAGATAGTTTAGAGGCAATCATTAGTGACGTTCTTAACAAAAGCATGCCAAAAATCGTGAAACGTGAGACACGATGTCAAAGGGATCGGGATTCTCGGCAATCAGCTTTTGTGCAGTCGGCCTGGATCACCCGAACGAATCCATAGTAATTTTTAGTTGAGTCGGTGTGGCATACTTCCTCCGTCTCAAAATGTAAGCATTTGTTGACTTTTGAACTTCACGTTTGACCGTTGGTCTTATTCAATTTTTTTTAAAAAATATAAAAAAAATAATTCATAATTAAAATATAACAAATGATAAAACAAATTGTAACAAAATAAATAATATTTTTGTAATTTTTTTGAATAAAACAAATGGTCAAATGTGATCTACAGAAGTCAACAAGTGCTTATATTTTAGGACGGAGGCAGTAGGATTCGAAGGCCCGCCCACGAAAGCCTGCAAATGCATCTTCATAGCATTTATTGAAGAACGGTACCATTTTCATATATTTTGATGAGCTGCTCAGTATCGCCATGTGCTCTCCCTCTCCCCTAAAATGGATCGGGATTTGTGCAGTCGGCGTCAGATCACCCGAACGAATCTGTAGTATTTTTTTAGTTGAGTCGGTGTGGCATAGGATTCGAAGGCCCGCCCAAGAAGCCTGCAAATGCATGTTCATAGCATTTATTGAACGGTACCATTCATATATTTTGATGAGCTGCTCAGTCTCATGTGCTCTCCCTCTCCCTTAAAAAGGGCAACCGTTCAGGGTGAACTCATTAAAAAAGTGAAATTCACACGTTGACTTAAATTAATCATGCACCCAGACACTTAAACGGAGGCACAAATAATGAACTCTTCAAGACATCAGAATGCTTTTGGCCGGTTCTGCTTGAACGCCGCCGAAAACGCATGACCAGGTCAGTGGTTTGAGCCCCTACGCGCGCGATGGCTTCATCTTTTCGTCAGATGGAGCACTCACACCTTCAGCACAGTACTCTGACACTCTACGTAGCCATTGTTCCTGCTGATTTGGATACCGGAACGTGGAGGCCGGGGCACCCATCCACCCTGGCACGTTGGACATGGCCTTAGCGAAACTACACCTCGACTTGGTAAAAGGTGATTCATCGGCAAAAGAAGATTGGGTGAATGCAGTTTTATACTTTCACACATGCTACCCCAATTGGCAATTCTCCTCTTCTTCTTTCTGCCATGGCTTGCTATGTGCTTCTGGCCGCCCACACTCTCTTGGCTCCATTCCGAATGCCTCATCCCTATCCTTTGTTCCGTTTCTATGTTATGTGTAGACCATGTTTTGACACCCATATCATCTCTATGTTGTACTAGTATGTTTCTGATTTGCCTGCCTTCGTGTGGCCCCAACATGCTTGTCCTACCTTCTTGTCATTCCACCAGAGCTGCCACTCCTCCAGTTCTAAAAGTCTTTTTGGTGGGGCTCTAGCTCCTCGGTAAAACAATCTCCCCTACTTTTGTGTGGTGGAGCATAAACAAAAAAGTTTGGCAAAACAACTTCAGGCCTTGCTTCAGAGGAGGAGCCAAGAGAAGCTATTCGACTTGTTCGTCAGGCTATTTTGCAGCTGTTTTACTGTAGCAGATGCAGAAGAAATAACTGCGAACACTGTAGCGACTGTTGAAGAAATAACTGGAACACTGTAGCTGCTGATTCGCAGCTGCTGCAAAGCAGCGAGGCGAGCAAGCTGATTATTTCTGGCTTTTGGCCTTCATTTCGCTTTGCAAACGACATCTCTTGAGGTCTTTTTTTTTTTTAGGGAAGGCCATCCGGCAATCTTTATTGATCTGATAAAATAGTTACATCAGTTGCCAGAGCCCCTATGATGAAACCTGGAGGTTCATCTTTCCAATTACAAGAATTTTGACTGGAAAATGCTACTTTGGCTAAGTCATGTGCAACATGATTCACCTCCCTATTACAATGTTCGATATCGACTGCTACAAAACTCCCCAAAGGACACTACAATCATCATAGATAGCAGCTGCTGCTGTCGCCGAAAATCCACCGTTCTTCATTGTTTCAACTACTTCCATGCAGTCAGATTGGATGATAAACCTGTTACAACCAATATGTTGCGCCAACATAAGGCCTTCTTTTAAAGCGTAGGCCTCCGCCATTGGTGCATCATCAACATGGGCTAGGAAGCTGTTAGCAGCAGCTATGAATCCTCCAGTATAGTCTCTGATAATTACGCCAGTGCTACCACTTCCTGTATCAGCATGGAACGATGCATCAATATTAATCATTAATTTGCCCTCTGATGGTTTTTTCCAGCCTTCTCTAATAGTTGCCTTGCTTTTCTTCGCCTTCTTATAGTTACATGTCATCGCAGCAATAGCTACTGCCGACTTTGAGGGCCGCTGGACAGTTTCACCATGGACCCGCTGCCTTCTCTCCCACCATATGTACCAGCCGCCCGTCAGAGTTAGTTCAGCGAAGCCAACATCATTCAACGACGAGACCAGACTGCCCATACGAATTATTTCCTGCAGAATTACCGAACCAGAGCGATCGACATGTAGTAGATTTTCAATACGGCTCCAAACTCCCAGAGATGTCCAGACTTCTTTGGCTCGGTCACAGGTGAAGATAACATGCTTTATGTCCTCATAGCCTGATGGGCAAATTGGATAGCTACCCACATTACCAACATGCTTGTTTGCCAGGATACCTCGACATGGTATTAGTCCATGCAGAGCCCTCCAACAAAAAATCTTGATTTTACTAGGCAGTTGTAATTTCCATAATGAATCCCATACCTGCAGGTTAGCTGCCATACTTCCTTGAGTTCCACTAACCTCTCGTGACCCATATCTATGTTCCCACTGAACATGGTATGCCGAACGAACCGAGAAAATTCCACTCCGGTTGTAGTGCCATGCCACAAGATCTTCCCTGCCCGGTGCTAGTGGGATTTGCAAGATTCTATTAGCATCCACTGACCAAAAAATTAATCTTACTAGATCCTTATCCCATCGTCCATCTATAGGACTAATCAATTCATCCACTGATGTAACCAAATTTTGCCCGCGAGGTGTCTGAATTTTGAGGTTGTGACTTGATGGAATCCAGCTATCCTCCCAAATCTTGATCTGGGTGCCATCCCCAACTCTCCAAATATATCCATTCTTGAAACACTATTCCTGCCATGATGCTCTGCCATGTAAACATCTCTTGAGGTCTTGGTTTTGGTACTAAGCACTTCCGCTTTGGACTGTTTGGTTGGGCGGTTTTACCCTTAAGCCAGAGCTAGAAGTGGTTTGGGCCCCACCCCTAGGCCTTAATATTTGCCCAACAAAAGAAGCACATCATTGGTCATAGAAATTTGCACACTAATTAGAGAAAACAATTAACGAAAAAAGCACTTGCTCCTCCATTCCGAGAAAATTAATAAAGATACCCGTACATCTGTTCGAGAATATAAGTATTATAAGTTTGGACAAAATCAAACATTTGTCTTTATTTATGTATTTTTTTCCTTAGAATTCACAAGAAAGCCATATGCAAATTTTATATTCTGAAGTTAATGTTTTTTTATGAATTGAGTTTTATATGAACTCTTCTATTTGAATATCATATATATTTTAATAAAAATTTAGTCATCTATGAATAATGGCGTGAGACTTTTTTCTCTTGATTAATGTTCTTATTCTTGAGAGCGCATGGATGCCATAGCTCGCTACATGCTACAATGACAAGGTAATGTTGTTGATGCTTTGTCGTTATATAGCGATCCGTTTGACCCATTTCATGACTCGGAACAAACAGGCTCAAAATGGGGAGAGCGATCCGTTTTCAGTAGAACTGCGCCTTGGACGTGTAGGTGCCGCCGAAGAACCACCCGGCCGGCGCGACATTGTTGGCCGTGATTTCGCGGCCGTCGTCGGCCCGGAGCCGGAACGAGAGGCTCTGCCCGTTGAGGTAGGCGTTGCTCTGCCAGCTGGCTCCCCCGTTCCGGCTCATGGCCCTCCATCCCGTGCCGGAGCCCTTGATCCACGCCTGCGCCACCACGCCGCTGCCGCCGACGTTGCTGATCAACACCAGCTCGAGGTAGCTGTGCCCGTTGACGGTGAACCGCACGCCGCCGCTGCGCTGGCACGGGACGCGGCGGTAGTTCACCGGCACGATCTGGCCGGCGCGGTACACGGCAATCGTCTCCCACGCCGGCTGCGACATGTCGAAGTGGCGGCGAGGAGGGCTGCACCAGCCGCCGTCGTTGCCGGAGAGCGCCCAGTCGGGCGGGCAGAAGTTGGTGGCCGTCACCGTGATGGAGCGCCCCGGCTTGCACCACCTGGATTTCCGCGTGTCGCAGGCGATGGTGAAGCACGCGCCGCACATGGCGCCGTTGTTGAACAGCGCCGTGCTTAGCGCCGCCGTCCGCGTGCCGTACTGGGTTCCGTACCCGCACGAGCCGGCTGATCTCAATCGACGCCGACAGATGGACAGACCGCGTTAGCAAATCGGCAAAGATCAACAGCTAATTAAATGGCAACACGAAGCATGGGAGTGATGATCAAGCACGAAACTTACCCATGGTGCCGGACGCGTCGCTGCCCATGTAGAACGTTGCGGAGCCTCTGATCCATTGAGCCGCCACCATCACGGGTGATCCTCCGAGCAAGACCAAGGTGCATAGGGCCAGGAGTGGGAGCATTGTTTTCGCCATGTCGCTGCCGACCAATGCGAGATGACCTTTGTACAGTACAGCTGGGAGCTCTTCTTGTCTAGGTGGTCTCTTGTGTTTAATTTGCGAGGAGGCGTGTCACCAAGGAGCCTCATATATAGTGCCCGTTGACACTAAGTTAGGCTAGGTCCAATGACATGTTTCATTTTGTTGTTTCCAAAATGACACATCACCTAAAGTGGTTTAAAATTCTCGACGAAACAACTCTCTCCAATGGTAGGTTTCATTTTCAAAGCCCACATTCAGAAACCTCATGCGCGAGCTCTCCTTATCCCACGCTCTGCGATTCCCGCAAGTCAACACATGCATGCGGGCAGCAACTCTCTCTCCCTCCCTCTCTCTCTCTCTCTATGTCGATGTCTCTCTGACACACACTGACTCTCTCTTCCTTTCCATATTTATCTGACTCTCTCTCTCTCTCTCTCTCTCTCTCTCTCCCTCTCTCAGAGCGTCCCTAATGGTTAGACGCAGCTGTTAACGCTTAAAGGGAATCGTTCTGTTTAGGAACCACGTGACAGTGTCTTATTTATGCTAAAAGTTAACTCTTAAACAAGAGCTAGATGTCTTCTCTCTCTTCTTTTCTTCTAATAAACAATTCTAATAGCTAGCTTAAAGACAAGAGACGCTCTAATTCATCCATTCCTCTTTATTCCCTTTGGAACACACTCTCTAAAAGAATTATTCTTTAACTTGTCCAACCCAAAATAAAACTACAATAAAAATGATTACTATTTTTTTCCACGTATCTAGGACTCTAGTAGTACAATAATTTCTTTTTTGTTCTTCTCACATGGCAATTTTTGTACGTCCCATAAGAAAAGTACAATAAAACTGTACTATACTATTGAAGTATTATACCAATATCAACTTTGTTCCATATATCAAAATACTATATTATCAAAGAACTATAATATCGAATAACTATAATATTGAAGTATTATCTATCAAAATACTACATAGTCGAATATCTATACTATCAAACTGCCATATTTTGTTCTACATGTCAAAGTATTATACTGACAATAAAAATTAAAAGGACAATGCTATTATATCAAAGTACTATGTAACATCCCGGAAATCCATATCTTGACTTTTGGATAATTTAGCTCGAATCCAAATCTTGATCACAAAATTTCTTGTATCAAACTCCCCATTTCCATGATGTTACTTGATTTCCTAGTCTCGTGACCCGTGCCTTAGTTTCAAAAATCCTTGATCTGGTTCAACTCCTCTCCAAATCTCAAATTAAACCCGAATGCAACTCTAAGCTTAATTTTGTGAACAACAACAACTTCGAGGCCTGGTGGTGAAAGAAGATCGGGAGGGAGCAGAATAAAGTTGTGCATGAGCTCGCGCAATAAGCAGTTAGGTTGCATCAAGTTGTGTTTTTTTTTTTTTAAATTCGTGTCCAGAGTCTGTACGTGATCACGTTGATCGCGAACGCTTGCCCCCTGCTACTTTGGCCAGCGGCATTGAGTCGGGTTGTATTGACATTATTTAGTCCTTAATAAAGCTCCCCCATTCACAAAAAAAAACTTAATTTCATGGACAAATGATTAAAGGAAATTCTCTAGCAGCTAGCACCATCAGCCCGGGCTTGTTTTCACTCAAGTTCAACCTGGCCCAGCCCACGTGGCTCTCTTCTTTTTCTCTCTTGACCAAACCACCACCAGCACATCAGCCCAGTATGGCCCATCTCGCACCAAGCAGTCCAGCTAGCAAGCACCGACGTCCTGTTGGGTTTGACGGAGCACTTCAGGTTGACACGCATCTGACCGTACTTGCTTGCATTGACCGGCAGTCACCCATCACTAGTCACCATATACTGCTCCTACAACGATCACAACGATCTGGGTGGGCCATTCAGCAGGATAGATCGAGTGCGCTGCATGGCATCTTCCACTACACCACCTAAAGCATGCTGCCTGTCGCGAGGCCGGACATTGGAAATTTGCAAGGAGATGCCGCCCGGCCGTGCGTGGAAAGGGAAACGGACACGACGCACGCAGCAGCCAAGGCCGGAACGAACAGGAATCGACGTGCAGAAGCGGCCATTCGCTCCCATCCGTGCGCGCGCGTGACGAAAGAGACAGATTGGACGGTCCAGTCCAGTGCGCGCAGAAGCTATTTTCTTTTGCAGGATCCTGCTGCTGGTTAGCAGTTCCTTAGAAGACGTTTGCAATTGGGAACTTTGGCTGACCGGCGTGAGGTCAAAGTGGGACAGACAAAGGTAGAGCGGGCGCTACCTGCACTCCGCCGCCGCCGCTTGCTTTGCCCGCCGTGCGCATGCTTTGCTTGGCACTCATGGCGCGGTGGAACGGGAGGACGGACGGCCTGCCGGCTCAAGCAAGCAAGCAAATATGCCCTGGCCGCGCATGCGCTCCGAACTTGTGCACGTTCGTAGCGCCCTTTTGGTTTGGTTGCTTGCCCTGCAACAACCCAACATGGCAAACATCTGGTGGTGCTGTACATCCAGGTTCCCCTCGATCGGTGAAATGGCCTAGTCGTCGACTGCGGTCAAAGAGAGGCGTGGAGGACGGACGGACCGACCGACAGGGCACCACCCCCCCCCCCCCCCCCCCCCCCCCCCCGGGCCTGTCTCGCTCGTGCACCCGCCGACCTGACGCAGGTCAAACAACCAGTCCGTTGGTTAGGAATGGCCCACCGGCGCTGGCGGTGACAGAGCCTGTACTTGATTCTGTCGGCTTGCAGAGAATCCATCGCAGTCGGAGGAGAAGAATTTGCCAGCGAGAGACCCATCCAGCGCGGCTGGCTCTTTTCAGCGCCAACCAGCCAACAGCGGGCGGCGGGCAAGTGGCCGCTTCGAGGCTTCGACAATGCCGGACCGTACGTCCCCAACGGAATCATGCTCAGCTAGTGCAGAATCTGCAGATTGAGACATGGCGCCTCGCCTCTCTTCACTGGAACACGAAGCATTTAAAAACTTGGAAGTATTGCTAGGCTAGACCATAAACGATCGGAGCATGCTGGACGCAGCCGGAAACGGCAGGCCGGATCGAGATGCATGCGGCCACGCTGGCCGGACACGCAGAAGGATGAGCCAGCTCCGCAGCAGTATGTTTTACTCATGTGCAACTATACATTTGACTGGATTAGTATACTGCCGGTGACCGGATATGTATGCTATGCTACAGTTCACAGTACTACCTCCGTCTCATAATATAAGTATTTCTAGCTTTGGTCAAAGTCAATCATCTTCGACTTTGACTATTAATAACAAAAATATTAGAATGTTTGACTAAGTATAAATGATGTTGTTAGATTCATCATGAAACCAAATTTCATAATATGTAACGTTTTATATTAGAAATATTGTATTTTTATAGATATTAATAATCAAAGCTGAAGACGGTTGATTTTGACTAAACTAAAAAATGCTTATATTGTAAGATGGAGGGAGTAGTAGAGAGAGGGTTACTCACCAGCAGCACAACACGTGCTGAAATTCCTGGTCATCACGGACGGCACCAGTGCTCCGCGACGCTCGACACCTTGTCTCATGCCGGTGTAAAGCCCATCAAGTGCGATTTCGTGTTTGGGCTGGTCGCCCATCGGGACGGACGACACGACGTCCGCTAGCTGCGGGCCGAGCCACTCATTCGGCGTACGGGCTGCCGTTGCGACCATTTCTTCTGTGAACACTCAGGGCCGACTGTTTCTTCTTTCTTTTCTGTTTCTTGCAGCGCCGGCCAGACGCCCATCAAAACTGTGTTTCTTTTGAGACAAGGGCTCGTCACTTTTTAAAAAAACATGCTCTCAATTACCCCTGCAAAGCTCCATTTTTGACCAATTAAGCAACACCCACGTATAAATGAGTATAGCTCATAGGAATGGCAATTCGGGGCGGATACCCGCCTACCCGCCGGGTACCCGACCCAATGGGGCCGGGGATGGGGGCCGTTTCCCACCCCGACATGAGTCGGGTACGGGGCGGGGAATGAAATCCACCCTTGGGGACCCGGCGGGGACCCCAAAATTTGAATTGTCCAGAAAATTGTCAGCCCAGCGAACGTAGCCCAAACAATGCAGCCCAGCCCACCTTCCATGACCTAAACCCTAACCTTATCCCCCCAACTTCCCTGTTTCCCTTCCCCAGCCGCCACTCACTCCCGTCTCCCACCCTACGCACGCCGCGCGCGCGTCGCACGCCGCTGTCGCCGCGTCGCACGCCACATCCGCCGCTCCTGCACGCTGCCCGCCGCGCCACACGCGCAGCTGCCAGGCCCGCCACTCCGCCGCCCTGACGCCGAGCTGGATGCTCCTGACGCCGCCGCCCTGAGCTCGGCCTCATGACGCCGAGCCGCACGCCACCACTCCTCGACGCCGCATCGCCGCCACTCGCCCACTCCTGCACGCCGCGTCGTCCTGACTCCGACGCCATGCCCGGCCTGACGACGCCGGCCCGAGCTCGGCCTCTGTCACATCCTAAAAATTTGAATCCTAAAATGATGTAGATAAACCCTAAATAAAGTTGGATTCTGTTTGAATTTCAAATTCGAGCTCTTTTGAAATTTTCAAATTCATTCATACATGTCATTCTTATGCACACAAGAACTTTCCCGATTTTTTGTAGGAAATTGAATCGGCCAAAAATTCCCAAAAATTGACCATCGTTAGGTTTCACAGAGAATTAATTTCTGTGAATTTTTAAGAAATTTTGGAACCCATTTGTTTCATCTAAAAAGTCATGAAAGTATCAGCCTGTTTGAAAAATAGAAAGAATAGTTGCCGAATCTCGTGGGCTGGATCTCCCAGCCGGCCCATTTAGAAAATTAAAGAAAAGAAAAAGAAAAAGACCTTACCTTCGCCCACTCACCACCGCTGCGGCCCAATCCAGCCCAGCCAGCCCGCGAGCGAACCGCCACCGAGCCGTCGTCTTCCTCGCGAAGACGCCGAGCGCCGCCCCGCCACAGCCGTTCCGCCACCTCGAGCGCGGCCCTGTGCAGCGACTGTGGAGGACTCGAGCAGCCGGCGCGTGTCTTGTCCTTTCTCCCTCGCACCTTCTCGTGTGTGTCCGCGCCCTCTTCTCCCTTCTTCCTCTCTCTCTCTGCTCTTCACTGACAGGTGAGTCCGCCCAACAAAAATCGGCGAGAAACCGCCTCTGCTCCCTATAAAAGCCTCAATTGACCCCTCGAATTGCTTCCTCTTGCCATCCTTATCTTCTCGAGCTCAACCATAACTATAGCCATGACTTGCAGCCCGAGAATTTCGTGTTTTCCCCAACTCCGGCCGCCGCCGCCATTGACGGCAATTGGACCACATCCGGTGAGATGGCGTCCAATTCTTTCCTTTTCTACTACCTCTAGCACTCACTAAACCCTTTTGCTTTACTATCCTCCGCAGTAGTGGGCTGTAGCACCGTCTCGTCGAGGAGGTCCTCTGCTCCGCCGCCGTAGCTCGCCACCCGACCATCTCCAGCCACCGCAGGCCTCGATGTCAGTTGGTGAGCCTCTTGGGAACCTGTAGATGCTAGATAGATAGCATGAACTCGTGCAGCTTCATTCCATCTCGCTTTCGGCCGTTGTCCTGCCGCCGCGCCGCTTAGGTTTTGGTCGCGCCGCCTCTACAGGACGCCATCGCCGACGAGACTACCACCGGGCGGTAGCCTTCAAGCTCGCGCGTCGTCCTGTCCTATGAATCGACGTCGCACGTCCATGGTTCGCCGCCGGCGAGCTTTCCTCTGCCGCCAGTCACTGTGCGCGCGATGCTTTATTTTGAATTAACCTTAAGCCACCACGTGTCATCGCCTGATTGGCCAGAAAAAGAATTAACCGTTTTTAGCTCGAAATAGATAGAAAAATTGTAGGGAAGAATTAGGGAAAATTGCTGGAAATATTCCTTATGCCCTTAGGCTCCTTTTTCTGCAATAATCTGGTACATGTGTTTAGGAAAAATTTGTAGAAGGAAATAAGTTACCTTTATATACCTTGTTAAAAAAAATATTTATTTAGGAAATTTGTATAAAGGAAAGTAAGCAAGGTTAAGTTAAACCTTAGGATTTTCAGAACCTATTTTCACTATAGGCACAAAGTTAATCATAGGAAAAATTGTTAGAAAAATAATTGGTTAGCCTTGTCATATTTCATAAGGAAATAACATGTTTTTCTTATTAGAATTTATTTGTTATTTGAATAATAGCATTGCATGCAAACACAATAATTAAAGTATATAGATTGTTATTCCATTTGTTACATGTAGAACCAAAATAGTAGTTTCATGTAAGTTTTAATTTGAGAGATAAATTAATTAACCTAATTAAATGAACATCTCATCTATGCATGAACATATAACTTTCTTTACACTAGATAAACTTATTTTCTAGTTATGTTAAATAAAATAAACCATGGGCCAATATTTCTAGTTTGTAAGACTAGGAAAATTTTGTTAGAATATAAGAAGTCAAATTATTCATGCTTTCAGAAAGTAACATCTTCCTTGATAAGAATTAATGAAATATTAACATGATTGGTATGCATGTCATATTCGTAATTAAGTGTGTAGTTTTGCACCCATATACATACATGTAAAATAGCATATTTTTCTCATATAACATGCTATTAAAGTTATCAAGTACACACCTATTTTATTTACTAAAATATTTAAATTGCACTCCCTTATATAAATAAAATAACATACACATATCAACCTACTATTT
Organism: Eragrostis curvula; assembly: GCA_007726485.1. Classification (NCBI taxonomy): domain Eukaryota; kingdom Viridiplantae; phylum Streptophyta; class Magnoliopsida; order Poales; family Poaceae; genus Eragrostis; species Eragrostis curvula. Next base: position 19,634,768 of record CM017440.1, on the reverse strand, counting down.
TTGCATGTACGTGTAGAATTATTTACATCTTAAGCTCACACTTTTAGTGACAATAAATCGAGCCATAGATTTATACCTTTAGCTAAAACCAATGTAGACAAATTCAATATTAACTAATTAAATATAAACTTAAGGGTATGTTCGATGGTTGCATGAAGATAAAAGCAATGGAGTAATACCCTAATAGTCAAAATAGAAAGAATTGGTGTCTTGGCACTTCGCTCAAATATACATGCATTGCATATACCTTAAGTATCATGCACACATGTGTCTCACTAAACCATGTTTAGACAATTTACTTTAAACAAGATCTATCCTAAAAGAAGTGCATGCATTCACAGATACAATAGTATAAGTCTAAGAAATAAATTAAGATTTTACCACCTAGGAATGTCTCCATATGCATAGAAAACATATAGCCTAGTTTTACATATAAATCACCTTAAGATTATTTACCACGCAAATCTTGTGTGTTATCATAAAACAAACCCCAGGTTATTTAGTAGAAATAATTATGGATTTCACCTAATAGATATGCACGCAATCACCATCGATAAGCCATATAAGTCTCACCATGTTTCCTAGGGTTTAATAAATGAATGTTTACGCATACCATCATGTTAACCTTGCATTAATCAATTTAAATAACACACAGGCAGGTTTTCTTTTTAAGAGAAAATAACTTATAAATAATTTGTCTAGGTGAATATGCCTATATAAGGCCAGGAATATATTTGATAACGAATGATCACCGTAAAATAAATAGAACCGCGTACACCCTAGTTACCCTTCTATTTATCGGTAGAACCTCGTTCAAGTGTAGCCCGTTTATACGAACTCCGCATATATATATTTATTTCCATAAAATGCACTCCATGATCATGCTCTTTGGTTTTTATTTGGAGTATTGTGTTCATTATGGTATATTTTGTTGAATATTTTAGATGGCTTTATTTGGATCTTCTGGTGTTTATCGATTATGGATTGATGCACACGTGAGTGAATCGTCGAAGGACTACATCGTGGGAAGATCGACGTATGAACTATGTGTATAAAGGTGCGAGGCAAGCACACCCCCTTGATAATTTCGATCCTATGTTTTGCAAATGCGTTTTAAGTGCTTAATTTGTAGGATAAATTGGTGCATAATTTATATCACTAAAAATGCTCATTTGGGAAAATGGTAGATATTACCTATTTATCTTATTCAATTGTTGAGTCATATTTTATCCCCTTTTGTAACCCTAGGTTGGGTTGGCACGGTGATGAAATGCCATAAGCTTGCTAAAATGAATTATTATATTTTGTATAAATGGAAGCACATGTATATTCATAAAATTTACGGATTATGTTGATGGGAATTATTGATGATGATATATGTTGGAAACCTAGATGTTGACGGGTTTGATGTGATAATGATAAATGGATTAATGATTGTTTGATAATGATGATTTTGGAGACCCGTCACATCACATAAGGACCGGTACATTTGTATCTTGATTTAAGGAAACAACGTGCGACCATGGATGCTGGTATGGGACGGCCAAGGCTAAGTAATTAGTTGAATGTTGCCTTGCCTTCTAGAAGTAGAGAATGTATGGATAATTTCCGATGTACTGGGTTATTCAGAGGGACCTCCATTACTTCGGTCTTGGACTCAAGGTTTACCAATACAATAAATTGTACCTTTTCCTGCCTAACTATCCATATATGAAGGAGTGGAAAATTGTACCTCTGGGATGTTAGTGGTCAGGTTCAGAGGGTTCTATTGCAATTTAGGGAAGGCAAGGTTAACAAACAGCTAATGAAAACGTCATGTGTGATACGATGTGCACACTTCGTGAGTGCATGGTGCTAGCTACACTACAGACAGTCACTCACTATCCATGGGTACAGCGTACAAACTCTGCAGAGTAATAATCCATTCGAATGGCCGTGCTTGCGGTCTCAAGCTCCTTAATGATAGGTCTTTGTTTAGAAAATGGTTGGGATTAAAATTGATCATGACTTTTGTGATTAATGAGATATGAAATGGTATAGATGATGATTTTGTAGGGACTTGACATGGAAGACAAGTATCACATTTTTATTCATATGATATTCTACTTGTGCTTACATTTATGCAATTTATATTCAAAGAAATTCAATTTAGTAAATAATTCATTAAAGAAGTTTAGATTACCATATGCTCATTTATGCAAATTTACCCATATTATATACCTTCTTTCATTTTGACCTTGCATATAATTATAATTTTCGTTAATATTCACATGCATTGCTTGCCTCCGATAACTTTGTTTCAGAAATTAAATGGATCTCGGTGAGGAACGACGCCGTTCTTTCTAGGAGTTCAACTTCCAGTCAATTGCCTGTGGGAGGAACACGGGGCACACGCTGGAGATTTGAATTCCTTTATGTTATCAACATATTTATTTCTTAGGGTTTTTCGTCGGCCGTTGAGCCAATATTTTGTAAGTTTCAAATAAACTTGATAGTTGAATTTTGATATGGCTATGGTTCCACTGTGAATACCGTGTGTACTTGTCATGGATCCTGGGGCAAGTATGGAAAACACGAAGTTTCGGGTAATTTAATTATCCGGGACTCCGCAGCCTCAGGACGCCGCAGCCTAGTGGCGCGCGCGTGTCGCGCCTGGGCTGTGAGCCTGTGACGCGGCGGATCTGCCCGTCCTGGCGTCTCACAGCAGGCAGGTCGACGCATCGAGCAGCTCTTCGACGACGCACGACGCAGCCGGCTCTTTGACGAGACGACGACGCACGACGCCAGGACGACGCGTCGACGCACGGGCTCGCCACCAGCACGGCGCACGGTGCTCGCTGTCACTCGCCGGCCGCGACGGATCCAACAAGCAGTGCTCGGGGGCGACATCGCCACGGTGGCCCGCTGAGGCTGACGTGGTTCCTCACTGCATCTCGAGGTCGCGGTCGCGGGCGCGGCAACATGGCCCTTTTGACATGCATGATGCATGCATGTTTGTGTTAGTGTTAATTTTGTATGGCACTATGGCCCTTTTGACGCCCTTTGTTATTCTGGATGACTGGATGTGTGAAATGCATGTGTGTTAAGCTTGGATGGCACTTCGCTCTGGATCCGGTGACAAAGAAGCTCCTCAAATGTGGAAGCTTATTTGATTTGTCGTTTATATTCAGACTTCCTGGACAAATAAAAAAAAAGATGATTTGAAAACATACATCTTATCATTAGAGAAGGGAAAATCAAAATAAAAAATAACCATATGTTCTTGATCACTCAAAGTACTATACGAAAAATTCTCATTGTGGAAAACATCAACATCAGTGAAAAAAACAAATCTGGATGTGAAAAAAAAAAAGGAATGCACCAGTACAACCTTGGCCACTAGTTAGATGTGTAGTATCTTTCCAGATTTTATCCAGAAATAGTACATGATTTGACTTCTCGTACTGTTAAAATTAAGAACCAGATTATTATCACCAGATTAAATATTACATGGCACCTGAACATGAATTAGATTACACGGTTAGCACCAATATATTTTATGGTTGGCCATGATGCACAAATCCGAGTACACAGGAGCAGTTCCAACAATAGCATGTTTCGATTAGAAGGTTACATCCATGGGAGTGACAACTAACAATACATGGCAATAGGGTATCGAGTCCATTTTTTTTTTTTTTGAGAAATTACACAGTACAACTCAGACACTCATAACGCACGCACACTCACCCCTATGAACGCACATACGCAAACCCTATCCCTATGAGCATCTTCGAAGACTGAGCCGGCAAATTCTCCAGATTCCCGAAGCCACCACTGGCGCCTCGCTGTCGACGGCCACGTCGCCTACCGCTGAAAGCACAAATGCCGTTAAATCCTAGAAAATTCGCTCCCACTGGGAGTCGAACCCAGGACCTCAAAGGTGTTACTCGGATGCCTTAACCGCTAGGCCAAGACCCCTTTCACGGGTATCGAGTCCATCTAGAAGCTGTTCATCCGAGAGCTGACCTACAAACCATGGATTTGATCAAACAAAAAAAAAAAAAAACAGGGGAATTGAAATTTTGGGATGAATTCAACGATATAAATGAACTTTGATAAATATTCCAAGCATTTTGTTCCTTTATGATACAAGGATTTACTACAGAAAATACCAGATCTCAGCATTGGCTACCCGTATTCATTGAGAATAGTGAAGAAAAATATGAAATCTGATCGCCATACCTTCAGGGAGCGCCATTCAGGGACGGCGACATGCAAAATCGCACCTTCATGACGCTGCTGCCTATGGATCTTTGGTTCATACGACCTTGAATTATGTCTTCTGATCTAGATCTTGATTTTCGTGGTATGAGAGAGGGATGAACAGGAGAGAGAACGCGGTTGGGAAAAAAAATGACAGAGTAGGGGGCGGTTCTGTTTTTATCTCCGGTGGTGAGCACGATTTTATTGTTGCGGGACAAACTTTTCAATCTTTTATGGTTGTGGCCTTAAGATTTATTGTTCAGGAGGTTTTCTAATTGTTTTATGGTTGTGGAAGATTCTTTTATGGTTGTGTGTGTGTGTGTGGGGGGGGGGGGGGGGGGGGGAGGGGGGGGGGTGGCCGGCCAATAAAGCTTCTGATGGTTGATTGGGTGACCCTGCGGGGTGCTAAATAGAATGTATATATATATATATATATATATATATATATATATATATATATATATATATATATAGGGAAAATCTATTCTACTCCCGGGTGTAGTTACTCCCACATTCAAAAAACCATCTTGGGTAAGTGAATATACCCATTTATCATTTTGGGTATGCACACATACCCAAAATAAGATTTTTTAAAGTGATAACCATGAAAATTTTTTAGTGGAGCTCATATTTTTTTGCGCCTTGTTATATATTCTGTTTCCTGTATAGAAAAAGGAGTATGTCCATATACTTAATGTATCCCTATATAAAAAAAAGTGTATGTCCACATACCACTTTTAAAAATCAAGTATGTGTACATACTTTTTTTAGAAACCTCAAGTATGCACAGATACTTTTCAGATTGTGAGATACAAATGTGGGAGTAACTACACCCGGGAGTAGGAAAGAGGCTTCCTATATATATATATATATATATATATATATGTGTGTGTGTGTGTGTGTGTGTGTGTTTTATTTTATACCAACCTCTATTTCAATTTACCTGTCCATTTTGACCAAGGCACGGATCCCAAGGCAAAGAGGGGTTTTTTGAACAAAATGACCAAATTGCCCCTGAGTAAAGAAAGAGCCACACCAGCAAAATGGTGAATTTTCTGGAAGCAATGCAGCGCGCGCATACTGCTTATCTGAAATTCAAACGCACGCGCGGGCTCCCATGGCCTTTAGACGGCAGGTAGAGGCTTTACTCCTCTGATTAGCTTTGGATAGCAAAACGCGAGCTTCTTTCTAGATTCAGATGACAGTTTCCTTGGACTTGAATGTTTCGCCTCATCCCCTTTTTGACTTGAACGAGTATCCCCAAGAAACGACTCTGGATCGTACTCAAGATGATGGCCGGGTTAGACGAGACTTGGATTTGAACCTTTCCTCTGAGTCTGGTGCAGGAGGCGTGCACGCAAATTGAACAATGATTGACTCCGGAGCGCCTTTTGCAACATATGAAGTTCAAGCATGGTTACTTTTGCTGAACCTGGTGTGTAGCTGTACATATTAGTAGTACATGTACTTTTGGTTCAGGTATATATTGCGAATGGCGATGGTACTTGTAGTGGTCTTTTGGGGACTTGGGCCATCAAGAAGTATTTTGTACTGTTGTTTGCTGGAAGTGCTCGGAACTACTTTGGTTCATGTATATATGGCGAACGGGGATGGTACTTGTAGTGGTATTTTGGGGCTAATCAGGCCATGAAGAAGTGTGTTGTATGGAGAGACAAGCAGCTGTAGTGAACTGAGCCTTTAGATGTTAAAAACAATGCCGTGTGTAGCTTTTCTTCTTGCATTGATGTTTTTTCAGTTTTTAAAATATGCTTGTAGTTGTCTTTATTTACAGTGGGCCATGCTATGTGTGACATCCCAGCCTAAGGCTTAATAGGATTGATAGAATACTCATATCAACAAGTTACAACTTCTTTTTTGAAAGCTCCAAGGTTAAACGTGCTTGGCCTGGAGCAATTTCGGGATGGGTGACCGACCGGGAAGTCCTTCCCGAGTGCGCACGAGTGAGGACAAAATGCGCAGAAAAGACATGTGTTGGTCTGTAAGCATAGTCTTGATTCCTAAAGAGCTGCCAGGCGTGCGGGTCCGGCCTCGAGAAGGCGGGACGCCACAAGTGGTATCAGAGCCGACCCTCGCGGTTTCATGGGCGCGTGTGGGCGCAGTTGCGCAGGCATGGTGCGCATGGCTGGTGTGGGCCCAGAGTGGTCACACAGCATGGCACTGGATGCACGGACGTGGCCAAGAGGGGACGTTCGTCGATCTTCTAAGGGGGTGAGTATGTGACATCCCACCTAAGGCTTAATAGGATTGATAGAATATTCATATCAACAAGTTGCAACTTTTTTTCTGGAAGCTCATCTCGAAAGAACTTCAAGGTTAAGCGTGCTTAGCCTGGAGCAATTTCGGGATGGGTGACCGACCGGGAAGTCCTTCCTGGGTGCGCACGAGTGAGGACAAAGTGCGCAGAATAACTTATTCTATGGCTACTTTATTTACGACCTTCACATGTATTGTGATTGACGATAATTTGCTACTGATTTACTACAGTTTCACCATGGTTCTTGTTTCAAAACGTGTGTGAACGCTGATGCCATAAATTTATTTAAATTTATCATAAATTCGTGATAAAATTATCGTAAAACTATGTTATCGCAATTACGACATTTGAATATAGTGATTTACGATAAATTTGTGATGTATTTTACCAGACTTTTGTTGAAATTTTGCATGCGACACATGTCCTTGAACATGATGTCGTAAATTTCATTCAAAACAGAAGTGGCCATAGAATAAGCTATTCTATAGCCGACTATAGAATAGCTTATTCTATGGCCACTTCTGTTTTGAATGAAATTTACAACAATTTGAACGAAATTTACGACATCATGTTCTAGGACACGTGTCGCATGCAAATTTACGACAAAAGTCTAGTAAAACACATCACAAATTTATCGTAAATCAGTATATTCAAATGTCATAAATTACGAGATAACACAATTTTATGATAATTTTATCATGGATTTACAAAAAATTTAAACAAATTTACGACATCAGCGTTCACACAAATTTTGAAAAAAGAACCATGGTAAATCACGTAGCAAAATATCGTAAATCACTATGCACGAATGTCGTAAATTACGATACGAAAGTGGCCACAGAATAAGTTATTCTATAGCCGGCTACAAAATAATATATATATATATATGTGTGTGTGTGTGTGTGTGTGTATGTACAGATAGAATCATGCACAACTCATTCGTGTCATTAGGCAATAGCGGCAAAAAAAAAGTTATTATGTGTTAATTTTTTCCATAAAGAGGGGGAGGGGGGCACAAGCCCCTTGCGGGTTCTAAGATTGAAAGTTGTTACGTGTTTGTTGTAGACGATCTCCGGTCATTTCCTGCACGAACTGTCTTGCTACACCATGATGAAATTCCCATCCCATTCAACAAATAGTTTGGGGTAGCTACCACCCTTCGTAGCAAGACATTTTCAAATTGTAATATCAATGTGGTTATGGGTTTTAGTGTGATTGATGCCAACATAGCCAGACTAAAAAAGTTTGCTAGTCTGCAAAATATTTTGTCTCATAGACGTAAGGATACACACTAGTAAACATCTGCTGATTTATGATGAATTTACTATGCATCCATCACTGACCCGTTTAATGACAAAAAAACATCACTGTTGCCTTTCGGGCACACGGGTCAGGTCGTTTATGATGAAATTTAAGCGTCACTACATTGCATTCTAGGATTTTGCACACTCGCATTCTTGTCAGCACATGATAGACCCATATATTCATCACTAAACGGAGAATTTACGGGGAATTTGGTCAGCGACGGACCTTATGCTTTGCTTGGCACCTCATGGCATTTGCTTGCGCGGTGGAAATGGAATGGAAAGACGAACGGCCTGCGAGCTCAAGCAAACAGCCTTGGCCGCACGTGCGCTCCAAACTTCTGCTCGTGAATGTTCGTAGCCCCTTTGGTTTGGTTGCTTGCCCTGTAACAAGCCAACATGGCAACATCTGATGGTGCCGTACATCCACGTTCCTGGACATGGCAACTATCTCGTGGTGCCGTGCGTCCACGTTCCTGGGAATGGAGCTGACTCCCCAGCTGGTCAAAGCGAGGCCTGGGGGGCGGCGGGCGGGCGGGCGGGCGGGCGGACGGACGGACGGACGGACGGGGCACCACCGGTCGTCAGTGTTGTCGTGCTCGTGCACCCACCGGTCTCCTGCTGTGCGGTCGCGTCGCGGCTCAAACAGGCCCGTACGTGCGCTAGCTCCCTCCTGCTTGCTTCAGGTGAGGATGTGGTCCGTGGACCAGAGGTCGTGGCTGCCGACCTGCCGTACAGTGGCTGGGCCACGAGCCCGTCCGTTGGCCGGACAGGAACGGTGCCCACAGGATCTGGCTGTGGCAGAGCCCTGTGAACCTTCAGCTTGATTCTGCCGTGGTGCTTTGTTGCGGAGAATCCGTCGCAAACGGAGGAGACGAGTTTGCCAACGAGGCAGCCAGAGATGTCCTATCGCGGCTCTTTTCAGCTCCACCAACCAACAACTAGCCGTGCAGTCCGTACGTCGGGATGCTGCCGGAAACGGCATGCCGTGGGGAGGGAGAGATGCAGATATATGCAGCCACGCCGGACGGACGTGCGCATAAGCTTGGCGCGGACAACAAGTGACATAGCCAACTGACTGGCTGCTCTCGGTGCGTGCGTACGTGCTCCGTCCGTAGCAGTATAGTAGTATTTTACTATACAGCTACACATAACCGTACCGAAATGTACAGTTACACTCACCAGTATAGCACAACATGCTGAAACTCCTGCTGCTCTCATGGCGTGTAAAGCCGCCCATCATCAAGCCGATAGAACCAGGTGTGATTTCGATCAGGTTTGGACCGGTCGAGACGACACGCGCGACCAGACGCGAGGTAGGCTTATCGATCGAAACAGAAAGAAGGTAGAAGCAACCGGCCTTGCTAGATAGTTCGTAGAAACGGTGACAACAACGGGTCGGCAGCCCATACGCCGAGCGAGTGGGCTCGGCCCGCATGCAGCGGACGCCCGGCGTGTCGATCGTCTCGACCGGTCCAAACCCGAAATCACAACCTGATTCTATCGCCTCGAATTTCAGGGTCTTCTATAGGTACTTCCACTACGTCAACGCGTCCGGTCGTGCGTATTCTCCACCGTCGGCGACGACAACCACAGGGCCGTGCCATCGTCGACCACTTCAAGGAGACAGGTCACGTTCGCAAGCCGGGCCGACGAGTCTCTCTACATGGGACAGCAGCGATGGTTCTTGACAACACACCACATTTGAAGCTCAACAAGGTCTATATTAAGTTGCATGCATCGACCAGTTCCCTCAAAAGACTAAGCTGATGGGAAAGGTAGGCAATTCACTTATACTCCAACACCCCCCTTTACGTGCAGGCTCCCTCAGGCCGCAAACATAGAATATTGGAATGGACTATAATTTATTTAATAAACCGCGCCAGCCAGGATTCAAACTCGAGACCTCTGGTTCTGATACCATATTAAGTTGCGTGCACCAACCAATTCACCCAAAAGTCTAAGCTGATGGTGAAAGGTGAGCAATTCACTTATACTCCAACAATTCACCTGCCAAACCCTCGGCTTTTTGCGTCGTCGCCCAATGCGGCGGCGACTCCACCTCGCGGTGTATCGTCCACGTCAAGTGCGATGAGATGGAGGTGTTTCGGTGACGAAAGGGTGCTGGAACACAGCTGCAACCACTGGCTATCGAAGGCGTTCTGCAGATTACCTGGCTACCCTACGTACTATGATTGGAATGTCAAAGGTGCATGTCATCGTCGGCGACCGGTTCCTCGTCATGTTAGTTAGTGCGTGATTTTGGTGAATGGAGATGGCCGAATTGACCTGCTACCGTAGGACATCGTATTGTTTCGTGTACACACTGCCATAGCCTCTCCTCTTAAGGGCCTGGATTTGGGCAAAAGTGATCTCAGAGTTAATTTATTTCTTGGGCTTGTCCATCCATATTTTTCCTTTTGCAAATGTCGTTGTTGTATATATGCATGTTCGAGTACTGAAGACTAGGTATTGTCTATAGTTCAATCAACCTTCGGAGTCCATGACTGACACGATTTGTTCTCCTCACATCTCAACGTTCCCCACAATTGTTGTGGTCAAGATCTGATAAAACAGTCGTAGGTTGTTAGCTCTAGCGTGTGGCTCGCTCCACCGCTCATATACATTGTAACTAGTATGTCTGCCCACGCATTAGCGCGGCTAAAATTGTTAAATTATTTAAATTATTTTCACATTATTTTAAGTGTTTAAATTTATTTTTATAGTATTTCTAATATAGCTTCAAATGATTTGAGAAATTTCTCACTGAGTATGTCAATTTGAGTGTGTGATGATATTTGTTTTTTTGTCACTCTAGAAATACTTACAAATTATGTCAATCATAACATATTTGTATCATTTATTGAACCAAGCAAACTAAACAGAATTGATGGTTTTCTTTGCAATTTTAACAATTCAGAACTCTCACGTTTTTTTGTAATTTGTTTCATCACACCCCTCTGCTTATTATGATCTATTGTTCTTCCATCAGCATTATTTCCTTTTGGACATGTTTTTTTTTCAAATTTGTTTTAAGAAAATAGGACACATAACATGATTCATTGCAACTTATGTTTTAACTAAGTTATATATGGGCCAAGCAAGGCTTTGAACCTATTAAGGTGTATTTACACAACAATTTAAAGAGGAATTATATTTTATGTTCATATGATTTTAATTTGACATATGTTCAATGGTGTTTGAAATGTTAAAATAGACATCTATTTACTATTTTTTTATTATTTCGAATTTTCCAATTTTTTTACTCATAATGGTATTGTGGGTAAATTATAAAAAGGAATTAATAATATTTTAAGTTATTTTTTGTACTCATAATGGCATGGTGAGTAATTTAGAAATTTGTATGAAGTGTATTTTGCCTATTATTTATTTTTCCAAATTTAGCTATTTTTGGGGGTCATAATGTCATGGCGGGTAATTTAGAAATAGGTGTGAAGGCTATTTTAGCCTATTTTTTATTATTCCGAATTTAACTATTTTTGAGGCTCATAATGACAAGGTGGGTAATTTAGAAATAGGTGTGAAGGGTATTTTTGGTTATTTTTTTATTATTTCGAATTTAGCTATTTCATAAATATTTGTGGGGGTTTTGTGACTAAGTTGTTCATAATTTTCTTCTTATTTCTCGGTTTAATGTGGGAATTTCTAGACCTTAAGAGCGAACATGGTGGCTTCTTTTTTGTTCAATTATATATATAATAGATAATTGTGCAACAGTTGTGGCCGCGGCGAACACGGGTGTGCGGTCGCTACGGCGGCAGCCGCGGACAGAACCAGCAAGGCTTGTAGCCATCCCTCCCGCCATTGCTCATGGGTTGCGGTGTGCCATGGCGTGCGCCGTGGATCAGTGCCACTGGACCTGGTTTCCATGGCAACAGTTGCAGTCACGACCGCGTACCAGGCCTCCATGAAGCCAGCAACTACATCAACGCCTCTCCTTGGCCAGCAGTGGGACACATCGAGCCTCATGCACACGCTCCACAAGACACCTCTGCAGAAGCAGTACCCTTCGGCACAAGAATGGGTCATGGACACAGGCGCCTCGTCACGTATGACTGGTGATCATGGTAACTTGCCCAAGTATAATTATTTATTATTGCATAATTCATCTTCCCTATCCATACTTGGCACTGGCTCCACAACCCTTCTCACACCCAAAACCAAATTCTTCCTTTACATTGTCCTACATGCACCTGAGCTAGTTAAGAATTTAATCTCTATTCGCAAGTTTACTAGAGATAATGCATGTTCTGTGGAGTTTGATTCATATGGTTTTTCTGGGAAGGACCTCCTCAGCAAGATAGAAATTCTGAGATCTAATAGTGAAGGAGATCACTACCCCTGTCATGGCACCACTCCGCATTGCTCCTCGACGGCTCTTGTGGCATTGTAGGTTTGGCCATCCAACAAGTAAATCTTTGTTGCATTTGATTTCTTAGTACTTTATTCCCTGTAACAATAAAAGAAGTGAGATAGCTGTATGCAAGGCATGTCAGAAGGGCAGACACGTTTGGCTCCCCTTCTCCACCTCAAATTCCTTCACTTATTTTCCCTTCCACATATTGCATTGTGACTTATGGACATCTCCGATTGAAAGTTTCACTGACTACAAGTACTACTTTGTTTGTCTTGATGATTATACACATTATACTAGCATGGTGACCCGCCCTGATAGTGCGGCTGGATTTTTTGCAATTTGTTTTGATGCAATTCAACTACTTAATTTGGAATCTTTAGTTCATGTTTTTTACATGCACACTGATTCTTAAAGATTAGGGATATATTTAGACAGTTATGATGAAAAGTCGAATGTTGGAGTGATAATTTGTATTGAAAATACTAAATTAAAGTGTTACATTCTCCAATGCAATTTTTACGGCAGGAAATATTTTTCTTTTGAAGATGGAATATATAAAGTATCCTAAATGAAAATTATATTACTATATATAAATAACTGAAGGTAGAAATATTTGATTGATTTGAATATATCTTAATAATGTCATTTCATTAGACAACACATGCCCACCAAGAGATGGCAACACAAAATCTATTGCAAAAACATAATGTTTCTACTTGCATGCAAGTCTTTGTATCAGAGAAAGTCGTTATAAAAATATTTATGTATAAATAAAAATAAATCTTGAACTTTAGGGTCATTATCAAAATAAGTATTTCTAGGTACAGATATGCTTATATATACAAACAAAACTGAAAGGTTTCCCAAAATTTAAGTGACGTCGGGTTTTTCTATCCCAAAATACATGCATTTTGAGTTTACTAATTGACGCCTTAGTTTCTTGTTTATTTGGGAAACCGTTTCTGCTTTTCAAGAAACTGATAAGCCTGGATCTCGTGTGTGTGTGTGTGTGTGTGTTTTTTCAAGTAGAGAAAATGAGAGGTGTTTCTCCGAGAAGTTCTTTCTTATTGACCATGGTCAATTTTCCCAAGTTTCTAGCCTGAATCTGAAATTAAAACCCACCAAACGGGTCTTGTAATATGGATTGAATCATGATTCATGACAGAGTAGAAAACCCTCAACAACAGCCAATTTATTTCATTATTCCGATTGAGTACTGATGACAGAATAATACTGCTGCATTGGAGTTACTGAAGAAAAATCGATTAAGGTTAGGCCTGAATGATTAGTTAGTAATTAAGTAAAACATCTTATATATATATAGCTAGCTTAGCTTGGTACATACCTCATGTTGGTCATTTCCGTTATATTTTTCTTGTGAAAGGAGTAACATATCGTCGTTACTATATAATTTTTTCACCGTTGCAGCACCTCCGTCCAGGCAGCTTTGCTTACGCTGACGGTACCTAAATTATTGGAAACCGTCATGAACGCCATGGTAAGACGCTTTGCAGCTAAGGCAGTTCACCAGCTGATCGAGGCGTTTGTCCTGACAAAAATCATCCTGGTTCTATTGGCCAAAATTAAGCAAGGTGATTCAGGCCATGTGGTTGCGATCTGCATTAGGTGTCGACGTCGTGCCTGGCCCTGCGCGCTCTACTTCTCCGTGAGCTGATGATGTGATCACAGCATGAACCTGCAGCGGTGTCAACGTCATCGTCGTGGCCCAGACCACCAGTGGTGTGTCGAGGCGTCCAGTGACCGCGTTCGCTACAGCCTCCAATCCAGAACCAGCTGGAAAGATCCAAGTTGCGGCGCCTAATTGGCAACATGAATCTGCAGCTGTTGCTCGTACAGAAGTGCAGACACTTGGGGTGCGAGTGGTGTCAAGGCTAGCTCAACGTCGATGATCATGCGTGCGGCCCTGCCAATATCTAACTTCCTGACCGTAACCTGTGTGCGCGCCGTCATTCATGAAGATGTCACAGCGAGACAACCATGTCCTTAGGCTCCCTGAATACATATGTACAGGACCCTGTACCCGCTGTTCGTGACTGGCTCGGGGACAGTGGCGGAGGCAGGATTTTTAAATTGGGTGTGCCTAACAACTGCACAATCACTTACTTTCATAACATTCAAGCCTCATAAAGCAAAGAGTAAAGCATAAATAGATTCTTAATTTGTAAAAAATAAGTTTAGAAGATTTTTGAGCCACATTGTGTGTACAGATCAATCTATTTTGATGATTTAAGGCAAATATTAACATACATATATATTATAGCTATTGAAAATTGATTTTTTCACCAAAAATATTGGGTGTGCATGTGCAGTGCACACCCGTGCACCATTCTGGCTCCGCCCCTGCTCGGGGAGCAGGGTGTGCGCGAGGTGCGTGTTCCTGAGCCGTGGCGACGGGAGCACGTCGAGCTTGGCCTCCTCGCCGCCGGCGAAGATCTCGTCAATGAATGGGATGCAGCCGTGGGGTTGAGCAGGCAGAGCGGCTGATCGACTCCCGTGGGCAGGTACGCGCGCCGCCGAAGGCCAGCACCCTTGAGCGACGTGGTACCGCACCTGGGGTAGCTCGCGAGGACCACGTCGTTGTGGCACGGCATGAAGCGGTGCTGAAAGACGATGGTGCCGGGCACCCAGTGCGCCGGGAGCCAGAAGGCCTGGTACAGGCGCAGCTCCGAGATTCGTTTCATGGTTCTACCGATGGCATCAAGAGTTTGCACGGGTTGAAAGCTGGAAGGAGTTTCCTAGTTACGTATCCAATCTTACCATAATAAATATGTATAGTAACAAAGTTGGATTCTAGAATTCAAGGAGGGCTCAACCGAACAAATCAATATTTTTTCTTTGTTCGGGATATATATAGAGATTATATGTGTTTGTTTAGTACGGACTCTTTGTTCCTTTCCTAAACACCTATCACGATGACGTGATTTTTATTCCGCAAATTGTGGTACATATCCTTCTAACCAGGGGCGAAGCCAGACGCCGTGACCATCGGGGTGAGAAAGCTTTGGCGATGGGGTCATTAAGCTTGATAAACAGTGATGACAAGTGATTTTCCATTGATTTGCTTAGAGTCGTCGGTGACGCTCTCACGTAGCTTTGCCCCTGCTTCTAACATGGACTCTTATTTAATCTAGACCGTTAGATCTTCATAAAATCTAACGGCTCGTAGCTTCTCTTTTTTCCAATTAACACGGTAATTTTGTGACTTTGAGAGCGAACGTGGTGGCTTCTTTTTCTCTTCAAATACTAAGATAATAGATAGATAGATTTGGACTTTTCGATTTCCCTGCGACATAAGTCTGATGTATACACCACGCTCCGCGACTTCTATTTCCTCATTCTTAATCAGTTTCATCTGTCCATTCAATGTATACAATATGATGATAATGGGAAAGAATTTGACAATAGTTCACTGAGAGATTTCGTTGCATCCCGTGGCGTCGTGTTTTGCCTTTCCTGTCCATACAGCTCGCCCCAAAATGAAAAGGCTGAACGATCTATTTGCAGTCTCAATGACAGTATTCGAACCTTCCTATTCCAAGCAAAATCAATGTTACCCAAATATTGGGTCGAAGCCCGTAGCACATCCACGTACTTAATACCACAGACCCACCAAGCATATATATGAACCTACCTAAATAAGCATATAAAAAAAATGTAACATGTCTAGCTGCGCAATTCGCACGTACGGGCCATACTAGTTCATGTGTATTTCAGAGTTTAACATCTATTATCTTAGTATTTGAAGAGAAAAAGAAGCCACCACGTTCGCCCTCAAGACCACGAAATTCCCACATTAATCGAGAAAAAGACAAAATATGAACCGTTGGATTTTATGAAGATTCAACGGCTTAGATTAACCAGAGTTATAAACTGACAAAATTCGGAATAAAACAATAAGGAGAAAACTATGCTTATCTGATTGGATTAAAAATAGTGCTATACACGTATTCGTAGATTTTAGATGGGGAACCAAAGACTCCATGCTAAATACAACAATACTAAAATATTCCTATTCCCACATTAATCGAGAAAAAGACAAAATATGAACCGTTGGATTTTATGAAGATTCAACGGCTTAGATTAACCAGAGTTATAAACTGACAAAATTCGGAATTAAACAATAAGGAGAAAACTATGCTTATCTGATTGGATTAAAAATAGTGCTATACACGTATTCGTAGATTTTAGATGGGGAACCAAAGACTCCATGCTAAATACAACAATACTAAAATATTCCTAATCCACCGAACAACATATTCCAAATCTGTTGTCCAAGACGGCCAAAAAGTACTACTCCTTTTTTACACGCACAGCTTGGAACCGAACCTAATATGAATCACCGAACGGACAACAAAAACTGGAGCAACTGCTCCCGTCAGCCATCATCATTGATACTCTTTTTTTTTCCCCCGAAAATCATCATTGATACTCTTCCCATCAGATCGCCGGATTTGCTTCCCATGCGAGGCGAGAAGCAAATCCGGCGATCTGATGGGAAGAGTATCAATGATGATTTTCGGTACTCTTCCCATCAGCCATAATTGATAAGTCGCTGGATTTGCTTCTCGCCGAATTGCTTGACCAGCGCAGGCTCGCATACGCTTGAGCGGTGCTTTCTTGCCGGATTCGACTCACGAGCAAGCAGGCAACTCTTCCCGTCAGCCATCATTGTTACAAATCGCCGGATTTGCTTTCTGTCCGGATTACTTGACCACCGCAGGCTCGCATATGCTTGAGCGGGGCTTTCTCCAGAATCACTCCACCTGCAGGCAACACGTCCCGTCCGTCAGCCATCATTGATTCACCGTGTGTCATCGGGATCACATTGCTTATCTTTTTTGCCCGAATTGTACCAAGCACTGACGCTCAACATCCCCAAATATTTCCATCAGGCTCAATCTCCATGTTTCCTCTTCTTTCTTTATATACTATTCATTTATCATTGTACATTTTCTTCATGTTCTGCAAATATTTATCATTTAGTGTCAGTTCAAAATGCTAGCATACTAATGTTTCATTAACAATAAACATATTCCGTAATACTAATTCTAATTTAAACACTGCAAATATGATTTTTTATCTATTCCTACAGTCCTATGGCATACAGAAATCAGTATGCGAGTCATCAAACATTCAGAAAGAAAGAGTAGAAGGAAGAAACACGTGCAATCAGAAAGGAAGACGACGACGACGTAATGAAAAAACTGAGCAAAGCCCAGCTCCATGTTTTCAACTCTGTTGTGCAGTCAGTGAATAAAAGACAGGGAAAGAGTAACCTATGGGAAGCAATCACGGAGAAGTTACGCTCCGAAGGAAAGATAGTAGTTGCGGTGGCATCTAGTGAAGTAGCTTCCTTAGTTTAATTTCAGTTTTAGTTTCTTTTTGCATTGCAAGTATACACTCTTAAGAACAGATATATTTCTTTATTTTGAATTGTAGAGGAATCTGTATTCTTATAGGATTTTGGTGATATATTATACACTCTTTAGCACAGATACATTGCAGTACCCGCAATTAATTGTCCAGTCATTTATCTGGATCATTTTTCATAAAGTGCAGAGGAATATGTATTCTTATAGGATTTTGGTGATCACAACAATGCATACGGAGCTCAGTTCTGTATGTTCTGGTCTTTCAAAATTGCTTTTTTTTTTGTTTGCCACAAAAGAATGCTCAAGACAAGGCCTTCTGTTGATGTTTTGATGTCAATGGAACAAGTCTGTGTCCTTCAAAGAAGTGTGCACCAAGTATTTTCATCATTGTTAATTTGATAGGCATATAGGCATATGGGTGCTAAAATTTCAGGTACTATTAGAGGCAGTTCAGTTATTTAAACTAGATGTTGTTCAGTGGATTGCCTGCAGAATTTAGGACAACAATTATTGAATCCGTATTGATAGAAAAACTTATAATTTGTTTTAGCAACTTTTACATATCACAATGTTTTTTTCTTCAGATATAAGAAATGCGAGTGTTGGTTGGATTGAAGAATCAGCAGGGATGATCGAAATGGTATGCAGAACTGTCCAAACAAAAAAAGGAGACATAGCATGAGAGAAATAATTTGACAAAGTGAACTCACCAGTTCCCCATATTCAGTCTTACATCTTTATGTCACTTTGTCAAATTAGCGAGGGACGATCAAGCTCAGACATGTGCACGCAAAGATTTAGCCCATTAAGTTTCACTATCTACTTTGTGATGCAGATGATGTGCACAAAGGCAGCTGAATTTTTGGCCAATTTGCGCCTTGAGCTACTATCAATGAGTGGATTCTCCGCAGAAGAGAAAAGCATTCAAGTCAAATATGCGGTTGTATTGGACCAGTCATTAGGTCTTATATTTCCACAAGTACTTTTTATGAACTTTTGTCACCTTTGCACACTTTACTCGTCAGTAACATAAATGCATGTTTTTTCAACATTATATTGCCTTGGCATACCTGTAACTTTAGATGTAACTCTAATCTAGAGTCTGGTACATAATTGCCTGATATGGTCCAACACCTGCTACACTTGTTTTTTCCCCCTCTTTATGCTGACCTGCTCCTTCTAATACTTGTGTAACTAATGGATTCTGTTTTGCGTGCATGTCTGCAAAGCTACCAGCTGTTGTGAGATTAGCTAAAGAAACCTTGGCAGAGAACAAATGTGTGGTTATTGATCTTCGGAACACCGGAGAAGCTCGAACTGAGGAAGCTATCACAAAATATCTCCGTTCAAATATCTCCGTGCATCGTCCTTATCTTGTTACTTTTCCATCAATCCTTCCTGTTCCTTTTTAATTTCAAACAAATGATGTATGTAATAACCTCTGTTGCTGTAATGAAGAGTGGATTAGAAAGAAGAGGATATAAAAGGAGGTCGGATGTTTTGCCTTCTGATGTGGTGATGTAGCTAGAGTAACTACGTGTTTCAAAAAAAACAAAACTATGAGCTTCACGTACATTGTGTGTAATTTAAAAACTAAGACTGATTAAATTATTTGTATATTTTTCGGCCAGCCCGTGGCAACGTACGGGCATTTTTGCTAGTATACTATTCATTTATCATTGTACATTTTCTTCATGTTCTGCAAATATTTATCATTTAGTGTCAGTTCAAAATGCTAGCATACTAATGTTTCATTAACAATAAACATATTCCGTAATACTAATTCTAATTTAAACACTGCAAATATGATTTTTTATCTATTCCTACAGTCCTATGGCATACAGAAATCAGTATGCGAGTCATCAAACATTCAGAAAGAAAGAGTAGAAGGAAGAAACACGTGCAATCAGAAAGGAAGACGACGACGACGTAATGAAAAAACTGAGCAAAGCCCAGCTCCATGTTTTCAACTCTGTTGTGCAGTCAGTGAATAAAAGACAGGGAAAGAGTAACCTATGGGAAGCAATCACGGAGAAGTTACGCTCCGAAGGAAAGATAGTAGTTGCGGTGGCATCTAGTGAAGTAGCTTCCTTTCTGTTACACGAAGGAAGAACAACGCACTAGACATTGCCCATACCATCACATATCACGGATTAATCCAATTGTGATATACATGAGGGGTCCAATCTCGAACTGACGCTGAAAAAGGCATCGATCATAATCTGGGATGAAGCTAAAATGCCAGATAAAAAGTGCTTCGAGGCACTGGACAAAAGCATAAGAGATTTAACCACGGGGGACTATACATAAGGAGCACCGTTGCCCTTGGAGGACATTTCAGACAGCTCATTCTAATGATGCAACGGAACGCAAATGAGAATAATGCATAGAGGAAAATAATGGCATGAAATCATCTGGGTACAAAATTATACATACCAAGGACAATAATGAAAGCGATCGATGAAAAGTGGCCGTTCGTTCTGAAGTGAAAGCAATATCCAGTTTTTGTGAGCTTCGCAACTAAAATCAACACAGCCCAAGGTCAATCTCTTAACACTGTCGGACTGTATTTAACAAAATAGGTGACCAACCACGGACACCTTTACACAGCTATCACCACACAGGAACGGGCTGAAGGTGGTGATCGATGACAAAAACAGTCTATATAGCGAAAAATATCATCTAAAGAGAAATTTTGCAATTTATTTTTAAATTCTTATCATGTGTACAACTGCCTGGGATATTCATTCCTTAAGTGATCATATCTCCTGTGCACTTCTTTGCTAAAGCGAATAATCCAACTACCAGGGACTGTACTGAAGAGTGCATTACCACGTGTTGAATGCTGGCACAATTTATCACCAATTCACCACATCATGTTGGTATGCTCCTGGTCTTCAGTCACATTTTACCTTTCATTACATTGGCGGTGTGGCTCCTGAATTGCGCCGTACTGTCGTTCACGCGCGGGTGAGGGACTTGCTGGAGGGGTGCATCCAGGCACCGACTTCGCCTACGCGGCCAGCCTGTCATCCCGCGGCATGGCGCTGCTACCGGCGTTCATGGTGAGTGAGAGGATAGAGAAAAAACGTGGTGTTAGCTGAGCTGGAGGACATTGACTCACCTCACCACGGGTAGCAGCAGGAGAAAGATACATGGGCTCCATGGGATGGGCCATTGCAAATGCAAATGCAAAAAAAAAATAAAAAAAATCAGAAATCAAATAAAAAATTAAGAAAAATAAAAATAAATAAAAAAGAGCAAATTCAAGCAATGATTCTTCAACATGATTCAGTGAAGCAAAATAGAGTTCCTGGCTAGCCGCGTTATCAGCGCGGGCCACCTTGCTAGTTCATACTACAATGACAATGCTGTGTCGATGTGGGACACTAAAAAATAGGTAGGGTGGTAATCAAGAAAGGCTTGCATCATTAGTTTTATATTGCCAACTTCAACGTAGTAACGCGTTTAGCAATTGGCATAGGTCCTATCAGTCTTACAGCCTGCGGTATCTGCAAACGAATCCAAGAATATTACCCATTGACACGTAAGTTTCAACATCAGACTCCCTAATCTATTCTTTTTTTTAGACCAACTCCTTACTCTATTCAATCATTGAATCTACAGACAATGGGTTGCTGGATTGTAACATATATATTAATATAACAGTTTTGTTCTGCCGTCCTGGATAGCAAATTTCAGCAAGTTTCCCTGCGAGAAGAATCAATCGATTACTAAATTTTCAGTCTTGTCAGCTACTATGATTCGTCCTAGGATTTCTGTTGTTGTATGCACTTGTACAGTTCTACAAATTCATTCAAGGCAATCACGGTCTGATTTCAGATACCATGTTATCTTATTGATATTATATAGTACAGAAGCTTCAGCATAATATATGTAGTAGTACAACTTTTGTAGTCACATGTTTCTCAAATATGAGAAGAGGGACCACGTCCATTAATATTTTTTTCATATATGTGTGGCGACAGGCATACGATGATAGTAGCAATTGTGTCCAGTTTCGGAGACCTAATTAGTTAGTGATAATAATAGTTCTGCACAATTAGTTACATTGATTAGTTGTAGCAGCTTATCGACTTCTTGCGCACCAACCAGTAGTGGATATTATGTTATAATTTAATAACGTGTACGTCTGCTCTTATAATAACATACGTATGGCTCTTAGGAAGCATACACATAGGCCAAGGTACCCCCTGAGCAACCATTTTCGTGACTCTATTTATATGGAGGAATGCTTTCTCTAACCACAAACAAAAGGGAGAACAAGCGCTCACTACTACACCGAAACCAATGACTCGCCCTCAGCTGAGAGTGCTGCACGCCCTGGACATGGCAAGGACGCAGCTCTACCACTTCAGGACTGTCATGATCGCCGGCATGGGCTTCTTCACTGACGCCTACGACCTTTTCTCTATCTCCCTCCTGGCTGACCTAATCGGCGACCTCCATTACGGGGGAACTGATTATGATGGCGAGAGGCTGCCCCGTCGCATGAGAGCCGCGTTATTCAGCGTCGCGTTTTGCGGCACCATCTCAGGGGAACTGATCTTCGGCTGGCTTGGTGACAAGATGGGCCGCAAGCGCGTCTACGGCATGACGCTTATCCTCATGGTCGCCAGTTCCCTCGCCTCTGGCTTATCCTTGGGCGGGTGTATGGATGGGAGTGCGGTAATCGTCCTTTGCTTCTTCCGCTTTTGGCTCGGCGTCGGCATTGGCGGTGACTACCCACTATCGGCAACCATCATGTCGGAGTACGCCAACAAAAGGAGACGTGGCGCCTTTATGGCAGCTATATTCACCATGCAAGTAAGCGCAAAGCCTACAGTTTCAAAATAGTACTGAATGTTAAATCAATGTAACTACGTTCGTTAACACATCTGCCTTGGTGGTTCGCAGGGTTTTGGTATTCTAGCGGCTGGGATCGTCAGCATGACGGTTTATGCTGCCTTCAGGAATTCGTCACGTATGTCTTCTGACTATATCTGGCGAATTGTTCTTATGTTCGGTGCCATTCCTGCAGCCCTCACCTACTACTGGCGTATGAAGATGCCCGAGACAGCAAGGTACACCGCCCTCATCGACAAGAATGCAAATAAGGCTGCCTTGGACATGTCCACTGTCCTTAGCTTCCAGGTGGTGCCAGAAGAAGGAGCTGTGAACGAGCTCGCCAGGGAGGACCAGTATGGTCTCTTCTCAACAGCTTTCCTTCAGCGCCATGGCATCCACCTCATTGGCACCAGCGCCTGCTGGCTTCTTCTTGACATTACCTTCTACTCACTTAACCTTTTCATGGAACACACAATGGTAAAGAAACCGTCCTTCAACGATGGAATTGTTGATATGTGGAAGATAACCGCAATTCACACATTCATCACGCTAGGTGGCACATTGCCAGGGTACATATTGACCGTCGCACTCGTCGACAGGATTGGCCGTATCAAAATCCAACTGTTCGGGTTCTTCATGATGTCCATCTTCACACTGTGCCTTGCTATTGGTTATAATGACTGGAAACACAAGAAGATTGCCTTTGGCTTCCTATGTGGCCTGACCTTCTTTTTCGCCAATTTTGGCCCCAACACCACAACTTTTATCATCCCAGCAGAGATCTTTCCGGCACGACTCCGCTCGATGTGCCATGGTATATCCGGGGCCGCCGGGAAGATCGGTGCAATCATCGGCGTACTTGGATTCATTTACATGAACGAGCAAAAAATGATGTACGTCCTATCTGGATGCAACGTAATTGGTCTTATTTTCACCTTCCTATTGCCGGAGTCAAAAGGAAAGTCCCTTGAGGAGATAACAGGAGAGATTGTAGAAATGCAACTATCGGAAGATATTACGCAGGAACTTGCTGCTGCTGAACACATACACATTGTGCCTATGTAATCCCAGAAGTTCTCCGGTAATAGACTTGGTTACGGATAGACAAGTTTCGATGGTTTATGTCAGTGTGTGTTTGGACTTGGTTTGAACTTTGTAATAATGAACAACTACATACATTGGTCGGAGGCTCGAAAATTTAAATATATTCTCTTTTCTCAAAACAAGTGCTCAGTAGAGCTCTGTTAAACAGTAATGAATCTAAAATGAGTGTTATTAGTTGTACAAGGATGGTGAATCTGTGCATAACATGTTGTAAAATCTTCATTAGCCGGACATGAAAGATGAGGTTATCCTTCATTATGATTGACACGTGATTTGGTCCGGTTCTGACCCCAACAAAGTGGAAGGACGGATTTTGTAGATGTCTCTAATCAACAATCTTCTTTGGATCATAAACATAGTTGCAGGATTGAGACTTTTTTCTTCTTTATTTAAGTATTTTTATTTATCTACGACGGGTGATGCGTTGTGCACTTCTGATGTTGACCGATTTATATTGGTTTTCGTATTTGGTTGTAACTGTTTTGGGCACAAAGGCCAGTGGGGTTGTAGCTTTCTTAACGTACAAGGTTAGGATTAATAAAATCTCACATTATCTAAAAAGTTAATTTCTCTTTGGTATCATAATTATTTCTCAACAAGTAGTCGTAGGCTAGTTTACGTATTGAAAAACCTTCATCAGAAGCTCTTTAGTCAGTATATATATCTCAGAAGTTCTTTGGTCGGTGTTGGCCGGATCTTCTGTCTGCAGATTAAGGCGGTGGTGGTTGAGGCTGCTAGTCCGCTACATAAGACCGCCTGTATATGCTGAGTTGTGCAGCGGCTCTCCTACTCTCATTCCGTCTCCCTCCCACCTCGAGGAAGATGCATGGTAGGTGGTATTCACGTCGCCATATTCTGCCTCCAACGGATTTCTCTTGTGCTCAACTTGAAGCTCAAATAACGGCCAATGGTCGACAAAGTGGCAGCTGGCGTTGGCAGGATTCTCTCATTGCTTAGCAAATGACGTTGGTGGCTGGAATTCCTTGTTCCAAACACTCCGAGAAGACCTCCAACTGCCAAGGGAGCGACGTTGTGCTGTGAATATATATATATATATATATATATATATTTTTGACAGGTTGCTGTGAATATATTCATCCTCTTGATCCACCTCACATCCCCACCTTGACACGACCTGAGGTACTACCCATATACTGTAGCGGTAGCTATCTCTGATGGTTTGCATTCTGATGTAAGGGTGTAAATTGGTGCTCCTTAGAGGCACCACCGACCCTTTTTAATTCAACCTGAGTTTAACCAAAATAACTAGTTTTTCAAAAACTAGCTAGTTCATTTGTTTGCACCAAAGAGGGGTCGAAGGCATCCCTTAAGGGGTGCCAATTTACAGCCTTATCATGGTCTATTTACAAGTAATAACATTGGCACTAATTAATGGTGTAGACGAGCAAACTAGTTATCACTCGAGTTTATTTGGACTAACTGAAAGAAAAAAGAAAAGTTAACTGCTATAGTGATAATAATTAGAGCCATGTACAGCTCCCGTCTCCTTCCATCCTCTCCAACACTCGAGCAACCGCCGCCGCCTGAGGCTCTCACACTGCCACTCCAGACCCCGTCGAGCGCCGCCTGTCCAGCCCCGGATCATATGCATCGCGGACGCGCGCGTGCGTTCGTTCGTCTAGCGCGCGCGAGCGCGCTGGAGCTATCGGCTCGGTACTTACGGCACATGCGGTGACCTGACAAGTGACAAGCCAACTGACTGGTGGCCGTAGCTGGCTGCTCTCGGTGCCTACGTGCTCCGTCCGTAGCAGTATAGTAGTATTTTACTGTACAACTACACATAACTGTACAGTATAGGATTAGTATACACTGACGTTTGACCGGATTATGTATGCTACTCCTATACAGAGTAAGTTACACTCACCGATACCACAACATGCTGAAACTCCAGCTGCTCTCATGGCGTGTAAAGCCGCCCATCATCAAGCCGATAGAATCAGGTGTGGTTTCGGGTTTGGACCGGTCGAGACGACACGCGCGACCAGACGCGAGGTAGGCTTATCAAAGCAGAAAAAGAAGGAAGAAGCAACCGGTCTAGATAGTTCGCAGAAACGGTGGCAACGGCAGCCCATACGCCAAGCGAGTGGCTCGGCCCGCAACGGACGCCCGGCGCGTCGTCTCGATCGGTCCAAACCAGAAATCACACCTGATTCTATCGCCTCGAATTTCAGGGTGTTCTACAGGTACTTTCCACTACGTCAACGTGCTCCGGTCATGCGTATTCTCCACCGCCGGCGACGACGACCACGGGGGTCGTGCCGCCGTCGAAAGACGACGACTTCAAGGAGACAGGTCACGTTTGCAGGCCGGGCCGACGGGTCTCTCTGCATGGGGACAGCAGCGTGATGGTTCTTGACAACACACCACAGTTTGGAGCTCAACAAGATCCACCTGCCAAGCCCCATAAACATTTCAGGTCTCGGAGAGGACCCTCGGGTTTTCGCGTCGTGACCCAGTGTAGTACCCGTAATTTTGACCATGGCGACAAAACCTAAAATTTGAAATTTTAAAATTTCCAAACTTAAATAAATTAACTAGACTTGAATAGGTCTCAATTAAAATTTTCTCGAAATAAAATCATGCATGAAACACCCATGTGCATATTTGCTATTTTATTGCCTTTATTTCAATTGGTTGAGTGAGTGTCGAAATCCCTTCCCAAATTTGAATTCAAACTCCTTTAAAATTCCATCCAAACTCCAAAACTGGAAAAAGAAAAGCCATTCTTTCTCTATCGGGCCGCCTTCCTCCTTTTCTACGCGCCCGGCCCATTTCTTCTTTCCTTTTCCCACTCCCGCGCCGCGCTGGGCCGCCCGCGCGCCCCGGCCCAGCAACTCCCGCGCCGCGCCCGGCCCGTTCCCTCGCGCGCCGTCGCTGACGAGCGGGCCCGCGGCCTTCGTCTTCCTCGCGCCGCCCGACCGGCCGGCGTGCCGGCCGGGAATTGCTTCCCCCGCTGTCGCCTGCCACCGCTGCCGCCCACGCGTCTCCCCCTCGCTCACTCCCGCGCTCCTCTTGCCCGGGGCCCCTCCTTCCCTTTCCCCGGTCAAGCCGGCAACGCGGAGCACGAGCTGCCCCGCCATTACTCCGGCGAGCCCGAGCTCCGCGAAGCCACGGCGTCAAAACGACGCAGCCCCGAGCCACCGCGCGCCCAGGCCCCTCTCTCCCTCCTCACCACGTGGCCGCGTCTCAACTCCCGTCCCCCACACCGCGTCGTGAGCACGCGATGCTCCGGCGGAAATATCCCGGCGAACTCGGGATATTTCCGGTCACCTCCACCGCCTCCGAGCGTCTATAAAAGAAGCACCGTGACTTCCTTCTCACCATTTCGCTCTCACAATCACTCCCCTCGCGCACACGAATTCCATTTCCACTTTTCCCCAACCCCGGCCTCAACTCCGGTGAACCCAAATCCGCCGCCTCCGCCACTCCCTCTCTCCTCCGAGCTCAAGGTGAGCTTCCTCACTTCCCTGCGCACCTCTAGCGCCTTTTCTTTCCCCTCCGCGCGCACCCGAGCACATCTCGCACCGTGCACCGGCGCTCCGCCGCCTCCTTCTCCCTCTCCGGCCGCCGTGGAACTCTCCCCGGCCCAACCGAGCATCCTCACGCGACCCCCTCACTCACGCGCCCCCTCTCCCCTTCACAAACTTGTGCCCGCGCACTCGCGCGCGCACTTCACCGCGCGCGCCGATGCGCCGCCGCGCTCCGGCCGCGTCGCGCCGCCGCTACACACCTCGCGCACGTGCACATGAACCACCGCCAGCCTCGCCGTCGCTCATAGGCCACCGGCGTCCGCTCCCTTTTCCCATCCGCCGTCCCCAGCGCTCGTCGGCGAGCTCTCCGGCGAGGCGGGGAACTTTTCCCTCGCCTCCGCCGCGTCGGCGCTGCCGAGCCGCGTCGAGCCCGCGTGGCGTCCGCGTGGCGTCCACGTCGGCGCCGCGTCGGCTCACCCCGCCACGCAGCACGCACATGTGGTGCACGCGGTCCACGTGCACCACACACTCACCCAAGCCCGGTCCACGCCTCTGTGGACCAAGTCCACAGAACAGTGGAAGCCAGGGGCCCCCGGCCCCACAGGCCCACATGTCAGCCACTGCTATGCGCACAGAAATGCTAGAGCCACACGCTCAGTGTACCCAAAATCCTATTTCAGAGCCCAAATGAATTCAGAAAAATTCCCAAAAATATCCAAAAATTCCCAAATTCATTTCTAACCAATTTCCAACCTTTGTGCACCTCTGGAAAATTTGGGTGAGATTATACTTGCATTAAGTTAATCTCCCCTAATTCCAATATAATCCTTTACATTCAAATATCAATATCTTTTCCGTTTTAAATCCAAATCAAATGATTCTTGCGCCAAAATTCATCTAAAATCACACTCTATCCAACCACACCAGAGCCATCCTCCTTGTGTCATTTTTGGTATTTTATTTCATTTTATTTCGATGATTGTTTAATTGTGTGAAGCGGTAGATTTAGTTTTTCTTTTATTTGTTCGTTAGATAATCAAGTCGACGAGGAGGAGTACGAGGACCCCGACTACGAGGAAGGATTAGAGGAAGAAGATTTTGGTGAAGGCAAGTCCTAACCACCTTGATCATATTGATCCTATGTTTACAAAATATCCCATTCAGAGCTTGTTTGCAAATTAAACATGCATTGTCATTTAAAATGATTTAAATGCTAGAGTAACCTAATATTGGTTAAGCCATGCCTTGACTATTGTTATCCTTAATCCTTGTTAGCCCTAGGTTCCAACATCATTAATCTTTAATGAATTGTTGGATAATAATGCCGCCTAGGTCTATCACACCGTGTTAATTAATAAATGCTTCACATGTTTTTGTGTGAAAATGTGTGTGTGACTTGGTGGTGTGTGTGTGAAATAAAAGGGGTGGGATTAGTAAGAAAACCCATAGTGGGGGTTATGCTTTTAGGCGGGAGCAAGCGAGGTAGTCCTCAGTGGGGAGGCTATCTCTGGGACGCTATCCCTCATTGGAGGGTAGCTATTGAAGATGCTTGCTTCGGTCGTATAAGGACCGGTTCGTGTACCGTCTGGCCTAGCACACAGTGCAACCACGAGGCTCCTTTATGGGGGGAGTTTGGAACCACACCCTACTAGCGATCGCCCGGTACCACCAGGAGGCAGGGAGTTGCAATCGGAAGCCAGGAGAAGGTCTTGACGATATTGGCGTCGGATCCGGCAGGAGGAGTTGTTCGGCTTTGGCCATGATTATGATTATTATATATGAAGCCCCTGGTCGCGGAATTTCCGAGGTGGTACCGTGGTGACTCTAGGCAGGTACGGGACCATTAGTGTGTCTTACCGACCCACGACGGTGGGAAGGTCTGGCACCCCTCGTGGGGAAAGTGTACACCCTCTGCAGAGGATAAGAATCTATCCGGATAGCCGTGTTCCACGGTATTGGACAACGCGAAAGCCATGGCCGTCACATGATTAGACTTCGGCGTGAGTTCTCCTTGGCGTGTGTGTTTTCGGAAAAACGCCGGTTTGGAGCCGTGTGCTGGTTTCCTGCCAGCGTTAAAAATTGGGAACTGGCGGGAAGGATTTATTCTCCCCCAGGGCCACAACCCCACTAAATCTTCATCAATCCTGACTTAGAGTTTCGCAAAATCGTTTTGGTTTCAAATCAAACCCCTGCATTAAAAATTGGCTTTTCGGCCGATCAATGAAAACCCCAGCCTATTCCTTGGCAATATCCTTGCATATGAGTCACCCTTGTGTTAGGACTTGCTGAGTACCTTATGTACTCACTCCCCATTTCATTCAATCCCTCAGAGGAAGAAGCAGAGTATGACTTCCAGGCCGATGGCGAAGAAGACTAGGGTCGTCACGCGCAAGTTTGCCTCTGGAGTGGATCCGCTTCTGCCGTCCGTTGCGTAGAATAATCGTGGCATTGCTGCTTCCCAGCAATGGCCGTTGTGATGTATGTGTGTTGTAAGGCCTCTGGCCATGTTAAAGACCTTTATGTAATATAAAGGCTTGTAATGAGCTTCGGTAATAAATAAAGGTATGTTCTCTGAATGCCAATCTGTAAGAATGGCCGTATCAGCGACTGATCCAGGGACTGATACGGTGTGTTCAAGTACCTCAGAAAACGGGGTATGACAGAGTGGTATCAGAGCCATACTTGCCCGTAGGATGACCCTTAGGATGGAAACGAGCGAGAGAGGAGTAGTATTTTATACAAACTATTTGTGAAAATTCTACTTCCCTACTTGTGCTCCGTTTATAAAATCATTTTCTCCCGTACTCACCTTCCTTTCAAATTTGTGTGTGTGTAGGTAGATGGAGGACCTTCGTGCCGAGCTTGCTCAGCTGGAGGAGCGTCGTGCCCAGACCGCCCGCGCCCTCGAGCAGGCCGCCGAGTGGTGGGACGAGGACGTCCGTCGACTTCGAGAGACCCAGGCACAGCTAGCGGAGACTCAGGCACAGCTTGCTGCGTCCCAGGAGGAGGTTGCGCGTCTGACCTCCCGACTTGAGTTTGTGAGGAGACTCTGGGAGGAGGACGCTCTGTACCTTATCAGAGAGGTGGACCGCTGCTACGTGAGGCTTCACGAGGTTGGAGCAGGACCCCGCCGCAGGATGACCCCGAGGATTGGAGGACCAGCACGTCACCTTCACTACGCCTGCCCGACAGACTCCGACCCCGACACTGAGCCGACTAGGGACTCTGAGACTTCTGAGGACGGCTCAGGGACAGGGTCTGGTAGCCAGAGACACTCCGACCCACAGGACACCCAGGACCTTATGGAGTGGGCCGACGAGTTAGAGGCGTCACTCCTGAGAGCTCAGTCTAGTGAGGAGACAGGCTACGGAGTTGCCCCCACTGAGGAGTCAGTGGCGGACAACTTCGCTGACCTCCCTGGAGACGAGGATGAGGTTATGGGCGAGGAGCAGCCTGCCCAGACCGACACCCCACCAGCACAGGAGCTGCCAGAGAGCCTTCCGACGCCGACTCCAGCGGACCCAGCGGACCCAGCACTGGAGGAGTACTACCGCCTGCTCAGCACGGACGAGTTAGTCCAGGACCCGTTCGACCTCTTCGAGGAGTGGCAGCAGGCTCAGGGCTTTCGAGCTTGAGGAGCGCTAGATAGGAGTAGCGCAGGAGCTTCGATAGTGTCTAGTCTCTAGTGCTAGGCGATGTCTCGAGTAGTGTCGAGAGTCTAGAGTTAGGGTTGTCTCCAGTGGAGACTTGTGTGATGAGAGTCGTGGTCTAGAACTCCCCTTGTGGTCGAGCCCTGCTGTAGTCTAGGCTGCGTCGAGTCCTTTTATGTATATAAATAAGAAAGGACTTGGGTATGTGTGATCGTACCTTGTTATTATGAATGCAGTGCTGTGTTGATGAAATGATGCTGGATCTTCTGTTTGAGTGTGTGCAAGATTTCTGGAACCTCTCTTCCATTAATCTTGTTTTGTTGTGCCTCGTAGTTCGTAGATTCCGTGAGTGTCCCATCTCACCTTTCTGCTAAACCCGTTAAACAGATGCATCCCAAAAGATCTGTCCGGCTACAACAACGCCGTGCACGTGAGGAACACGACGAAGAGGATAACGTCCAGAATCAGGGAGGTGGACGTGGAAGAGGCAGGAATACTGCCCCGCGTGGCAGAGGTGGAGGTAGAGGCAGAGGTGGAGGTAGAGTGGAGAATGACAACAACCAGGAGCAACAGGAGGATGAAGCGAGTCAGAATCAGGAAGGATATGATGAGGTTGAAAATAATAATAATAACAATCAGAACAGAGGTGGAGGAAATCAGAACCGTGGTAGAGGTGGAAGAGGTGGTGGACGAGGTGGTAGAATACCAAGACCACCTGTCACCAATTTGGTGGAAGTCATGGATAATCAGACCCGCTTAATGGAGATAATTGCTCAAGGACTTTTGGATCGTACCCCTGGACAGCAGAGCAAGATGTCGGAATTTATGAGGCTTAGACCCCCGACATTCGAGGGTATTGAAGAGGACCCTCTAGCAGCCGATGATTGGCTGAGGGATCTCACTAAAAAGCTGCATTTGGTACATGCGGATGATAGAGAGAAAGTGCTGCTGGCATCTCACCAACTGAAAGGTGCAGCAAGTGAATGGTGGGATAATTATAGAGAAGGAGCAGAAAATGCGGATGCTATCACCTGGGAGGAATTTCAGGAAGAATTCCGGAGGTATCACATCCCAGAAGGAATAATAGAAATGAAGGCTGACGAGTTCCGCGCTCTGAAGCAAGGAGCGATGACAGTAACCCAATACATCAGGAAATTTATGAAGTTGGCCCGTTATGCTCCAGAAGATGTTAATACGGACAAGAAGAAGCAGGACCGCTTCAGGAAGGGACTCAGCCCTAGCTTGAGAATGCAGCTGATTACCCACATTTACCCAGACTTCAATACGCTCATGAATCGCGCCATACTTCTGGAGGATGCTCGTACTCACATCGAGCATGATCGGAAGCGCAAGTTCAATGCGCAGAAGTTTAAGCAAAATGAGAGGAACCAAAGACAGAGGGGTAATTTTCCTCAGAAGCCAAGGTTCCAGCCAACAATGCAGTACAGGACCTCAGCGTCCAACCAGCAGGGCTATGTACCCTCAAACCGCAATCAGAATTCCGGCAGTCAGCAGAAGAGCAATTCCAGTGTTGCCCAGCCCAACATGGACAAAAGAACTTGCTTCTACTGCCGTGAGCCAGGCCACATGATTGCAAATTGTCCTTACAAGAACCAGAGCAATGCACCCACTCAACCACATCAATCAAACAGCGTCAGAACCGCTGCATCAGGAGCTAGCCGAGGAGGACATCAGTCCGCAGGACAGCAGCGTAGGAGCAACCAATCCTTTGGACGTGGAAGAGTCAACCATATTGATGCTCAAGAGGCAGAGGAAGCACCGGACGTTGTACTCGGTGAGTACCTCGTCAACTCAACTCTTGCAACAGTACTGTTTGACTCTGGTGCATCACATTCATTCATTGCCTCAAAGTTTGTGGAAACACATGATGTGCCAACTGTTTTGCTAAAACAACCCCTAATAACCCGATCTCCTGGAGCGGAGATTAAGTGCATGTTGGGATGCCCACGGGTTAAAATCCTTTTAAGTGGGGTAGAGTTCCTAGCGAACTTAGTAGTCCTTCAGTCCTGTGGAATAGACGTTATCCTTGGAATGGACTGGTTGAGTAAACACAAGGGCAATATAGCCTGTGACACTCGGAGAGTTTCACTGGTAAATCACAAAGGGATTAAAGTGGAATGTGCACCGAGGAGGCCAAGAGACATGCCTATGGTGTGCAGCACAGAGGCTACACCCCTAGAAGAAGTGCCAGTAGTCTGCGAATATCCTGATGTATTCCCAGACGATCTGCCAGGCATGCCACCTGACAGAGACATAGAGTTCATAATAGACCTCATTCCTGGCACATCCCCGATAGCAAAGAGACCCTATCGGATGGCAGCCAATGAGTTGGCAGAGTTAAAGACACAAATAGCAGAGTTGTTAGAAAAAGGATTTATCCGACCTAGCTCATCACCATGGGGATCACCCGTTCTGTTTGTAAAGAAGAAAGATGGAAGCCTCAGAATGTGCATAGACTATAGATCACTGAACGAGGTCACCATCAAGAACAAGTACCCACTGCCCAGGATCGATGATCTATTTGATCAATTAAAAGGAGCCAAGTATTTCTCTAAAATAGATCTGAGATCTGGATATTACCAACTCAAGATCAAAGAGGCAGACATTCTGAAGACAGCATTTGTCACTAGATATGGACAGTATGAGTTCACAGTGATGCCATTTGGGCTCACAAATGCACCGGCCTATTTCATGAACTTAATGAATAAAGTCTTTATGGAGGAACTAGATCGATTTGTCGTTGTCTTCATAGACGACATTCTGATCTACTCAAAGAGTGCCCAAGAGCACGAAGAGCATTTGAGAATAGTGTTGGAAAGGCTGAGAGCACACAAGCTTTACGCCAAATTCAGCAAGTGCGAATTTTGGCTAAACAGAGTGGCTTTCCTTGGACATATCCTGACCGAAGAAGGAGTGTCAGTCGACCCATCCAAAGTCGAAGCGGTCACTAACTGGAAGCAACCAACCAATGTGACGGAAGTCAGGAGTTTCCTTGGTTTGGCAGGCTACTACCGTAGATTCATAGAGGGATTTTCCAAGATAGCCAGGCCTATGACAGCTTTGACCCAAAAAGGCAAGGAATTTAAGTGGACGGATGCCTGTGAGAGAAGTTTCCAGGAGTTAAAGAAGAGATTGACAACAGCCCCCGTGCTGACTTTGCCAGACATCCACCGAGACTTCGTCGTGTATTGCGATGCGTCTCGACAGGGATTGGGATGTGTCTTAATGCAAGATGGACGAGTGGTAGCCTATGCATCGAGACAATTGAAGACACATGAGCAGAACTACCCAACCCATGACTTGGAGTTAGCAGCTGTCGTTCATGCACTTAAGATTTGGAGGCACTACTTGATTGGAAATAAGTGTGAGATATACACGGATCACAAAAGCCTAAAGTATATCTTCACACAGTCAGACCTAAACCTCCGGCAACGAAGATGGCTGGAGTTGATTAAGGATTACAACTTGGAAATACACTATCATCCAGGCAAAGCCAATGTAGTGGCAGATGCACTGAGTCGCAAAGCACCACGACACCGTGTCAGAATCCCCAAAAGGAGGCCTGAGTTACAAGCAGAGATGGAAAAGTTAAACCTACACATCGCCCAGCCAGGCCAGTTGAACACGCTGTGTGTAGAACCAACCCTGGAGAGCCAAATACGCACAGCTCAGGAGACAGATGAGGAAATACTGGATCTTAAGAGAAAGACAGGAGAAGACAAAGCCCCTGGATTTCGAGTTGATAATCAGGGAACCCTATGGTACAAAGATCGAATCTGCGTACCAAGTGTGGGTGACTATCGACAACTCATTCTGGATGAGGCACATAACTCTGCCTACTCCATCCACCCTGGATGTACCAAGATGTACTCGGATTTGAAGCAGAAATATTGGTGGATTGGTATGAAGAGAGACATTGCAGAGTTTGTAGCCAGATGTGACGTATGTCAGAGAGTAAAAGCAGAACATCAGAGACCCGCAGGATTACTACAACCACTACATGTCCCAGTGTGGAAGTGGGATGAGATCAGCATGGATTTCATCGTAGGTTTGCCCAGGACCCCGAAAGGAAATAACTCAATATGGGTCGTAGTGGATCGCCTGACTAAGGTCGCCCATTTTATACCAGTCAAGGCAAATTACAGAGCGGACAAGTACGCTCAGCTCTATGTGGACCACATCCTCAAGCTACATGGAGTTCCGAGCAGAATAGTGTCTGATAGAGGCTCACAGTTCACTTCCAGATTTTGGAAGAGCCTACATGGGTTGCTAAGAACCAAGTTAGACTATAGCTCTGCATACCATCCCCAGACAGATGGACAGACGGAAAGAGTAAACCAAATCCTGGAAGATATGCTGAGAGCATGTGTCCTAGTCTATGGAAAAGACTGGGAAAAGAGTTTAGCATTCGCCGAATTCTCCTACAACAATAGCTACCAAACAAGCCTGCAAATGTCGCCATTCGAGGCATTATACGGCAGAAAGTGCAGAACACCACTAATGTGGTCAGAGGTAGGAGAAAGGTCATTCTTTGGACCTGCCATTATTAAGGATGCCGAAGAGAAAGTGGCACAGATAAGAGAGAATCTAAAAGTAGCCCAGAGCAGGCAGAAGAGCTACACGGACACAAGGCGTAGAGATTTGAGTTTTGAACAAGGGGATTATGTGTATCTCAAGGTATCACCCATTCGAGGTACACGAAGATTTCAAATCAGGGGAAAGTTAGCCCCGAGGTACATTGGACCGTTCAAGATACTTAAGAAGATCGGAAAAGTGGCGTACCGCCTTGAACTTCCTGAGGAGATGTCTGACGTGCATAACGTCTTCCATGTCTCGCAACTAAAGAAATGTCTGAGAGTTCCAGAGGAAGTGGTACCCACTGAAATGATGGACCTCCAGCCCGATCTCCGATATCAGGAAAGACCCATAAAGATCTTGGATGTTGCTACTCGACTGACAAGAAGGAAGGCCATAAGATTTTGCCGAGTGCAATGGAGTAATCACACAGAGGCAGAGGCCACATGGGAGCGAGAAGATGACCTGAAGAAGGAGTTCCCGTACCTATTCGAGAACGAGTCGGAATCTCGAGGACGAGATTCTGTTTAAGGGGGGTAGGTCTGTAGTACCCGTAATTTTGACCATGGCGACAAAACCTAAAATTTGAAATTTTAAAATTTCCAAACTTAAATAAATTAACTAGACTTGAATAGGTCTCAATTAAAATTTTCTCGAAATAAAATCATGCATGAAACACCCATGTGCATATTTGCTATTTTATTGCCTTTATTTCAATTGGTTGAGTGAGTGTCGAAATCCCTTCCCAAATTTGAATTCAAACTCCTTTAAAATTCCATCCAAACTCCAAAACTGGAAAAAGAAAAGCCATTCTTTCTCTATCGGGCCGCCTTCCTCCTTTTCTACGCGCCCGGCCCATTTCTTCTTTCCTTTTCCCACTCCCGCGCCGCGCTGGGCCGCCCGCGCGCCCCGGCCCAGCAACTCCCGCGCCGCGCCCGGCCCGTTCCCTCGCGCGCCGTCGCTGACGAGCGGGCCCGCGGCCTTCGTCTTCCTCGCGCCGCCCGACCGGCCGGCGTGCCGGCCGGGAATTGCTTCCCCCGCTGTCGCCTGCCACCGCTGCCGCCCACGCGTCTCCCCCTCGCTCACTCCCGCGCTCCTCTTGCCCGGGGCCCCTCCTTCCCTTTCCCCGGTCAAGCCGGCAACGCGGAGCACGAGCTGCCCCGCCATTACTCCGGCGAGCCCGAGCTCCGCGAAGCCACGGCGTCAAAACGACGCAGCCCCGAGCCACCGCGCGCCCAGGCCCCTCTCTCCCTCCTCACCACGTGGCCGCGTCTCAACTCCCGTCCCCCACACCGCGTCGTGAGCACGCGATGCTCCGGCGGAAATATCCCGGCGAACTCGGGATATTTCCGGTCACCTCCACCGCCTCCGAGCGTCTATAAAAGAAGCACCGTGACTTCCTTCTCACCATTTCGCTCTCACAATCACTCCCCTCGCGCACACGAATTCCATTTCCACTTTTCCCCAACCCCGGCCTCAACTCCGGTGAACCCAAATCCGCCGCCTCCGCCACTCCCCTCTCTCCTCCGAGCTCAAGGTGAGCTTCCTCACTTCCCTGCGCACCTCTAGCGCCTTTTCTTTCCCCTCCGCGCGCACCCGAGCACATCTCGCACCGTGCACCGGCGCTCCGCCGCCTCCTTCTCCCTCTCCGGCCGCCGTGGAACTCTCCCCGGCCCAACCGAGCATCCTCACGCGACCCCCTCACTCACGCGCCCCCTCTCCCCTTCACAAACTTGTGCCCGCGCACTCGCGCGCGCACTTCACCGCGCGCGCCGATGCGCCGCCGCGCTCCGGCCGCGTCGCGCCGCCGCTACACACCTCGCGCACGTGCACATGAACCACCGCCAGCCTCGCCGTCGCTCATAGGTCACCGGCGTCCGCTCCCTTTTCCCATCCGCCGTCCCCAGCGCTCGTCGGCGAGCTCTCCGGCGAGGCGGGGAACTTTTCCCTCGCCTCCGCCGCGTCGGCGCTGCCGAGCCGCGTCGAGCCCGCGTGGCGTCCGCGTGGCGTCCACGTCGGCGCCGCGTCGGCTCACCCCGCCACGCAGCACGCACATGTGGTGCACGCGGTCCACGTGCACCACACACTCACCCAAGCCCGGTCCACGCCTCTGTGGACCAAGTCCACAGAACAGTGGAAGCCAGGGGCCCCCGGCCCCACAGGCCCACATGTCAGCCACTGCTATGCGCACAGAAATGCTAGAGCCACACGCTCAGTGTACCCAAAATCCTATTTCAGAGCCCAAATGAATTCAGAAAAATTCCCAAAAATATCCAAAAATTCCCAAATTCATTTCTAACCAATTTCCAACCTTTGTGCACCTCTGGAAAATTTGGGTGAAGATTATACTTGCATTAAGTTAATCTCCCCTAATTCCAATATAATCCTTTACATTCAAATATCAATATCTTTTCCGTTTTAAATCCAAATCAAATGATTCTTGCGCCAAAATTCATCTAAAATCACACTCTATCCAACCACACCAGAGCCATCCTCCTTGTGTCATTTTTGGTATTTTATTTCATTTTATTTCGATGATTGTTTAATTGTGTGAAGCGGTAGATTTAGTTTTTCTTTTATTTGTTCGTTAGATAATCAAGTCGACGAGGAGGAGTACGAGGACCCCGACTACGAGGAAGGATTAGAGGAAGAAGATTTTGGTGAAGGCAAGTCCTAACCACCTTGATCATATTGATCCTATGTTTACAAAATATCCCATTCAGAGCTTGTTTGCAAATTAAACATGCATTGTCATTTAAAATGATTTAAATGCTAGAGTAACCTAATATTGGTTAAGCCATGCCTTGACTATTGTTATCCTTAATCCTTGTTAGCCCTAGGTTCCAACATCATTAATCTTTAATGAATTGTTGGATAATAATGCCGCCTAGGTCTATCACACCGTGTTAATTAATAAAATGCTTCACATGTTTTTGTGTGAAAATGTGTGTGTGACTTGGTGGTGTGTGTGTGAAATAAAAGGGGTGGGATTAGTAAGAAAACCCATAGTGGGGGTTATGCTTTTAGGCGGGAGCAAGCGAGGTAGTCCTCAGTGGGGAGGCTATCTCTGGGACGCTATCCCTCATTGGAGGGTAGCTATTGAAGATGCTTGCTTCGGTCGTATAAGGACCGGTTCGTGTACCGTCTGGCCTAGCACACAGTGCAACCACGAGGCTCCTTTATGGGGGGAGTTTGGAACCACACCCTACTAGCGATCGCCCGGTACCACCAGGAGGCAGGGAGTTGCAATCGGAAGCCAGGAGAAGGTCTTGACGATATTGGCGTCGGATCCGGCAGGAGGAGTTGTTCGGCTTTGGCCATGATTATGATTATTATATATGAAGCCCCTGGTCGCGGAATTTCCGAGGTGGTACCGTGGTGACTCTAGGCAGGTACGGGACCATTAGTGTGTCTTACCGACCCACGACGGTGGGAAGGTCTGGCACCCCTCGTGGGGAAAGTGTACACCCTCTGCAGAGGATAAGAATCTATCCGGATAGCCGTGTTCCACGGTATTGGACAACGCGAAAGCCATGGCCGTCACATGATTAGACTTCGGCGTGAGTTCTCCTTGGCGTGTGTGTTTTCGGAAAAACGCCGGTTTGGAGCCGTGTGCTGGTTTCCTGCCAGCGTTAAAAATTGGGAACTGGCGGGAAGGATTTATTCTCCCCCAGGGCCACAACCCCACTAAATCTTCATCAATCCTGACTTAGAGTTTCGCAAAATCGTTTTGGTTTCAAATCAAACCCCTGCATTAAAAATTGGCTTTTCGGCCGATCAATGAAAACCCCAGCCTATTCCTTGGCAATATCCTTGCATATGAGTCACCCTTGTGTTAGGACTTGCTGAGTACCTTATGTACTCACTCCCCATTTCATTCAATCCCTCAGAGGAAGAAGCAGAGTATGACTTCCAGGCCGATGGCGAAGAAGACTAGGGTCGTCACGCGCAAGTTTGCCTCTGGAGTGGATCCGCTTCTGCCGTCCGTTGCGTAGAATAATCGTGGCATTGCTGCTTCCCAGCAATGGCCGTTGTGATGTGTTGTGTTGTAAGGCCTCTGGCCATGTTAAAGACCTTTTATGTAAATTAAAAGGCTTGTAATGAGCTTCGGTAATAAATAAAGGTATGTTCTCTGAAATGCCAATCTGTAAGAATGGCCGTATCAGCGACTGATCCAGGGACTGATACGGTGTGTTCAAGTACCTCAGAAAACGGGGTATGACACCCAGTGCGGCGGCGACTCCACCTCGCGGTGTATCGTCCACGTCAAGTGCGATGAGCTCGATCGAGGTGTTTCGGCGACGAGTGGGTGCTGGAGCACAGCTGCATCCACTGGCTATCGAAGGCATTCTGCAGATTACCTGGCTACCCGACGTACTATGATTGAATTCCCAAAGATGTCATCGTCGGCGACCGGTTCATGGTCCTGCTAGTGCGTCATTTTGGACCTTGGTAAACTAGTCGTGTGGTATCATCTTCCTAAATTTGTGTAGGTTGCGTTGGGTGCATTTTGTTTATGGCCACTGAGTCCTTTTTTGGTCTCAGTTTAATTAATGGAAAAATATCCATCTCAAAAAGGAAAAGTCCACCTGCTACGTAGGCCACATTCGTTATTGTAATGACACATACTTCTATGTACTAATGTACCATACAAAAAAAATGTATTTCTGAATGTGTACCGAAATTGTTTTTCCGATGAAGGTATTTCACTTTCATCTTTATATTTACTAATTGGAGCCTCCACATTAATCCTAAGAAAATCCAAGAAATTCTCAGAAAAAAGTAAAACATCCGGCCATCGATTTGGATGCCCGGCAAACCATAACCATTGATCAACATTGAGAACAATTCTTAATAAGACCGAATAGTCAAATTATCTGACCACGTATTAGTGCCTAACCCTAGCCGCCAAGCATCATTACCCCTGCTCGGTCCCCGCTTCTTCCTCCTTTCTCATCGTTGTTCCAGAGAGGTTGCCTGCAAGGTCGCAGCTATAGAAGCCAGACCATGTCACCATGATGAAGCATAGGGGTGCGATCCGGCTGCATGGATGGAGGAGTGAAGAACAGCCATCAGTACGCCTGGCCTTGACAGACTGAAAAACGTGGCCAGACCGCCGATCCGATCTACCAGCGTTGAAAATCAGTAGCCCCATGCAGTTGTACCCTGTGGTCTCCGATCTCCCTTCCACAGGTTAACGACTCCACCATGTATGCTATTTGCTTGTGGTCTCCAGGAAGGCATGGGGATTGGAGGATCTGCCCAGCAGAGTCGGCCCTTCACATGATACTCCGTAAGATCAATTAAGAGT
Organism: Eragrostis curvula; assembly: GCA_007726485.1. Classification (NCBI taxonomy): domain Eukaryota; kingdom Viridiplantae; phylum Streptophyta; class Magnoliopsida; order Poales; family Poaceae; genus Eragrostis; species Eragrostis curvula. Next base: position 19,594,176 of record CM017440.1, on the reverse strand, counting down.
ATTGAACGTCTACAGGTAATCGGCAATGGCCCATAGCTAACTATGCCATGGACAACCAGTGACGGCGTTGTCAAACTGCAATAATCTATTCTGCGTTACGTTTTCGGATGTGGATTTTGACTGTCCGACTTCAGTTTCCTTTTCTGATATGGCCAGTTGGATATGCAAGAAATTGTTTGGAAGGTTCGGTGGTACTACAGGCTATTTGATTCAGATCAAGCAAGCCAGTCAGGTTCAACACTAGCACGTAGAATTAGCTCAGACATCAATGTAATATTTAGTTTCTTCATATTCACAAAAGCAGAAACAATAATTAGCTTTTTGCTAAAATTAATATATTACTTGCAGAAGCTCTAACCATCATTTGTTTAGTTGGACATATAGTTCTTCAAAGCATGTATGTAGTGTTCTACGATTAGGTGTGCGTAGTTATGTACATTCGTCCAATCGACCAATGAGATGGAGAATTGGAAGCATCGTGCAATGATCAATATAGTATTTTCATCTATAGATGATTTTAGGTGTTGATCCGTTATCTAAGTGAACTTATATTGTTAGGATTCAGTATGTTCAATGAAGCTTTGTCTTGCTTCTATTGCAGTACTTTAATTTATATTAACTCTTGCATGTATTTCTTTCTACTGAATTTGATCGACTTCCAATTCCATGTGAATTGACTGTATGCAGTTTAGAAAAAACACACTGCAATTTTTAACTAGGAATTATCACCAGATATTTGAAGTCTTAGTCCTTTTTTGACAATACTCTTCCAATTGTTTTATGACTGTCAATTTTATAGGATTCCTCACATGTTAAAAAAATCATTGTTTTATTTCTACAAAAGGATTTTTGTTGTTTTATATGTATTATATATTGAGCCATAACAAATTCTTCACTCCATTATTTCAATGGTCTTCCCATTTGCTAACTCAAAAGATTTACTTCTTTTTCACTACTGTATCAAATGAAGGATATCAGTATGTCTTCATAACTTTATCCATTTTGTATATGGAGCAAGATATTGTGTCTAGCAGAGACACTATGTATTTTAAATTTACAAGGATAATTAACTGCTCTACTATTCTACTACAAAGGTTTTGCCCAATTCAGTGACCTTAATTAGTGTTTCCTTTTTCTTCTTTTTTGGATTTTTGTATCATGAAAAGTAGTAATAAAACACTTAATATGTCTTTACTGGTGTTTGATCTTGCTTCACAAACTACCTGCAAAATGTTTTTTTAACTATAAAGATGTGTTAATACTCTATATAGTACTGCTTCAGTTATCTACAAATTATGAATAGGATCAAGTGTAGCAGGTCCCTTTTCATGTTTCTTTTCAGGATATTCTTTAAACAAAACTATGTGGATGAATGGAAGTTTTGATACACTATATGAAAGGAAGTTTCCATGCACTATGTTTTCTCATTGCTGTCTGTTTTCCACTAAATGTTGGCTTGATAAAATTGTATGCAACCTCCTTCCCCCCCTGGTATGTCTTATGTAGCTTTTTAAAAATATTCTTGCAAAATTTATTGATTTTCCATATGAAAATATCTATTTTTATTATTACATTACGGTATTATCATGTAATATAGTAAGACGAAGTATGCCAGGAAAATGATATATGGTCAATATTTTGGAATTACTACAAAAGTATGAATTATCACACCTGTATTATGTAGCCAGTTTAATGATTAGATTTATTTGAATAAGGATGTACACCAGACCTAGCGTTCATATTAAATAGGCATGCTATAAAAATGCATGCATGTGTGCGTTAATTAACATAAGTGGTAAATGTCAGGCAAACAAAATAATATTACATATCGTAGTAGGCCAACATAGTAGATATGGTGTGTGATGCTTTGAATTTACGCTTCTCTATAGGACGAAAGGTTTATTTATGTATCTAAATCAGTTTTATTGATTTGTGAACTAAATTTATTTTCTCATCAAACTGTTGGGAAATATAATTTCTAAAACAATGAACAAAGGTTGGGCACTTTCTATAAATTTGGTCACATTTTTTAAAGTTACAGAATAATTAATGAGTGTGTGAGTTCTATTTAATTCGACTGCAGTAGTAGCTTTTATTGTAACCTTGATTATTCAGAACATTATGTTCTAATGGCTTATTCTGAAGAAGCCCTTAACATGTGCAGTGGTTGGGAAAGTGATGCCCATTTTACATGCCGTTGTCCCAATTGGAGAGGGTAAAGAAGAAATTATACAGACAGAAAAATTAGAAGCTTTAATTTAGAAAGCTATCAATACGGTATGATTGTGGGTGATCAAAGTAGACATTATGATTACAACAGAGAGTTGGGAAGTGTATCTAATGAGGGGTGGAAAAAAATAGAAAATTATTTTTCAGTGGTAACATTTTTTTCCTACTAAAAAGTGGTTTTAGAAAAAAAAACAGATTTTTTCAGGTTATAATTATTGTAGAACTATAAGGATAGTCACTTAAAAAAAAAAGAACTATAAGGATGGTAGAAGAAAAAAAAACTCATACCATTTAGCCAAATATAAGAAACTTTGGGAAGAAGTTTGTTTTTTAAGTTTAACTACTCTATATTTAAATTGCTAGCCCGTGCAAGATTGCACGGGTTTGCGGGCTAGTTTACTTAATGTCTCGAAATGAAAACCTGGTAGAATTTTACAACGCATAACCTAGCTTTCATTCGGTTGGCTGTGCTCAACGTGCAATATTCTCCATCTCTGTTTCTGTCTAGTTCGATGCCTGCTAAATTGCAGTAGGACCAGTAGTTAAGCCTGACTTTATCGTCCGTTACAACCTATAGAGGATCGTGTTTAATTTATACTCAAGTCAACGAGACAGTTAATCATGCATCGCTTGTGTCACTGCACAACATGCAACGTGGTAATCACCTTCTACTCTTCGCCGTGCCTCTCCGGTGCCGCCGACGTGGGCACTCTTCTCTTTCTTCATGCCCACGTGATTCATGTTATGCACGCACTTTGAACTCACCTTCTACTCATTTTCTTGCTATCTTCGGCATCATTATGTTCCTATTGCGGTGTACATTTACACCGAGCACCAATGAATCCACGTGAATTAGCTTGTCCCAAAGATTCTGACGGCAATATATATCACTGCAACACATTGTCCCATATATTGGTTGTGGTGGTGCCCCTCTTTCAAAAATGCAAAGTAAGACTCTTTCGCATCGATTTCCTTGTTACTATTGCATCTGTAACCGGCTACCAAGGAGACGATTCGTTGAGTTAATTGCTGTGGGGCAACTAAATATATAACAGGAGGATTCCTTCAATTATTTTCTCAAATTGAAGTCAAACATCACCGTGAACACTCTCCGACACAGGGCAGATGTAACATGTCCACTATAAATACACCCCAAAAACCACACCATTGTCACCATCACGCAACTTAATACATTGCCTGTATGCTCCTCTCTTTCGTCCGCTGTTCACAAACACATAGCTTCACACGTCTCACTAGCTAGGTTACTCTAGAGCTTATTAGAAGCTTTGATTAGCGAGAGTTGATTAAGATGATGAAGCACATGGTAATGGCCGCATCCAAGGCCATTGTGCTGGTGCTCCTCATGTTGGTGGCTCCTGCATTGAGCGGGAACATGATGGCAGGGCCGTTGCATTACGACTACTACAGCTCGTCCTGCCCGAAAGCCGAGGTGGTGGTTCGCAAAACCATGGAGGAGATTATTACCAGAGGCCCAACAATGGGAGCTGCCTTTCTCAAGATGTTTTTCATTGATTGTTTTACCCAGGTAATCAACCAATTGTCTTCCTATATTTGTATGAAATCAACCATTTGTCTTGACTTTGCAATTAAATGCAGGGAGTCAGTTGTGTAAAATTGTTGTAGTCACATGTACTCTGTTTGTGTCAAATTACTTGTCGTTTTAGTTATGTTTCTGGGTGTCCGAATTCATAGCATCTTTTGTGTATCCGACAAGAGCTTTGTCCTAGTGCAAAGAGGATGCTATGCACCAAAATACGTATGTTGCAGAACGACAAGTTAATTTGAAATAGAGTTAGTAGATTACATGTTCTCGATCAAAGGATAACTATCAATAAACTCACAAATTAACATTAATTCTTGCAGGGTTGTGATGCCTCACTTCTACTTGACCCCACAGAGAAAGACCCTAAGGTGGAGAAGTACTTTTATAAGTCGGGGTACATGATGCGCGCCGTAGGCGCCGTGGATGAGATCAAGTCAGCTTTGGAGGCCGTCTGCCCCGGCGTCGTCTCCTGCGCCGACATCCTAGCCTTGGCAGCCCGTGACTCCACCACCATCTCTGGCGGCTTCTCCTTCCCCATGCCCACCGGCCGGCGTGACGCGCTGTTCTCCTTCCCTTACTACGACTTCGAGCACATCTTGCCTTATATGTACTTCGGGCTCCAGACCCTCATCGACAGCTTCTCTATCAGGGGCTTCGACGTAGATGACCTGGTGGCTCTCTCAGGCGCGCGCTCCTTCGGTATGTCGCACTGCGCCAGCGTCGTCAACCGACTGTGTACCCGACGGTGGATGCGACCATGAACGCCACCTACGCCAACGAGCTGAGGAAGGTGTGTCCGCCGGAGTCCATTGACGTTCCTGTGGCGGTGAACAACAACCGGGTGACGGACCCCAACGTGCTGAGCAACCAGTACTATAGCAACGTGCTCTCTGGGCAGGTGCTCTTTGTGTCCGACCAGACGCTGACGAGCCGCAACGACACGACAGCCAATGTGGCGTTTTATGCTGGCAACCCGCTCGCATGGAAGGTCCATTTCGCTGTGGCGCTGGTGAAGATGAGCGGACTCGACGTGCTGACCGGGACTGAGGGCGAGGTCAGGAAGGTCTGCAACGCCATCAATACAAAGTAACTACTTGCGTTCTGCCGGTAGCTAATTTCCTCACGTGCTGTAGCGTACAACCACACTACTGTTGCTGTTTTGACTTGAGAGAAGTGTACAATGAATCAATGAATTTGGAAGCTTCTTTTTCACTCCCCTGGGAGATGGAGGAAGCAGCCATGTGCATGTAATTTTTCCCGCTGAAGACGGAGAGAAATCACGTAAGTTTGCTGGATTTTTGTGGTCTAGTTTGACACTAGGAGAATTGGAAACCCTAGGAACGCTAGGGGAAAAGACATGGGTTAAAATGGGTTTATACATAGTAATAGGGAATTTTGTCTATAGGACACTGTTAAAGTGTGGTTTTGTCTCTAGGACACGATTAAACTCGATTTTGTCTCCTGGACATTATAAAATTGTGATATTTGTCCACAGGACACTATAGCAGTAAAATTGAACTTTTTAATTTTTTTTGATCTACTTGCACAAAATGCATTACAACCTGAAGCGTAGCATATAAATAGAACATTGTATTCCCTGCCCATGTGATTTTTGTGAATTCGAATTTGATTGATTTCATAATTTTTCTACCAAAAATAATAATTATTTTTAAATCCAAATAATGCAAACAATCAAATAAAAAATTATAAAAAATCAAATGCATGGGGACTACAACGTTGTATCAGTGTGCCAAATTTCATGTTGTGTCGCATTTTCTGCATTGAGATATAAAAATTTGAAATGGTCTATTTTACTGTTATAGTGTCCTGTGAATAAATATCACAATTTTGTAGTGTCCACGAGACAAAATCGAGTTTAATCGTGTCTTAGAGACAAAACCGCACTTTAACAGTGTCCTGTGGACAAAATTCCGGTAGTAATAATGTAGTGACTGTTTCTTAGATCTTGTAGTGAACGCTAGGGGACCCCTAGGAACGCTAGGAGAAATCCACTTATTGCTTTGTGACTGTTTCTTAGATTGTAGTGTCGGTTATTAGCAAATAGTGATGAAAATTCATTCCATGAGTTGTTCGAGCAATATTCATGTTTGGTTATGTTACTGCTGATTGATATGTGGTTCATTTGTCAAGATTCGATTGTAATTAAAATATACACAAAACAGTCAAAATTTATCCCAAGCTAGGTTTGTTGTACACTTCTGGATCCACGAAAATACTTGTGTCAAAATAAGAGAGGTAAAAACATAAAAGTTCTAAAAATATAGGGGCCTGCAACTCTGCAAGGGTATCCTTGACTATTTAACATGATATCCTTGACTATTTACAACACATTTGCAACTCATTTAACATGATATCTTCTCGAATATCATCTCCACTTTCGGTTGGGTGGCGCTCCTGGCTAGTCCTCGAAGGAAGAAGCTAGTGCACGAGAAGATGGGTGAAGAAGTCTGACAGAGTGACATGGAACCAAAGGAAGGCACTGAATGATAAATTTCTTATCGGATGGATCTTTGGATGGTCTTAAAGTGTACTAGCTCGGTTTAATTGTAGATATCTAAAAAGGTGCTTGCAGTAGAAATCATCAAAGCACAAAGTTCTAAGTTATCTAGAAAACAAATTTTGCATCTAAGATTTATGCTTTCTCCACATTTTTTAGATAATGGGAAAAAACAATACACCCGACCTTGGCTTTCCGAAAAGCTAAGGCCTCGCTGGCCTTGACTCCTTGAAAAGTTACAGCCAAATACAACCACTTATTGAATCAGCAGTGCACAAACACATACTGATACTCATACATGGCTAGAATAAAATAAAAGGACATTGCTCCGTCCTACAAACCTCTACTGTCCTCTAAAGCAACTTTTGAGTCCGGTCTTCAGTTCGCAAGCGCCACCACCCTTCAATTGGGCCTAATCGGCACTTAAGCAGGTGCAAATCTGAAGACGAAAATCTTCTGTTGATTACGGTATAGACCACTCAAATCATTGTTTCGGTATCTTTCTTTCTTCATCTTTCTTGTACGCCCTTTGTTTTGGTGTTGCCGTGGGCATTGAGTTTTGGTATAACCACAAAGAAGTAAGAGTTATCAGGTTATTAACAATCGACGCCAGAAAAAGAGAAGGGGGGGGGGGGGGGGGGGGGTTGATGGGCCCCTTCCAAATTAAAGATTGAACTTTATTGCATGTCAGTTTTCTTTCTCTCGCCCTATTTTCTCTATCTTACTTGTATGCCCTTTCTTTCAGTGTGGCCATGGAGAGTCTCGGTATGATAAGAGTTACCAGGTTAACAATCGACACAAGCCTAATTGAATTGACGCTCTGGTGAAAACTAAATAGCCACCTTTGGGTGTATACAAAGTCTGTTCACATGCTCAGTCAAAATTCGACGACACCATGCCCTCAATCCTAAAATGGCAAGTGACTTATTTGGCTTGGCCAATATCTGTGGCATGCATGCTGGTGATCTAGTGCCGGGAAGTAACAATTACACAATTGTACACATCCACCACTCACTACCAAATTGATATCACTTAGCTTTAGAGTAAGATTGATTAGGTATGGTTATTCCAATGAGATACATAGTAATTTGTTAGTTTTGAGCGTCTTCATGTTATCTAGAAAGCATAATGCATTCTTTCAGTAGTGGACATTGCTAGTGTTGAACTGTTGATGAACATTCATAACACAAACTTGGGGGCCCTTTTTCTCTGCTCTGGGCCACCAAAATCTCAGGACCGGCGCCACATCGACCAGCATGTTCGCCTCGCTGCGATGCAGCCGTTTTACTATAGCGGCTGCTGAAGAAATAACTGCGAACACTGTAACGGCTGCTGAAAGAATAACTGGAACACTGTAGCTGCTGCAAAGCAGCGAGGCGAACATGCTGGACATTATTGACCGTCAAAGGTTTTATTTGGTTGTGCAAAGAAATGCGAGAACCATGGTGGCACAGTACGCCGATTTACACCCCATGCTACAAAGGCTGGAAGATGTAATTCCTTTCTCTGAGCAACAAAAAAAAATGTAGTAGTATGCAACCAAATTGATCATTTGTATATTATTTTACAAAGCAGAAAGTTGATACACTGAAGATAATCTCTCATATTGCTTGATCCATGAATCATGAAACCCAAGTTAGCAACCAGAATCATGAGTTATATTGTTTTTAGAGTGAAATGCACTTGGAGTCCTCAAACTTGTCTCTAGTTCTCATTTTGGTCCAAATCACCATCCAGTCAGGAAAAAAAAACAGAATGTCCTATTTCCAAAATACCAAAACTTGCATATAAAAATTTCAAAGAACAAAAAACATTTTTGAATGTTGAAAATATATTTTATGTAATTTCTATATTCTAGACAGTTGGCGTTGTCACTTGTGAGGCCCCACACCGCATGTGGCCATGTGCCGTCCGTGCCGAGCCGACAGCTCCAGCGCTCGCGCGTGCCTTGTCCGCGCCAAGCGCACGCGCGCGATCCGTCGGTCGAGGCCTGCGCACGCAAACGACGACACGACGTCTCTCCGTCCTGTCAACCTTTCCGCGCACGCACACTTGGCGTGGCTGCATCCGCATTTCTCCCCGGACACGGCCTACTGTTCATCGCACTGGGCGACGACGCAGAACGCCGAGGGTCCGCTCCGACCTGACATGTTTACGGGGCTTGGCAGGTGAACCTTGTTGAGCTCCAAACTGTGGTGTGTTGTCAAGAACCATCTCGATGCCGCACTCTGTCCCCATGTAGAGTCAGAGAGACCCGTCGGCCCGGCTGGCGAACGTGACCTGCTCCTTGAAGTTGTCGCCTTTCGACGGCGGCACGGCCCCCGTGGTCGTCGTCGCCGGCGGTGGAGATACACACGACCGGGGCGCGTTGACGTAGTGGTAATACATGCATGTAGAACACCTGGAAATTCTAGGCAGAGATGCATGGCGCCGCCGTCTCCCCCCCTTCGATCAGTAAGAAGAAGCGGCCATATGCATTAAACCCCTCGCGTGCTGATGTTGACCTTGGAACGTTGGAGGAGGACGAGGCCGCCGCCATGGCAGTCTTTGATCGAGCTCCCACTTGGTGGTCTCGCCGAGAGGGAGGAGGAAGTCGAGGGAGAAGCGGCTCGCGTCGATGGGCGATGTACGTGGGGATGAACTAGATCGAGGTCGCCCGACCGCTGGTGGCAGTGGTCGTCGATGGTCCGCGGGTGCGGATGGAGTTAGCGAGCGGGCGCGCCAGAGCAAGGCGCTGCCGCCGTCGTGGTCGGCTCGGCGACGATGATGCCGTGCCATCGCTTGCTGGTGGACGCCGCGCGGATGAGCCAGATGGGGTGATGTGGATGCAGCCGTGGCTGCGCGCGTGCGCGGAAAAGTTGACGTTGAGGCATCGTGTGCGTGGGCAGGCCATGGATGGAAGGACTTGATCGACCGACGACGGATCATATGCAATGCATGGCGGGAGCGCGCGTACGCTGCCTTGGCTGCAGGGGTCTCGAGCGCAGGGGAGTAGGCGATAGAGAGAGGGGCGGGGGATGAGCGCAAGACTGAGAGAGAGAGAGAGAGAGAGAGAGAGAGAGAGAGAGAGAGAGAGAGAGAGAGAGAGAGAGCACGATTGCGGCTGGTGGATCGTGGGATTTTAGTGCTGCGACGAATTTCCATGTGGGTGAAAATGGGGACAGCCTGACAGGAGTACTCATTTAGTTTCTGGTAGTAAGTTTGCTCAAAACAAACAAGTGATGGTCATCAGACACGGCTTCAGACTGTTTTCATCCAAAGTGAAGTTTGGGAGACCTGTACGCTTGCTCTGGGCTGCTGTAGCTGCCCGCAAACAAGACCAAAGCTAGGCAGCAAGCTGCCATAGTGTACTTGGAGTACTAAATAATTCTCAGGTAGTCACGTGTGGAGCCACAAAAGGAATGCGTCGCGCTTCGTCACGCATCAGATGAAGAAGATTATAATGATCTTTCGAAGGACGCGATTTTATAAGCCTTGTACAGATGTAGGGTTAGCTGTGTGTGTTGATGATTTCATTAACTGGTTGTATGTACATGAACAAATACTAAAATTGTACCTAGGTTTGAGAGGTTAAAAAAAAAAGTAGACAACATGCACCAGCATGCTGACGCCAACAACGACAGACGGACCACCCCAACCGGCAAGTCGGTTGTGAGAGAGGTGGAGAAGGGAGAACAGAAACTGATGGGAAACCTCAATGTTGATTGGCCGTGCGCTAAAACAGGAAATCTGTGCGCATGTCTCGACTATCTCACCGCTACTCTATTATCATCGCTGCTCTGAGCACACAATTTTGTGCCTGAGCAGAGAAAAAGCGAAAGGGGACATCCAGCATCCGAGGTGATATTATCGGAATTGCAATACTCATTGCACAAATTGTACAGTGACAACGAACACTATGTTTACATATTGTGAACGTCAAGCACAGATACATAGCAAACTCGCAAATAACCTATAGTCTTCATAACATTTTTAATTTCATGGACACGCAATGAGCAAAGGCCAAGAAAAGGAAGTCATAGGGAAACAAGATAAAGGCTGTATTGAATCATTGATGAGAAAAAAATAGAAAAATCACAATCTTGAATTTATTTAAACTTCCCTTATTTGAGCCGGAATGGGAACCTCCCTCTTTCCCGTTAGTTGTTTGGACCGCTACCGGCACCGGTAGCACCTCCACCGGTTGGTTTAGTGGCCTCACCCTGCTGAGACCGGCCTAGTAGGCCTAGGCTGCTGAGATCTATAGCCGCTTCAGCAGAGATCAGCTGCATGACAATGCAGGCAAGAACAAGGAACAAAATTGCATTGTTCCTGATAGCCATCAAACTAATTGGCTAACCAAATTAGCTAACCAATTGGTAAATGACGTGGATGCGCGCTACTACAAAACATTGATTTTGTAACATATATTTGTAACACAAGTAAGAATGTGTTACAAAAATATTTCATAGTAACACAAGCATTTGTGTTACTGAGTGTGCTTGTAACACAAATGCTTGATTTGTAAAAATATGTTACAAATAATTATTCTAGTAACAAAAAAATAGTGTTTCAAGCATAGTGTTACAAAGAAAGCAATGTGCGTAAACATAGCAAGCCTAGAACTCATAGTAACACAAACAAATGTTACTATTATGTATTACTAGAAGTCGTAGTAACATTTTTCTTGGGCTACCGTATCATATATTTAAAGAATTTAAAAATTAAAATCAATTAAGGATGACTTCTTATCAAATATGCATGTGTAGCCTAGTGAAATTTCAACAACTAAATGATGATGAGGTCTTAGGATCGAATCCTACCAGTCACTAATTATTTGCTATTTTTTTATTTATGTTACTACATTATGCTGTAACATATTTTATTAGAGATAGTAACACATTTACATGTGTTGCTACATCATTATTGTAACATATTTTTTCACTAGCAGCAACACATATATGTGTTACATTAGAATTTGTTGTAGTAACATCAGCATATGCATCACTTAATTTATGTGTTACTATAGGTCTTTGTAACACTTTTTTCTAGCTTTAGTAACACATCTATATGATACAAAAGGCCTGAGCTGACGTAGTGCGCGGTGCTAACTAACGAATCAATATGCTACTAGCTTGGTGGACGTGTCGTATTTTGAGTTGATGGTGTTCTTGTGGTGGCGTTGAGGGTAGCTATATATAGGGATTAGTGAGAATCGCAAAGACTTTAATTTGAAAATGATAATCTGGTTTGCATGGTACAATATTGAATTACAAAGTCGTTGCTTGCTCACTTAGGAAGTTAGATGCGTCGACATGTTTGTTTTTTTATTTTCATCTCTACTGACGTTGATCTGGAGAATCACAAAATAATAATAATAAATATTCATCTGGATGGTATGGTGTATTATTCTTAAGCTGCAAAATTTCTAATTGCTGGTCAGGTTGGTAGAAGCATCTTGTTTGTTTTTATTTCTGCTATAGTTGACTGAACGGAGTTAATTGCTTGCACGTTGTTTGTGGTAATCTTGCTGCTTATATGTTCCTATATGTTTCTTTAATGCGCATGCCAACATGTTCTGTCATTAGTACACTAAGCACATTTGTATATTGGTGAAGCTCGGTAATAGATGGTTATTAGGATAGTTTGTGCAACGAGCTAGAGAATGGGGTTAGGGGACGCTTAAGGCCTCGTTTGGGTGGAAGTGCGCAAGGAATTCCCCTTGGGGATGGAAATTTTATTATTATTTAAACAATTTTCAAGTAATATTTTAATAACAGACCGTCCGAAACTAGATTTGCAAATCTAGACGTTTTGGTCGCGTCATTCGAAACGGCGCGACTAAAGAAGCAATCGCGCCATTTGATCTGCCGCGACCAGTTGCCACGTCAGCGTTCACGGCCACGACGGCAAGTGCGTCGCGCCAATCGGATTGGCGCGACTAAAATCAGGGGTCGCGCCAATCCATTTGACGCGACTCCTGTGCGACTTAACGCCGCGCGCGGCCCCGCCCTCTCCTCCCTTTCTTCTTCCTCCCTACCCGAACGGGTGTTCTTCATTTCTCCCTCCTCCTCCCATCGCCCCCCACCTTGCCCCATCAAATCCGGCCACGTTTGTTGGTGCATCGAGCCCAAATCCCGGACCTAGGCTCCTCCAAGGTAACTCTTTCAACTTGTCCAATTAGATTTTGAAATGTACATGTATTTTGTTGGTTGTAGGTAGTTAGGGTTTAGTGGTTTCAATGGAGATTTGTGATGTATTTAGTATGAATCGAGTATAATCGGAGGTTATGTAGCGCTGTATGTACTGATTGTATTGTGTATTTGACGTGTGAAATGTCTTGCATGAAGACCATGGTAATGGTAATTAGGGTTTAGTGGTTTCAATGCTAGTTAGGATTTAATGGTAGTTAGGGTTTATTGTACACGTGTGATATTGGTTTGTTAATCGTTGTAGGATGCCGAGGATCATGAAGTATTGTTATCCGTATGTTGGTGATTGGGATGCACCGGTGCCGTCTCCATTCCCTATTCCCAAGTGTGCATGTAACATGACCGCCGTGGTAACACAATCAAAGCATCCGTTGACGGCAGCACGTGTATACTTTTGTTGCCCAAGAAAGGTTAGTAAGAGTAAACTACTGATTTTTTTGTTTGTTGCAAAGATTTCATAATTTGTTTGTTGATGAGCTTTTTCAATTATAGGATTTTATGAATACATGCGACTTCTTTCAATGGATAGACGGTCCGGAGAAGTATGACCATCGGATTTTATTACTCCCTTGGACTGTTAAGAAGGCACCATACGAGAGCTTCAAGCGTTGGGTGGCTCCTCCACCAAATCCTCCAAGAATGAGTAAAGAAGAGTGTAAGCCCAAAGCAAAGGAGCGTTTGGCTAACCCTCCGCTTTGCGATTGTGGTTATCGGTCGGAGTTAGAGACGCCGCCTCCGGGTTTGAAATATACCCCTTTCTTCTGATGCCCTATCGCTCTATCGGTTTGTGAAATACATTGCTTTTCATTATTCCCCCCGGGAACGGTGTCTCATTGGAGCGGTGATTTACTTGTTGCAATTTTGCTATTGTTGCAGGGCAACAAGAGAGGTTGTGACTTTCAAGAGTTGATTCATCGTCCCAAGCGACACTATCCGGACCCGGATACTTTGCCGGATGCTGTCTTGTATGGGGAAGAATTGCCATGTCGCTATCTGCCACCTTTGTTGTGTCAGTGTGGGGTGCCGGCTAGGGAGGGAGTTGTTCCATCCGAGTTAGGGTATGGACACTATTGCGGGAATACAGTGGGTGCGGATGATGAATGGGTAAGCAATGATTTCAGAATTTTCATCATATTTTGTAATTTAGATGTTACATGCTCATGTTGTGGAATATGTTTTATGCAGGATACCCGACGGTGTGATTGGGAGACGTTTAAAGGAAAGGAGGAATTTCTGAAGGAGGCCAAGAAGAGAGGCCACGAGTATTATATGAGAGCTTTGGCCTGTCGAAGAGGGAGCATTAGACATAAGTATCTGACTACACCGCCTTCTTTTATTTACAACACTATTTGTTCAGAGTTGAAACTCAAGAGGGAAAACCCGCTATTCGAGGGTCAGGAAGCGGACATGGTAATTCATCATTGGCGGCGCAATCGTGATTTATATCCGCCAAAGAGTTGTTGGAAAATGTTAGACCCTCCTTATGGATTGCGGTTCGAGTCAGCCAAAGAATGCATGGCATGGGCAACGGCAAGGATGAAACAGTTGTGTGATCCTGTTTATGTGGAGGAGAAGCGAAAGAAGGAGGAGGAAGAGAGGAAGAAACGGGCTCAGGAAGAGTTAGAGCGGAGACAGAAAGATCCGACCTGCTGGGAGTCTTAATTTTACCAGTTGGCTGAGAGAAAGAAGAAGAGAAAGATGGAAGAGGAGGAGGCAAGGGAGGAGTTGAAGAGAAAAGCTGAAGAGGATAGGGCGGCCATTCAATTAACGATGGATGCCGAAGCGATCGAGAAAATGGTAGGCATTGCTAAAAATGTGATGGGAAACACTTCACCAAAGGAGAAGAATGATAAGAATGAGTGATGCCATTCCTAGTTGGGGATTTTATTTTGGCGTTGTAATTGAAACTATGAACTTGGTTTGTAATAGTAATTAGGAATGTAACGGTCGCATGGTTGTTATGGTGTGATGACTTGCTCATGTTCTAATGGTGTGATGACTACGTTGAAGTCTTTTTATAAATACTGTACTATGTTAATTGTGGTGTGTGATGACTTGGTCATGTTTGTGGTTATTTGTAATGACATGGTCATGTTTATGTCAGTTTGTTCAACAGCTTCAGAATGGAAATTAAATGGATCAATTCCTTGTAACGTGTGGCCGAAAATTATTTACAAATTAATTTCACAGTAGTCGCGCCATTTCAAACGGCGCGACTGCTATGTCAGTCGCGCCATGGAATTCAAGTTTACAGTCAACTGGGGGGCGTATCTGGGCGTCGAATTTTTCTAAGTTCGAATCGCGCCGTTCGGAATGGCGCGGTTGTATTCTCAGTCGCGGCATATCAGTTGGCGCGACCGATGATTCAGTCGCGCCAATTAGATTGCCGCGACCCAGATTGGAATCGCGCCACGGAAATCAAGTTTACAGTCAGCTGGAGAAGCCGAAGAGGACTAGCCCCGCGACTAAGTCTTAGTCGCGCCAAACGGTTTGGCGCGACACCTGGGAACTTTTGGACAGCAAACATGCTGTTTTTTGTTACCTCGAACTTAAGTGTTCGAGCGGCCAAGTATGCAAGCAACATAACCACATTGAAATACATATCATAATCACAATCAAGCATACAATCAAGCACATCCAATAAAGAGACCACATTGTTCCACAAACGTAGTTCCGACATAGAAACCATATTGTTCGCACAAACGTAGTTCGGACATACAACCCACATTGTTAAGACAATCCGAAGTCCATGACAATTGGTTCAAATATGACACACGTAATTTCCACATGCAAACAACTATTCCGATCGCACGAAATGGTTCGAAGCACGAAAACAAGATAGATAGATAGATAGATAGGTAGGTAGCTTGAGTTTTCCAACATGTGGCTCATGGTCCTCCCGGAGTGTACGGCTTCCTCTTCTTCCTTGTGCGGCCCTGTGCAGTTGGAAGTACATTTCCACTATGAACATCCTTCCTTCTTCGTGGTGGAGCATGTGGAGGCGATGGTTGCGAAGAACCCGGTGCGTCCGTTAGTTGGGAGGGGCCGATTTCATCCTACAAGAGCATTTCAAATAAGATTGTTATTGACTATAGGCATTGGAACATTGCATAATGGAAATTTAGGTGCAGTATTTACCGCTCCTTCATATGAAGAGTCGTTGTCGCCGTCATCTTCTTCTTCGCTCTCCGATCGGAATTACGTGGTGTCGATGAACGTGTCCTTGTGCTAGACCTCGAACGGGTACGCGATGGCTGTTGTTCATGTTCTTGTGGCTGAACGACAACATCTTCTTGAATGCAGTTCAACTTAAGAGCAAGACGCCTGCAACTCCGACGGACACGCTATAGCAAATTTATAAAGAGTGAGCCTATGGTTACAAAATATAATTAATTGATGGAAATGAACCAAAAGAAAGAGGAAACACGAACCTGCGCAAATGATCGTAGGGCTCATAACTCCTCCGCGGATCCTTGAGGGTGTCGCAATGCATGTGCCGCCTCATTATCAAGCCGGCCCATTTGAGTCGCCTAAATGGAAAAACATACACAACAACATCGGTAATAGTAATTAAAGAGTGCAAGAATGTAACGACAAGAGAAGGGCAATTCACCGTGTAGTTGTGAAGTGGCGCTCTCTCCGGCTGAGTGCCAACCCGGGTAGCCGCATCGTAGTCATCTATGAGATCATCCTCATCGCCAGAGTCTGGTAGATCGGCAATAGCGACTCCACTCAAAGCAGGTTTCAGATGCACACGAGAGACCTCATGGAACCATTGCAAGTACTCGTTGAACGCAACTGTCAAGTGGCGCGGTCCCGACGTGGGCTGCACTCTAATGTTGACACGATTTTCCCAAAGCGCAATGTAAGCCTGGTTCTTCTCCGCCCAGTTGACGGCACCCCTCTCCTTCTTTCTATTGCACCTGCGCACATGAGAAAATAAAGTTGTCACACTTGAGTGTTACATTACGGATATGAAGAATTTATTGGAGCAAAGGTCAGGATGTTACTTGTGAAGAATTTTGTTCGTCAGGGTGAATGGCACATTTGTTATTTGTAGGCGGTCAAACTGCCGCATGACCCTTTGAGGGAGGTGCCACTCGACAGCGTAGTAGAAAATAAGAGGGACCTCAATCCTCCAAAACTCCTTATCACGATAGCATAACGGACTCAGCTGCATTTGCATCACTTCAGGGCGGTGATAGGGGGTCCACTCCACCTATCCAAATTTGTAGCATTGCATGGTGAGCCAAAATGTAAAAAAAAAAATAGAAGTAATCGATTACAGTATTCTTCATCATTGAAACGCACCTGATGTTGAGTTAAGCAATCCAACTCGTTCATGTAAAACAAGTAGCGCCGTTCCTTGTTACCGACCACATTGATGCAATTCTTCCAAAGGTACCCAACAGTTGGCAACGACCCGTCGTCGTCGAACTGCCACTCCTGCATTGCATTGACACATGATTATCATTAGTACAAATAGGAGAAAACAAGGCGATGATATGGAAACATAGTTAGGCGGAGTCCAAGTTTACCT
This sequence comes from Eragrostis curvula, assembly GCA_007726485.1. Classification (NCBI taxonomy): domain Eukaryota; kingdom Viridiplantae; phylum Streptophyta; class Magnoliopsida; order Poales; family Poaceae; genus Eragrostis; species Eragrostis curvula. Next base: position 19,577,134 of record CM017440.1, on the reverse strand, counting down.
CTACTGGTATACGGTCCGGTCTAGCAACCGGTAGACGCTCCCACATCCAAACTTGTAGAAGGTACAAACAACCTCCAAGCCCCGAGCTTTGCCCACTCCGCCGACACCCATCACAAAGCTGTCGATACAAATAAGCTAGTACTCCAGAACCCCAGCTGTAAGTGGCCATATTCTCCCATGTACCTGCCACAATGGGGAACACCATCCAAGATATGGTGTTCCCACTCCCGTCGGGAAACAAGAAGCCACCTATCAAGTGCCACAACCAAGCCCGAGCGTACCTCTCAACAAGCCAATCCGGGGCCTCCGGATCCTCCAAATTACTGAAGTGCTCGGCCAACCACGCCGAACTTACCCCTGTTGTCTTCCTATCCTTGACATCCTCCTCAACCTCAGGCGGCCTAAGGCCCAAAGCAGCCTCCACCATGTCTCTCCATCCCTGTGGCTGCACCATCCCAATCATAGCAAGTCCAACGATTGGGAGTCCCAAGATCATGGCGACGTCCTGCAAAGTCACCGTGAGCTCACCACATGGGAGGTGAAAAGTGTGAGTCTCCGGCCGCCATCGGTCCACAAGTGCCGTGAGGGCTGCTGAGTCCATACGCGGCAATCCTGCATTGACCAACCGCGCCAAAGGAAGCAAACCAGCCCGTCCAATGTACACGGCATACCGCTCATCCCAAGACAAAGGCTTGTGTGTGCGCGATCGCATGCACTTCAATTGCTGCAACAAAGTCAAATTGCAATGCAAGTTAGTGACAATTCATTAATAAAACGAAATTACAAGTTAGTGGAAAAAAACTTACCCGACCGAGGTCAACCATAAGGTGGGCGCGGTGCTCCTCATCGAACGTGGTATCAAGGAGCCGGTAGCGCAAGTCGGGGGCCATCTACCTGCAAGTACAATTAGAAAAATTTATTAGATAACTAATAACATAATGGTAAAGTAGGTAACATGTGCAATTAGAACTAATAAATTACCTGCGTACTACTAGTGCTACCTACATCCAAAGCCACATTGTTTCTACGTCCCCGTCGACTAGTTGTATGCCTACGTTTTGGTTTGTTTTTTGGGCCTAGTTTGTGTCGCTCCATTCGGTGGCCTTCTTCGTGACATATTGTGCACCGGACTTTATTAGGTTCCTCGTTAAAGTCCCCAAAACCGTACATATCGGCGCCATATCCTTTTTGGCTGTCATCAAGCTCATTGCGTAGTCTTTTCTTTTTACGTCTGCCCTTGCCCTTTAATAGCAACACGTCTAGGACGTATTCTAGACCATCATACTCCGGCCACTGCGTGACATCAAGACATGGTTCAAAGGTTGCCTCCCATGTTCTTTGAGCGGCATGCTTTGAGTAGTAAGGACTCATATAGTCAGCTGACTCGAAGTCAACGCATCTTGCAAGACATGCTGTGATGACATGTGAGCAAGGATAATGAAGCAGCTGAGGAGTCATGCATGTGCATGTAACAGTATGTCCTATCTCCACTCGATATTGACGACCCCCGGATCTCTCACCCCCCCCTATCGGTATGACTCACGGAGCGAACATCGTACACATAATCCCTTGGGTCAAACAAACGTGCTTGTTGATTGGTGGACAGCTTCTCTTCGGCCTCCAATGCATTTGCGATGTTATCTCCCCATTTTTTACCCGCCTGTATGCCATTCGTTGCCTTTTGCCACCGATCGACAAAGTATTCGTTGCACTTGTGAAATGTGAATTCAATGATTGCGGCAACAGGCCTTGCTCGTATTGATTTAAGCACATTGTTGAACACCTCAGAGTTATTTGTCGTCATTACACCGTATCGGAACCCCCCCTCATCATAAGATTGCGCCCACTTATCCTTATCCATCAATTGTTGGCGTAACCAATCCTTAGCACTCTCGTTAAGTATCTTTTCCAAATGTTCTAGTCTGCTATTAAATATCCTCTCCTCCTTAGCCATGCATAGAAGCTTTAGTTCCCTTATCACTTCCTTGCTTCTCTGTCTCCTCCATATGTTAGCGGCAAAATGCCGCATGCACCACCTATGAACTAGAAGAGGGTATCCATCCATCTCCTGTCTCGCAGCGGTGAGAAGACCTTGATGCCTATCCGATATCATGCAAACCTGCCTACCTACTCCAATAACATGACGGCGCACAAAGATTAAAAACCATCCCCAACTATTATTATTCTCACCCTCTGTGATAGCAAAAGCCAGAGGAATCAATTGGTCCTCCGCATCTATCCCAACAGCAATCATCAATGTACCCTTGTACTTTCCCGTTAAAAATGTGGCATCGACGGTGATAACGGGTCTGCAATGCTTAAATGCCTCGACACATTGAGGGAAACACCAGAACACATGTTTTGGGACCGGCTTCATCCAACCCTTCCCATCACTACATTGCTTGCCTCCATCATCAATGAAATATATAGTCCCGGGATTGAAATGAGCAATGCCCCTTAACAGCTTTGGAACCATGTTGTAGGACTCCTTCCAATCTCCCCAGAGTTCTGCCATGGCACATTGCTTTGCTCTCCATGCCTTGCTATACTTGACCCGGTAACCGGTGAACCCATGAATTGCGACAATCAAGGAAGACACAGTGATGTTCGTGTCAGCCCACACCAATGCCGCAATGCGGAGCCCAAGGTATCTTGCCGTACACTGAGAGTGCGATTGGCGAATGTGTGCTGTTGCACATGTGTGAGGTTGTTTCACCTTCGTCACCTTCCAACGTCGGCCATCAGACTTTATTAACCGAGCCCAAACACCCCAAGGACATGTGTGTGCCTTACACCGTATTGCATACCTCTCCGATTTATTGGAGTTCCTCACGTAGTACGGCCTATGATGCCGCACCGCGTAATCCTCAAAAAATAGCTTCATGTCTACCATGCAATCAAATATGATTCCCTTCTTGATCAAAGCAGTACTGCTATCTTGCATCCCCTCTCTTAACACGACTGCATTATCACTTAATGCATTTCCAATTCTGCTCAAATCAAGATGTAGAGGGGCCTTTGGTAACGACACTTTCATCGCCTCCAATGCACGCCTATCCTCTTCACTATATATTGCACTCCAATTTATCTCCGCATTCGGGGTACGCTCCACACGCTCAAACTCACGATGCAGGTCTTCCATTCCAACATATGTGCCATCAACATTTGTACCACCTGTCACTTCATCTACTCCCACATCTTCGCCATCAACATGAGTCCCACCATCTTCGCCATTTACATGTGTCCCACCATCGACATCCTCTCCTCCAACATCTTCGCCTCCATTGTTACCTCCATTATCTTCATTAGCACCATGTTCTTCCCCCTCGTCATGGTCACTCTCACTATCTGAGGCCGAACCAAGCAAATTTTCTACATTATTCTCTTCCTCCCGTCCTCTATCCTCTTCTTCAAATGTGTTGTCGGGGATGTCGTTGTACTCCACCATCCCGCGCGGAGACACTAATGGATGAACGTGTTCCCCAACCGGAGAGCCATCATGACACTCGGGCACATGAAGTCCTTCTTGAGTCAAAACATCAGCAGGCTCATCCTCCAACATCACCGTTTCCGGAACAATTGCAGCACATCCATCCCTACCCACCACATCTACTATCACTTCCGCGATTTTAACTTGAGCATCTTTCAAACATTCCTTGTAAAGCAACCACATGTCCTCCGTGCCCAATTCTAACAAAACATAATGAGCTCTACCACCACCACCCGCATCAAAGCGTCCCCGAAATCTCAAACCACCCCGAACTCCGACAAATGACGCTGCTTTTGTCTCAATTTCACTAAACATTGGTGCTTTCACAAATGGGACAACTTGATCCCTCATGTCAACCATTTCACCATCCTTATTCACCGTTCCGCCGTAAAATATACGAACCACACGGTCCATCTACAAATTTTTGAAACTATTTAGTTGTCGTCTATACAAAAATAAACACCATATATCTACATATAGCTAATAAACCCTCACATTATCTAACCAATAACCATTGAAAAAAAATTGCCATGCAAGCTATCCTACACGTCAATAAAACATTACAATAGGACCATCGAGCGATACATGACCTCCGATTAACCTCGATTCGTACTAACTACTTCACATTCACCAATCAAAGGATTAAACCCTAACCATCTAAAATCGGCTATAATCAACTATATTTCAAAATCTAATTGGATAGGATGGAGGAGTTACCTTGTAGATGGCTACCCCGCGATTTGGGGCCGATTCCTTCACTCAAGCGCCCAGATTTGAGAGGATTCGGTGGGGGGCGATGGGAGGAGGAGGGAGAAAAGAAGAACAGCCGTTCGGCTTGGGAGGAAGAAGAAAGGGAGGAGCGGGGCGGGGCCGCGCGCCGCGCTAAGTGGCACAGGAGTCGCGTCAAATGGATTGGCGCGACTCCTGTGCTAGTCGCGTCAAATATATTGCCGCGACTCATCTGAGTCGCGCCGATCCGATGGGCGCGACTCAAGTCGCCCCTTGTCGTCGTGGCCGTGAACGCTGACGTGGCTTTTAGTCGCGGCATTTGGAGTGCCGCGACTGTTTCTTTGGTCGCGTCATTCGAAATGGCGCGACCAAAACGTCTAGATTTGTAAATCTAATTTCGTACTGTCTGTTATTAAAATATTACTTGAAAATTGTTTAAATAATAAAAAAAATTCCTTGGGGATGTGCATGTCCGGGGCGCCCTCCCCTGTGCTCCCAAACTAAGCCTAACAGTGAGTTTGGAGCACGGGCAAGAGGCCGATTGTGATCTGAGCATCGTGGAGCGCTTGGCGCGGACAAGGCACGCGCGCGCGCTGGAGCTGTCGGCTCGCCACGCACCTGCGATGGCCTGACAAGTGACAAGCCAACTGACTGGTGGCCGTAGCTTGATGCTCCCGGTGCGTGCTCCGTATTTTACTGTGCCACTGTACGGTCGAGTAGGATTAGTAAACTGCCGTTGACGGGATACGTCATACGTACGTATGCTAGAGAGTAGCACAACATGCTGAGATTCCTGCTCGTCACGGACTGACGGCCCCGGTGCTCCGCGACGCTCGATACCTCCTGCTCTCATGGTGTGGAAAGCCCATCAAGCCGAATCAATCTGGTGTGTGATTTCGGGTTCGGACTGGACCGACTGGTCGAGACGACACGCCGCCCGACCGTCCGCTGCGGGCCGAGCCACTCGCTCGGCGTATGGGCTGCCGTTGTGACCATTTCTGCCAACTTTCAGGCCCGGTTGCTTCCTCCTTCTTTTCTGTTTCCTGCAGTGCCGGGCCGAACGCACAACAAAATTGTCTTTCTTCTATCTAGTCTATAAGAGCCAAGTGATTGTCTCTTTATTCAACAAATATGCTATAACTTAATTGGTGTACAAAAAAAAAAGCTCTAACGCTTAGCCCCTGCAGAGCTCCATCTTTGACTGATCCAGCGATCCTCTCACATATATACAAGCCTATAGCTCGCTTCCTCGCCGGCCCACTCGGCAATGGAGATCAGAGAATGGGCAGCTCCGACGATTAGCAGAGCTTGCGAGCATTGGTCCATCCCTGCTTTCCCCTTTCCACTCGGCATCATGTGGCCTGCTTACTCTAGTACTCTAGTGCTTTTGATTCATACAAACGTTTAAGTACAATATCGTCAAAACTTGAGACTCATGAAATGAATATGATGAAGCATTTGCACAAAAAATTACATGTACAGGCACTAATGTGTGTAACACATACTTGTGATCGATACGTACACAATCATACGATAGATTAGGGATACAAGGCAGCAAAAAATTCTGTGAAGTTGACAAAGAGGGGGGGGGGGGGGGGGGGGGGCATGTGCCCCTTACTTATTAAAGATTGAACTTTGTTACATGTCATTTTGTTTTTCTCTCACCCTATTTTTCTATCTTTTTTGTATGCCTTTTGTTTCGGTGTGGTCCGTGGGCATTGAGTCTTGATATAATCACAAAGAACTAACAGTTACCAGGATTGTTAACGATTGGTGCGGGCCTAATTCAGGAAAAAGAGAAAGGGGGTTGCAAATTAATGGAACTGACGCTCTGGTTAAAACTCAATAGCCTCCTTCGAGTGTATACAAAGTCTGTTCACATACTCGGTTAAAATTGGACCACACCATGCCCTCAGTCCCAAAATGGCAAGAAAGCTTTTACTTGCTTTCTTCCGTAGTTTCGGGCCAGTGACCTATTTGGCTTGGCCAATATATACGGCCTACATGCTGGTGAAACACTAGTTCCGGGAAGTAACAATTACGCAATTGTACACATCCACCACCCACTACCAAATTAATATCAAACAAGATTGATTAGGTAGTTCTTTATAAGGTTAGTTCAATAAGATAGGTAGTAATTCTTTTGTTTTTGAGCGCCGTCATGTTATCTAGAAAGCATAATGCATTCTTTCAGGAAAAATAAAGAGCATGCTTAGTGGGCATTGCTATTTTTTTTTTTTTGGAGCAGTAGTGGGCATTGCTAGTGTCGATGAACATTCATAACACAAACTTGAGCCTCCCTTTTTTTCCTGCTCTGGGCCACCAAAATCTCATGACCAGAGCCACGTCGACGCTATTGACCGTCGATAGGTTTTATATGGTTGTGCAAAGAAATGCGAGAATGATGGTGACACAATACGCCGATTTACACCTCATGCTACAAAGGCCGGAGGATGTAATTCCTCTCTCTGAAGGGAAAAAATGTCGTAGTATGCAACCAAATTGATCGTTTGTATTACTTTACAAGATAATCTCTCTCATGGTACAAAGGCGTATTGCTTGATCCATGAATCATGAAACATAAGTTAGCAACCAGAATGGGATCTGTCACGAGTTAATATTTTTGAGCACTGCTATAGAGTAGACCCGTTTGGTAGACTTTTGTACGACCAGAAATCCAATAGTTAAAATCATTCGGGTGGTGGTTCACATATCAATCAAATGGCTTAAAACACTTGGTCGGACAAAAATCGAACAAATGGGTCTATTCTGAAGCATTTTCCAATATTTTTAGACCAATTTCATCACGAGTTATTAAAACACAGAATGAACCATTCCAGCATCTCTTTCTTTCTTCCTTTGCCAACAGATAAAACTATATTTTTATACTTCATTATAGCACAAAGAAACTTTCTCTTGATCACACAACCGGCCATAAAACCATGAGTCCATTTGTTCCATGATAATGTCACGAACCGGCCAGTGCAACAAGCCAACGACAATCTTGGTTGGCATCGCCGCTATCATGAATTCGGAATTCATGATTCACAAGAACGCAGAGTACAGATACATCTGCAGAGCTCCTCCAGTTACGGGTATCGCGAACCCGGCGGCGGGTAGTAGTACGGCGGCGTCCTTGCCGCGCCGTCGAGCTCGCGGTGCTGTGTCGCCGGCGGAGGATATTACGAGCCGCCGGGCGGCGGAGGGTAGGTGGACGATGGCGCTGGGTAGTACTGCAGTTCACGGTCGCTTGAGGTAGACGAGGAAGGTGCCGACCTTGGCAGTACAGGAGGGTACATCGAGCCCGACTCCGGCGGCGGCGGCGGCGGGTAAGCGCCGGTAGGAGGGGCCAAACTTGACGCCGGCGGTGGGTAGCCCAGTGGCGGTGGCGGAGGGTAGCTGCTCGGCGGCGCTGGTTGCGGCGGGTAGCTGGCGCCGTAGTGTGCCGGAGGCGCCGGATAGGGCGTACACAAATCCGGCGGCGGCGGCGGCGGATATGCTGACGACGGCGGTGGAGGGTAGCTGGTGGCGCTCGGTTCCGGGAAGAGAGGATTCGTCGTCGTCGGGTGGTGCGGCAGCGTTGACGGCGGAGGAGGAGGGTAGGTGGTGCTCGACGGCGGCAGCAAGTCGTGCAGCGGCGGGTACAGAGAACCGGACGCTGGAGCCGACGGCGGCGATGGCTGTGGCGGGTAGCCGCCGCCGTGAGGCGCGAAGCTAGCCGTCGCTGGAGATGGAGCTGGTGGATAACCGGTTACCGGCGGCGGCGGCGCGCAGCAAAAGCTCTGACCTTGTTCCGGCAACGGAGACGGCTGCTGCGGACGCGCTCCGGCGGCGGCGGCGCCGCCGCTGCTGGTGATGGCGTAGGCGAATTTGAGCGTGCCGTTGGGCTTCCCGTCGGGGGCGCTCACCTGGTAGCCGACGTGCCACAGAGCCGCGCCGCCGTCTCCTCCTCCTCCGACGGCCGCCAGGTCGGCCACCGGCACGCTGGCCGTGCCGACGAGCTTGTTGCCGAGGAGCGGCACCTGCGCCTTCACCTCGAACTGCACCAGCTGCTGCTCCTGCGTCCCGTCGTCGCCGTCGAGGTCGAACGCGACGGCCGCGCCTTCCCAGTCCGGGTTCTCGCCGCCGTCGGTGTCGGGCGGCGTCTTCTCCCGGCGGCCGCCGAGGGACACCGCGGCGTACAGCGGCGGCTTCTGGAACGGGACGAAGGCCTTGACGCCGCGGCAGGACATGGACTTGATAGTTATGCGCCTGCCGCCGGCGCCGGCGCCGGAGGCCGGCGGCGACATGGTGGCCGGCTGCTTGGAGGGAGCTCGGCGCGCGCTGGGATGGAATCTGCTGCTGGCTTCGATAATGGATCTGGAGCCTGAGCGATTTAGAGATGCGAGGATTTGTTGTTGCTTGGATCTCGATGCAATTAATCTGCCGACATCTCTGTTTATTTGTCCGTTTGATTGGTAGATGGATGCTTTCTGCTGCGAGACTCTGTTCTTGGGTGCAAAATGGACTAAAGTCGTGGCTTCACTACTTTTTCTAAAAAAAAAAGAGGAAAATATAGATGTCCTCTGCAAAACTTATGCTCCTCCTTTGTTACTAGCTTGCACGTTCATGTCTTCAACTACGCTCTCATACTAGAAAAAAAGGGGCTTGAACCTGTCAAATGACAATATTCCAGCTATGATAAGTACATTTTCTTTGGCCAGAGAAAGCGCATTTCATTGGCAACTTTTGGGGTGCGGAAGTTTTCGTAGAAGATGACTTGAAAATTGGTGTTACTTTAAAAGAGGACACAAGTTGGTTATTTCTAGTTGATTTAGGTGGTTAGGCCACCTGTACCTGTGAGCAATGCATTGCATCCCTTACTTGTGCAAAAAGGGGACTCATGACAAAAGCAGAGACGGACAAATAGTGCCTAGTACCTGCCGCTTCTCATCTAACCCGTCTTCGTCCTGGAGTGGAGAGTCACCATACGCTGCCGAGTGGAGTCACCATACGCTACCACATGCTGAGGGCCACACTTGTCCCTTTCCTCCCTTCCTTGTCCCACTTCTCTTGTTCCACCGTTTCTACACACTACCACCATATGTTTGTTGTATTGTGAATGCGAGAGGCCAGCAGTCCACCACACACATCCGGAGACAATTTTAGTTAACAAAGCAACTCAGGTCCTGGGTTTGACTTTTCGTGAGAGTGATTTTTTTTTTAGATTTTAACAGCGTTTTGCTTTCAGCGGTAGGCGACGTGGCCGTCGACATTGAGACGTCAGTGGTGACTTATCAATTTCAAAAATTTGTCGGCCCAGTCTTTGAAAATGCTCATAGAAGTAGTATTTAAGTATGTGCGTTCACGAGTGTGCATGCGTTGTGAATATTTGAGTTATACTATGTAATAAAAAAATACTTTATAGTATATAAAAACTAGTATTGTGGACCGCGTAAATTGCGCGGCTAGACATGTTATAATTTATTTATTTTGCAAAAAAGACATGTTATAATTTTGACTTTATATATATTCTTTTGAAGCAAAGCCCAGGTCATCCTTATTACCTTAAAAAAAAGCTATAGGTTTTATTATATAATTTTAACTAGCAAGATGGCCCGCGCTAATAGCGCGGCTAGTTTAAGCGTAATATTTTTTTAACCTTTTTTATCAAGTGATATCTTAGAAACATCACATTCAGTTTAGCTATGTGTACGTGTATTCGTATGCATTTTGACATGTTCTAAATTGAGGCTCAACAATGGGACCCGTGTGATGTCCTGAATGGCCAGCACCAGCAATAGCCGGGCAGCCCAGTGAGCTCCATTTTCCTCCCGTCGGAGGAGGATACGTAGAACCGGTTTCTCTACTAGAAATTGAGGATGTACGCTTTTCTTATAAAAAAAACTTAGAAAAGGCTTAATAATGATGATTTTAATTTTTCTTTATTTGTTGTCGGCTTATTCGGAGTGGTCTCATGATTAAAATGTGGCAAGGGTAGAATTAATGAGACATGCACAAATAATGTGATTGAAGTGTGACATACCAGCTCGCTATTAGTGATTCATCTGGCTCCCTTTCACGGCCGTGTATATATGAGAATGTTTTTTGTTTACTATTTTGACGCATCTTTCACTATTAGTGAACCTATTTTCAAATTTTTTTGTCTTCAAAACTTTAATGTATGCAGATAAATGTTGTTCAACCTCCTTGATATTTCTTTTGGTGCCCCAGATTTACCTGATCAAAAGTGTGATACATTATGATAGATGAATATTTAAATCCACTATTCTTTGCTTGCACAGGGTCAACGCAAAAAGACGATATATCATAATGTTTCGGATCAAATCATAATCTCTAGCGGTGGTACCTCTACTTTAATTAGCAAGAGAACAACAACCTTCACTGCAGGGGTGAAGCTTGGCTGAGCCATCCCGAATGCACCTACACCGTTAAAATGAAAATTTCGGTGAAAGCTTTCACGTCTTCACCTCATGTGCACCATTTAGAAACTCTCAGGAGCTGTTAGTGGCACTCTGGTCTTCGTAGCGCTAGTTCCGCCACTGCTCCGTTCCTCGACGGAGAACTACTCTTGCTTGATCACATAGTTGCAGCATAACTACCATTAACTCATGTGCATATATACCATGTCTTCGTCCATCAAACTGGCCCTCGCAAAGATCAACATATCGGCTCCACTAATGCCTGGTGAGTGGTAACTAAAGCTAAAGTGGCGTCGCGCATAGGCCGGTGAGTCTCGATAGCGCATCTTCGGTGACGCCAGTGCATGGTGAAGAAATAAGCTAGTTGAGCGCAGCATAAAGGCTGATAGGTACTTTCATGCTTTCTGGTGATGCACTGGTAGCTTCTGATGGTCGCGCTTTAGGCATCAGGGAGGCTGGAGATTTGCATCCTAGGATCCACAACGATTGTTTTGAAATTTATTTTAGTGTACGTTGTTCCTTTGTCACGGCATGGCTAAATCATAGATTAGCAACCCATCATGTATAAACAATCTCTACCTTCATTAATTTAGTTGTAACCGGGCGTGACTTTTTTTTTCCTGGTAAATCCATGGAGTTCAAAAATACCGGGTGTGACTTTTTTTCTTTCCTGCTAAATCCGTGTATATAGATTAACGTGCGCTCGTGTGCTTTTATTTTTTTCTCTCGTTAACGTGTAGACAGACACTATCCGAATTGACGTGTAGATACTGTTTGGGTTGTAACCGGGTGGGAATTTGTTTTCTTTCCTAACGTGATTACACAGATTAATATGGGAATTTTCCAATCTGTAGAAAATCAAGCTTCCAGTTGACGTACACAGGACTATTTCATTCCGTACACGGAGATATGGGACTCTTTTGATTGAGTCCTTGACAAATCATTGCATTCTTACAATCAAACGTGATAGCGAACTAATTTGGTAATTTCTGTAATTTTTTAGTCCGAATTTCACATATGGTTGAGTTTGACACAGACTCGTTTGATCTATAGAAGTTGTTTTCATGGTGGACACTTGTTTAAATCTTGGCCGTTGAATCTTCATAAAATCCAACGGCTCATACTTTACGTGGTAATTTTGTGGCCTTGAGAGCGAACGTATTGGCTTATTTTTCCCTTCAAATACTAAGATAATAGATTTTATCTTTAAATCAAGTACAACTCAATAAAATTTACAAATGATGGCTAAATTTAGAAAAGATAAATCACATGGTGTAACTCTAGCTAGCTATAGAACCTGAACTAAGCAAACATGGATTTGTACTCGTTAAACAATTCACCATTCATTTTAGTAACAAACCTCCAGTAATGATTCTAGTTGATCTACAAAATAAGAAAAATCTGTCTTCATCATTTTTGTATCTTATTTCACTATCTTTTTTTCCACCTTCTAATGGAAAATAATTGATCTCTGCATGGAGTCCTAGCCGTTGTTTATTTATACCCATATATATAAAGAGAGCGCTTACAAACCACATTATATTATGAGGGGAATCATTGAATCAATACTCACTATATGTTCATTTAGCGAGCTGAAATTTCAGTTTTCTTCTATGCCAGTTTGGCTTAAAACTTAAAGAAAATTAAGAAGTATGGTTGTCTCTAAGTTCCAGCATTGTCCTATGCGCTTGTGAGTCAACCTGTGATTTAGCAAACTGCAACCACCTTTGCCGGCCTACTGCCAGTTTTCTTCTTAAATATGGTTTTGGGATGGCCAAGATCATCGTAAAAAAAAATGTCATAAATTTATTCTAATCCTTGTCCACCGCTTAAAGTTCCAACCTCAATTTCTCTTTCTTTATTTGTGTTCCTATGGAAATAGAACTTCTAAGGCTGTGCTGAGTGTGGCCGTGTCGGTCGTTTCTCCATGGTCATGAACATGGCAATGTTGACGCAAACCGCGCCCACAACAGGGGCGCCCAATCCACCATCTCATGATCCTTCCCACACAAACCGCGCCCACTCATGATCCTTCCCACGCAAGGAGCTTGCGGCATACTATAACTAGGTGAATTCCCCGCGCGTTGCTGCGGGAAGTTAGGATAATCTTGAGATTAATAGAAGGGTGTGACTATAAATTTTCCTAGAAATATAGTCTCTTTGTAAAATACAGCAATATCTAAACTGAGATAATAAAAACGTCATGGAATTAGTGACAGCAATAATTTGGTAAAGGACGAAGAACTATCAAAACTCATGGACGTGACATTCTTCAAGCATTCAGTCACCCCTAGGAAGAACAAAAATAAGGTTAAGGCCATCAACTAAACATATAGATTTTCTAATCACATCTTTTGCCTTTTTGTATGCAAGGAGAAAGAAGAGGCAACAATAATTACACCAACTATTGGAAGTTCAAAACCATAACAAATTCGCACCGTCGATGAATTGTCAGTTCATACATGTAAAAGGATTATATGCACAGAAGTACTAATTAGCTCTTTCTCCAAGGATTTGCTGGTGATGCTGTCGGAAAGCCATCGGTGGTAGGTACATAATACAAAGTAGATCATCTCAATTTGCTGCCAATATAGAGGAAACAATGAGGGCATTAAATCAAAGAAAATGTTAGTACATGGTATTACTGTGAAATCTTATAGTCAGATCAAAACTCAATCTCTAAGACGATGCTTAAGTTGTAAGAAATGGCCTAATAAAATATTCAAATAAATGATCTGTAAATAATAGCATAGCAGTCAAATTCGTCGGAGTTCAAACTGTACGTACCTGCTTATGTAGATTAGATAGAATGTGAAATATCAAGAATAATAGGAGAAAGAGGAAGATATAGCGTTGTGGATTACTCCTAGAAGCACATCTTGTGCTCCATGCAAGTGGGTAGCTGAACCGGCCATAGAAGGTGCAACTGCAAACATGGTTACGATGACCCATCTTGAGGAGGCATCGAAGACTAAGAAAACCATGGATCAGGGTCAACTGATCTACTACAGCAGGGAATAAAAGGGCAGAAGGGCCAACCGATGGACTACCATCAAGCAATGGCTCATCTTCCATATCGACGGTTAAAGCAGAAAATAAAAGGCATTAATGGGTGTTGATGACGGTGGACTGACGTTCTGCATGCATAAACATCTGACGCACGGAAGATAATGTGCATTAGTCGTATTGGTGTTTTGATTACATGAAGTTGGTGGAAGTAAAGAAACGGCTGCAGAAATAGTGCTCTCTATATATTAATCGCCTTCGTATTTTGATTGCACAATGGTAACGGAAGTAAAGAATAGGGTGCGCTTGAAGATGATTGACTGCATGGTGTGGATGGTGGAGGATGGCTAGGATGCATTGTACCCTATCTGACGGTGGAAATAAAAATGATGATGTGGCGCAATGAGGATTGAGCTTTAGAAAGGTACTCCCTCCGTCCCCTTTTAGTTGTCGCTCTGTGGCAAAACATTTGTCCCAGTATAGGTGTCGTTCTCCCGTCCCGATGCCAAGTGAAACGACGTCCCCCATCGATTCCTACTAATAAAAAATGTACTGACAGCAGCACATGGGCACACTTCTTTCCTCTCCTATCTCGCTCTGGATCCTTCCTACCTCCATGCCATTGCGGCAGCCCCAACGACGGCACGCATGAGGGGAGCAACCACTCCCGGCGACGAGATGGACAAAGGGGCCGCCGATGAGGTCAACGTGGCGGCGAGCTACCTACCCGTCGGTGCCTCCTCCACAGCTACCCCGTTCCCCAGATCCGAATGGCTTCAAGGTCGCGCCGGCGAGGTCCAATGAGACGAGCACCATGACGGCGACAAGGAGCTGGCGGCGATGGCCTCCCTCGCGGCGGCGGCCTGGGCTCGCGACTGTAGCATCCCGCCTCAAATCCATGAGGGGTTAGCTAACCAGGATCTTAATCGGGAAATACTTGGCGAAGCAAGTACGTATAGACCACACATATAAGCATAATTAAAATAATTTTACATTGAGTTTAGTTATTACATGGGTTCCATAATTAACATAAGATTTCCGTTTCGAAGTTCGCTTTATTTTACATAAAAGGAGTTCGAAATTCGATTACAAACACGAGCGGAAGTGAAACACACGACGACACATATATACAATGAAATCATGTCCGGCCCGTAGACATGATCTCACTCACCTTGCTCCTGTCGGGGAGAAGAGGGAACCCACTCAATGGACCACTCCTTGGGCGGTTCTCCCTCCCACACTACTTTCCCACAGCAACCGCAGAAGTTGCAATCAGGAATACCTGCAGTAAAGTTTTAAACATCGAAACCCTGAGCAACTAATACTCAGCAAGTCTTACCCGTCAAATTGGCCATCTAAGACCGACTTCTAATATGCAGGGGGTTGACCAAGGGTTGAAATTTAATTGCAAAAACGGCGCTAATATTTGATCCTTATTTTCATGTTTTAGCCAAAATTAAGAGGGTTCTTGCATAAAGGTAAATATTAGCAATCTAACTAAGCAATACATGTTTGCAATACAATTAATTGAAATACAACATCATTTAAACATCATCATGTGCACTTCTTACTACGATGTGACGCAGTGAACAAGTGGTACTCAATAACCGCGAGGGACGGCGATTCGAATCGATTTACACCTGCAGGCGAAACCCGAATACACGACGTACGCTACTCGAAGGAGTTACGCACGGCAACCTTTTACAAGACATCATAAAGCCGGTCCGAGTGTCACCTCTCCCGAGTACACGTCTCCCCACGCGATAGCCACGCCGGGTCTAACCGTGGTTCGCCCGTGCACCCTCCCTTCAAACACATACCCGCAACCACCATACCATCTTCATCACCAAAAGAGAGGTGGGGCCCCGTCCAACAATATAACATCGAGCTACTAAGTTTACTAGTTCCCATTCTCCTAGCATGCATCCGGTACTGTTCAAACTTGCTCAGCGGGGCCACAACGAACGGTCCTCAACCGACACAAACGGGGCTATGGCGAACAAGGCGAGCCTTGTCACCTCCACCTACACATGAACTTCCCCGTTCGGTCTCAAATTCAATACCATCATCATGTGAGAACATAAAGTAAATCCGACCCCACTTACACCGAGCGGTCTCCATACCACTCGATATTCTACCGACGACACTACTTTATTAAGCATAGCAAACTAACGAGCGGTAGAACTTAACTTAACCAAACCCATAGGAATATCTGGAGATACATGCAACTAGGTTTTCAATCAAGTCCTATACGTAATGCACATTTCACGACTCGAAATACACGTGAGAAAGTATAAAACTTTGTAAATATGGGAGTGCACCGGGGCTTGCCTTGGGGCTGGTGGTTAGCACACTCGAGCGAGTTCAAGTCAGCACCGGTCTCCTTGGTCTCGATCTCCACGTCCTCGAGTCCGGCGTCGGTTCCTAAATGAATGCAACAACAAAAACAAAATCAAAGATAGTTCACGGAACTTCCTTGACAAAGATGACATGGTGATGCTATGATGCAAATGCAACATGCTGGCAGGGCCATTCATTAAGTTTTTTGCAGTTTGGTCCAAAGTGATTTATACAAAATACTTGGATTTAGGAATTTCCGTACGCGTAAAAGAGATCTTCTTCTAAAATTCGTTAAAAAGGGTTCTGGAAGATCTAAAATTACATTTGTATTTTTATTTAGCATCTTCCTCCTAGGTACAGTAACATACCCAAAATTTGGTGCAAAAAGGTGCAGGAATAAAATCAATAAAAAGATTTTCCTAGCAACTGCAAAATGAAATTACTCCCAAAAGAAGATGCATTTAAAGATGCCACTTGGTGGGATGTTCAGGGAACCTATTAGGAGTGTGCATGCCAAAATTTAGAATTTTTGCACTTACAGATCTTTTTATAGAATTTATTTCCTGATTCTCTTCTTTGAATTTTATCAACTTAACTGAGAAGAATCCAGATGTTCATGTTGTACCACTGGATAGCTCTCACTTCAAGGATTCCAGAACACTTGAGTTTGCATTTTTACGATTTTTCTACGAATTTCTATCGAATTTACAAGTTTGGCCAAAATCTGGAATAATTCAAATAAAAAGAAAGGGGGAACTGTGCACATGCCGTCGCCGCGCACGACGCCGGGTATGGCAAGGTGGCTGTTCCGGCGAAACGACGGAGAATCCAGGTGCACACCAAGCAGGTCTCGAACCAGGGCAACTAGACGACTCGGGATCACCTACGCGGGCACGTGCGCGCGGCCGGGAAGGTGGTCGGCGACGAGCGGTGGCGGCGGCGAGCGGCGGCGCTACGCGTTCCGGCGAGAAGAGACAGCGAGGGGGCGAGTTAGGGGGCGCACGAGCTTCACGGGATGACGGAGGTGCTCACCGTAGCACGCGTGCACGTGGAGGAAGGCCGGAGATGGGACTTCGTCGGAGGGGAGCGGAGGTCAGGTGAACGGCGGCGGGGAAGATGACGGTTTCCGGCGATGTTGCTGTTGAACATCGGTCAAGCTCACGTCAGCGAGTGCGTGAGAGTATAAGGAAGCTATGCAAGCGAGTAATCGATGATTGGCTCACCGGAGAAGACGAATTGCTCGTCGACGATGAGTTAGGTCGTCGCGGCGGCCATGGCGATTCTCGCCGCAGAGTGGGGAAACTTGAAGTTTGCGTTGCGGGGGTGGTTGAGGGGCTCCTAGCACAGCTTTTCGCTGTTGGGCTCAGGGCGGAAAGTACAGCGGAGCGGCGGCGCGGCGGTGAGCTCACACGGCGACAATGGCGGCTTGGTTTCTGGGCGAGGTGAGCGACGGGTTGACGACGACTCGGCCGAGGGACGAGGGGAGATGGATGAGGACGAGGTTAGGCCGCTCGTACGGGAAGGACGGCGATCACAGCGGCCGGAATGGGCAGTGAGAGAAGGAGGCGTCGCCGGCGGCGACACTTGGCGGCTACAGTGACCTTTTTCCATTTTTCGAATTTCTGGAATTTCCTCGATTTGAACTGATTTGATTTAAATTCGATCTTCCCGAGCTCCAAAAATCACGAAAAACTCAGGTTTGGAATATTTCAGTGAGAGGAACAACTTTGTCAATTGGAACTTTTGCTGAATCGGCTTGGATTTCAAACTAAAATTCATTCAAAGTTAAAGTTTGAAAAAGGTTCATGCATTTAATTGACCCTTTAGATTTTTGCAGAAAAATCTCCAAAAATCTCCAAAATTCCCTTTTAGTCCCTGGATGCTGTGGAATTTTTAATTTGGGTCCACTTATAAAGAAAATTTTAAAGTTGCAGTTCAAATGCTTGTTTGAAAGAAATTTCTCCAATTTGAAGTGATTTTGAATTCCTTTTCATTAAACTTTGATTTCTCTTAATCATTTTCACTAATTGAGGTTAGTAACCTGATTAGGGACCAAAATTGAGTGGGATGTTACAGCCCTCCCCCCTTAAGAAAATCTCGTCCCGAGATTTGCAAAAGTGCGGAAAAGAGGGGGTAAAAGTTTGTTTGCTTTACCTCGATTGTGAAGCGAGAAAATCCGGAAACTTGGAGTTAAGAAAATCCTCTTGTTCCCATGTGGCCTCTTCTTCCGAGTGATTGCTCCATTGCACTTTGTAGAAAGTAATGGTTTTGTTGCGAGTCACTCGATCCTTGTTGTCGATAATTTTGACGGGATACTCGGAATAAGTGAGATCATCCTGCAAGCCCTCCACATGATCGAGTACCACATCAATAGGAGGCTTCAAACATCGCTTGAGTTGAGACACATGGAAGATATTGTGTACTCCTGATAATTTTTCCGGCAATTCCAAACGGTATGCAACGGGTCCACATTTTTCAATAATCTTGAACGGGCCAATATAGCGGGGAGCAAGCTTTCCTTTGACTCCGAAGCGCTGAACACCCTTGGTTGGCGACACACGAAGATATACGTGATCATCCTGTCGAAATTCCAAAGGACGGCGCCTCTTATCGGCGTAACTAGTTTGGCGGGACTTTGCGGCCTTTAAGTTTGCTTGAATGAGCCGCACTTTTTCTTCGGCCTCGGCAATTAAATCAGGCCCAAAGTTCACCCTTTCTCCAGGTTCTGACCAGTTCAAGGGAGTACGGCATGAACGACCATAAAGAGCTTCAAATGGAGACATTTTAATGCTCTCTTGATAGCTATTGTTGTACGCAAATTCTGCCAATGATAAGTGATCATCCCAATTGCCACCTTCAGATAAAACACATGCCCTCAACATATCCTCCAGTATTTGATTTACCCTCTCAGTTTGTCCATCGGTTTGAGGGTGGTAAGCGGAGCTTCGAATTAACTTGGTCTTCAATGAAGCATGTAACTGCTCCCAAAAGCGAGCAACAAACTGAGGTCCTCTGTCGGATATGATGGTCTTCGGCACTCCATGCCAACACAGTATACGCGAGATATATAACTGGGCATATACCTTGGCAGAGTATCTAGTGTTGACCGGAATGAAATGGGCCGACTTTGTCAATCGGTCCACTACAACCCATATAGAATCATGCTTTCGAGCAGTGAGGGGTAACCCGACAATGAAATCCATACTAATGTCCTCCCACTTCCACGACGGAATACTCAATGGTTGCAGCTGACCGGCTTTTCTCAAATGATCAGCCTTGATTCTCTGACAAGTGTCACACTCTGCAACATATCTGGCCACTTCACGCTTCATGCGTGTCCACCAAAATTTGGTTTTCAAGTCCTGGTACATTTTATTGCTACCGGGATGAATGGAGTATTTGGACAAGTGAGCTTCATCAAGAATTTTCTTTCTTAGCTCCATATCTTTAGGCACAACCAGTCGGTCATTGAACCATAACACTCCATCCTCATCCTGTCGGAAACATTTGATGTCACCATTTTCTAATCTTCGCCGGATATGTTCCATCCCTTTATCTCTCTTTTGTGCGGCGATAATCTCCTCCCGCAGGGTGGGAATGAGAGCGAGATTATGCAAAGCACCATGAGGGATAATCCTGAGGCTGGGTTCACTAGGGTCACAACATACGGCATGATCCAATTTGCGAACCACCAGATTATTGCAATGTGACTTCCGACTCAAAGCATCGGCAACCACATTGGCTTTTCCGGGGTGGTAATGGATTTCCAACTCGTAGTCTTTAATCAACTCAAGCCACCTTCTTTGTCTCATGTTCAGCTCTTGTTGTGTGAAAATATACTTCAAACTTTTATGATCGGTGTATAAGTGAACCAGATTTCCCAGCAAATAATGTCTCCATATCTTCAGAGCAAGAACCACTGCAGCCAATTCCAAATCATGAGTAGGATAATTTTGTTCATGCTTCCGAAGTTGTCGAGACGCATAAGCAATGACACGTCCTTCTTGCATTAGGACACAACCCAAACCCGTGCCAGAGGCGTCACAATAAACATCAAATGGTTTAGTGACATCGGGTTGAGCTAACACCGGGGCGGTGGTTAAATGTTTCTTGAGAGTTTGAAAAGCTTCTTCGCATTTGCCATTCCACTGAAATTTGATTGCTTTTTTCAGCAGCTCCGTCATAGGCTTTGCAATTTTGGAGAAATTGGGGATGAATCTCCGATAATATCCTGCAAGCCCGAGAAAACTACGGATATCCTTTATACATGCAGGAGCCTTCCAATTTAGCACTTCTTGCACTTTACTTGGATCCACTGAAATACCTTCATCGGAAACAATGTGGCCCAAGAAAGGTACTTCTCTCAACCAGAACTCGCACTTGCTGAATTTTGCATACAGCTTGTGATCGCGGAGCCTCTGGAGTACAATACGGAGATGCTCAGCATGCTCTTCTTCTGACTTGGAGTAGATTAGGATGTCGTCAATGAATACCACCACAAACTTATCCAATTCCGGCATAAACACCGAGTTCATCAAGTACATGAAATAGGCCGGAGCATTTGTTAGCCCAAAAGACATAACAAGGTACTCATATAAACCATACCTCGTAGAAAAGGCTGTTTTTGGTATATCCTCCGCCCTTATCTTAATTTGATGATAGCCAGAGCGAAGATCAATTTTTGAAAAGACCTTGGCACCAACCAATTGATCAAACAAAATATCAATCCGCGGGAGAGGATATTTATTCTTGATGGTGACAGCATTCAGCGGTCGGTAATCCACACACAACCGCAGTGTCTCGTCTTTCTTCTTTACAAAGAGTGCTGAACAACCCCAGGGAGAAGAACTCGGGCGAATAAAACCCTTGTCCAAAAGGTCATGCAGCTGTTTCTTTAATTCTGCCAACTCATTTGGCGCCATCTTGTATGGTTGTCGGGATATTGGGGCGGTTCCCGGCTGCAAGTCAATCCTAAATTCCACATCCCGGTCGGGTGGTAAACCCGGTAATTCCTCTGGGAACACATCGGGATATTCACAAACCACTGGAATTTCTTCGAGACATTTTCCGGTGGTGAGGTGGACTTGGGGTGTAGAACTTGGTGGGGGTGCCAAATGTATGATGTTAGGACCGTTGAGAGGAGAATCCAGATGAATTTCCCGAGAATCAATATGTAGCACTGCTCGGTGACTTTTCATCCACTTCATACCCAAAATGACATCTATGCCTAGTCTTTCTAGCATTATGAGTTGTGTCGGAAAAGCAATTTCCTCTAACAAGAGAGGTGTCGACAAAACCCCTTGTGTGGCAAATATTTTTCCACCCGGAGATGTAATGACATACGGTGCTTTTAGAGTGGTGGTAGTGAGATGTAATCTTTCCACACATGCCATGCTTATAAAATTATGCGTTGCAACCGGAATCAAATAGCACAAGGACGGGATGGCTGTGAATGGAAAACATACCCGCAAGCACTGGTTCTCCGTCCTGAATGTCTTCGGCCGTAGTATGGTTGACACGGCCACTCTTGGGATGGTTCACAGACGCCTGAGAGCTCTGCCTGCTGCTGTTGTTACTGCTGCTGCCCTGTGACTTCTTCGGGAATCGGCAATCCTTTGAAAAGTGACCGGTGCGGCCACAATTGAAGCAAGTGTATGGATTCGTTGCCACCACTTGAGAACTCTGCTGTGACGGGCGAGAAGTAAAAGAGCGCTGCTGGCTGGAGCCCTGAGAAGCACTCCTCTGCTGATTGGAGTGAGCACGGTGCCCACCACCATGTGGCATGGCGGCTCTGTACTGCTGTCCAGTGGGGGATGTGATGGCCAAACGGTACCGAGGAGGAGCGAACCGGATGAATTCCCACCGACACGCTTTCTTTTCGTTTCCTCCTGATGGGCATGTGTAGCATCCTCCTGCACGATCGCGGCACTCACTAACTCATTGTAAGTGCAGTTAGAGAGAAGTGCCAGGCGATCACGCAGCTTAGTGTTCAGCCCTCGGCGGAAACAATCCCTCTTCTTTGCATCAGTGTCCACATGATAGGAGGCATATTGTGACAGATGATTGAACCTCCTGGAATATTCATGCACATTACTGTTGCCCTGCTTCAGATCCAGGAATTCACGAAGCTTCCTATCCATGAGACCTTGTGGAATAGGTGCTCAGAAGAGTTGTACGAAACTCTGCCCATGAACTTGGTAGCCAGCTGGGAGAGTCTCCAAAATAGTTCGCCCACCATGCGCCCGCTGACCCACGGAGTTGCTGGGCCGCGAACAGAGTCTTCTGGTACTCGGTGCAGCGAATGAGCCCAAACTTGGACTCGATGGTGCGAAGCCAGTGATCGGCCTCCAGCGGTTCACTTCCTTCGGTGAACACCGGGGATGAGTAGCCAGAAAATCCGCAAAAGTCGTTTCCGGAGGTGGTCCATTTCGGCCCGCTTGGCGAGCGTTGTTCCCCAGTAGAAGGCGGATAAGATCGTTCTGAGTTGAGAGCAAAAGCTCCATGCTGCCCGGCAGTGGTGGAGGCGGTGGTGCTCCATCACGTTGGGCCGAAGTATCGCCCTCCTCCGTAGGAACCTGTCCGCTACGAGGGTCTGCCATCTGCCATAAAGCATTGCACCATTAAATACAAATTTAATGATCAATAAAATGCTGTAATTAAAATTACAAAGCATGCATGGCATAATTTCAGAATTTAACCCACGTAGACAAACAATGATAAACCACCATTTCTACACAAGCACTTTCTTCCATTAGAAGCATATACTTTACAACGTAACCATCGGATGTTCCCAACTATGTTACATCACAAAAGGGCGGTATGCAGCTACCAAACACCGCACGGGACATCCAAAAGCTAACTCCAAAGTCTCACATCGTACGAACCGTCACCATTAGCTTACAACTTCGCTTGCAACGACTTTCCAAAATAGCAAGCTGCGGGACTCGTAAAGTTCGGTCGACCGTCAAGTTACTACTAGCCTAATTTATACACACTAGCTAGCTACTTTAGGGCCTACTACGAAGTCTACTCCTCGCGGGGCATGTTGCTGCCCGCGTCGGAAAGCACGTCGTCATCCACCGGGGTCGACGGTGGCTCATAGTCGATGCCCGATGCACCCTGCACCACATCCTGATCATCCATCGCAAGTGGCTGCGGGTTGTGATGTTCAACTTGGATCTGGATGAGCTGAACAAAGTCCTGGTGAAGATCCTCCATCTGAGCCTCTAAGTTCTGATTTGCCACCTGAGCCTGAGCAAGGTTTGCCTGAGCCACATGCAGCTGAACCTGTAGGTGATTAACTTCTGCATTGTGCTCCTGAGCAATCTGAGCTTTCTCATCCTCCATGTCATTCACTAGCCCACTGAGGTCCTGCACCGTCTCCTCCAGGAGATGGTTACGCTGCTCAGCGGCCATCAGCTGAGCTTCCAACTCAGCGATACGAGCAGCCATAGCGGCGTTCTCCGCCAAGACATCGTTGAACGCCATCTGCGGGGTCAAGTTTGATAAAGTCAAACCATAATGCCCAGCAGTAAAACATGTTAAGGAATTAACATATAGCATATTCAACGATTAACAATTGTGGAATTCAAACCATGGACTTCAAAACTTGCAACACATAAGTAACCAAATCTGTCGAAAACTGGCAGTGATTACTAAAACGAAAACTGACATGTTTCCAGTCAGAAACAGAAAATTTGGTAGTTACGAAAGTTGTAGATAACTTCAAGAGCTTTCCAACAAGTACTCATTCACCTCAACCAGATCAGTATAGGGGAAGTTATGCTATTTCAAAGTTCGACATTTGTCTGCTGAATTTCTGTTCTGGACAGACTGAACTCGATTTACTAACTACCAAATTTCGTCAGGTTCCAGGGCGAAACACAGAAAAAGTTACATACCAAACTTGTAGAGAATTCTGAGATCTTTCCATAGAGTGCTTAAACACGACAATTGGATTTAAAACGGAGGAGTTATGGCTTGTTGAAGTTGACTGAAAACTTCGACCGGCGGCAGATTTGGACTTCTTCGTTTGAATGTTTTCAAATTCGTTTGAATGGATTGTTTCGTTACAATTTCCGATATCAACGAACGCAACCAGGTTTCTTTGCAACTTGAGTTCATGAGCATGCCAAATGCAAATGCAATGCAACCATTTTTATTAACCTAGTTTATTCGTTCCTTACCAAAAGAAAAGGGTGCCATTATATCGGCAATTTCGTTTCGGTGGCAAAACGTCTCTCAACCGTGTTAGTCTAGCAAACGGTGTGACCTCTAACGTGGTTGGTACCTGCAGAAGATTCACAAACAACAAAAGAAAGCATAAACAAAAAAGACCATGAGATCAACGATCCATGCCCAACCAAGCAAGTGAGCAACATACGAACCATCGGCCATGCGGTCATCGACCCATGCCAAACCACAAACCTTACTTTTC